>VWYH01005061.1:4213179-4548929 GCA_013399365.1 Pampusana beccarii
GGTGCGGGCGGGCAGCGCTCCCGGCAGGGGGCAGCGCGGGGCAGGCACAGCCGGCGGGCGCCCCGCGCCGCGCTTCGGGGGCGGCTTCTCCGCGCTCGCCTTGGTCTTGGTTCTTGCAAAGACCTCATGTAAGGATCTGAAGAGCTCGCCTGGGCTTCTTCCCCTGGCTTGATATGCTGCCTTTTGGAGATAAGACGAGGTATTTGCTCACCCATGTCACACTTCAGCAGTGGGACTTCAAGTTGAAACCAAGTAAATTCAGCTATTTTTAGAAGTGGAGTCAGGTTTCCATTTTGAATATTTTCCGATAAACAAAGCAGTGGGGATGCAGAGCACAGGCGATCTGCAACTCCCACGGTGTATCTTAGTGGAGAGCTCGGGTTAGTAAGTCCTGTGGTTTGTTCCTCGGACACGCCGTCTCCGCGGGCTCGCTTCTCTCCGCTTCTCTCCTCTGCCTGAGCCGCTTGCACCATCTGCTCACCGCTGCTGATTTACTTCTTTCCCAAGTCACTTAGCAGGGATGGATGCATTCTGAATGAGGTTTTGCTGCTGCTCCTCTCTGCATGGGATGGGGCGGTAAGAAGAGAAATCCCCATTAATAATTGACTCTCAGCAAGCTAGAAAGCTTCAGGGGTCACCTGCTCTGTGGTGACCATCTGCCTCGCAGTGCTCTTTCTTCTGCTGCTTCTTCCTTAGGTTAATTTAACAGCAAAATAATAAAAATGCCTTTAAAGAGGTCTTCTAAATGTTTGGGGGGGTTGTTTGGTTGTTGTTGGGGTTTTTTGTTTGTTTGTTTGTTTGTTTGTTTTTAAAGCTATACGTAGGTGTGGGATGCATAGATGGGGAATTCTTGATATTCTCCAGAACACTAGTGCATGGTACATAACTGAAGGGTAGCTTGTTTGCCCAGGAAATAGGGTGTTAGCAGCTTTGAGAAGTAGCATTTTATTAGTTCAGCCTGTCACACTTCCTTTGGAAATTGGAAGTAGGATGGAATAAAAAGGAATGCTAATTAATAGTAACCGCCGTGTCAGATTTGTTTTCCCCATGGAGAGGTTTGGTCAGTTTTGTTTTTTGTTTTGGTTTTATTTTGTTTGGTTTTTAATGCTGAGACAGTTTTATGTTTGTGCACGTCTGAAATAGGCAGGAGTTCACAAAATACAATTCAGCCATGTCTCCATGATGCTGGTGCCTCTGCATTTAGAGAAGGTTTTGCAGAAAAACTGTTGACTTTTGAGTTCTTGCTTGGCAACAATTCTGTGATGTTTTTGAAGTGATGGAAACATTGCATTACTTTCAAAATTCTCTGCTGTCTTGCATGAAATGTTTGGGATTTTTTTTGTCCGTTACTGTACAAATAGAAAACTATAAATATAAGGAATACTTTTATATGTAAGTTTGTATTTGAAAAGACACACGATGAGTTAGTTTACTGTATGTTGGTTCAAATTTTATGCACTAAAGTTATATCCTGTAAAGCTGAGCAGTTTCAAAGAACTGATGTACCTTTGTTAAAAGGTTTCATGTTCTACATTGTAGTGTTATTTTGAAGCTTGAAAAAAGAAAAACCCTAAAGTTTAATGCCGTGCTTTGTTTTAGTTGAATCTTTGTACAATCACAATACATTGAACAAAGACTATGCTGTTAATGTTTTGCTACTTAGCATTATATTGACTCTGTCAAGTAAAGCAGTGTTCCTTGAACTAGTTTCAGCTGTTTTCTAATCTTAATTTACTGCTTCTCATTTTTTGTTTTGCTTCATACTGTGTCAGAGTTCTCACGTCCTAAAAGCAATTGACCAAGAAGTTAGTTTATTTGGTACGTTAGGGAGCACGGAGGTGTATTGTACTTTACATTGTGAGGCATAATTGCTCAGGGCAAAACAGAGTTTCTGTATCTGTTTCTCAAATATTCGTACACAGGACTGGGAAAAGATCACCAGCTCAACCATTTGTTAGAGACTAATACAAGCCCTTTCCACTGATAGTAATGAGCTTTGAATCAGAACCTAATTTATCATTGCATTTTGTGATAGTTATTAAGTCATTTATATTTTTTTCTTTGCAATTAATTCCCACAGTATTTTATACAGTAGTTCTTTTGGTAATTCCCACAAAAATTGGTTGAATTAGGTGTCTAAATGATACTTATAAAATAAATGCTTTGGGTGGTCTTATGCCTGCAGATTTGGGTTGGGGTTTTTTTTCCCTCTTTTTTTTTTTTTTTTTTTTCAAATACAGGAGTCACATCATCTCATACAGTCATTGGATAGTTAATCTTGTTCCATTTTGGATAGGTCAGTCTGATATTAGTATCTGGTTTTGTGGGTTAAATAAATAATATATTTTAAAATATATTTTTAATACATTAAAATGTGCCTTTTTTTTCCCAATTAGTTTGTATTAAGTGTTGTTCGTAGCATGGGTGTGACAACTGTTAGTGTCACTAGACTCACCAATCCATATTCTGGATTCTTGGGGAGAAGGGCTGCAGGTCATCGACTTAATAAAATTGCAACTGCTTTCCTCCTCTCCCCTAAAATATGTTGTAGAAGATAATACATAGAAATGGCTTACACTTTGTATTTTGATCCTGCAATGCGTCGAGGTTGATAGCGTCGGCAGGCAGGCCACATTACTGCCTTCCTCAAGTCTTTGATGGCCGGGTGGACTGACATATTCTGAGATAAAAGCATGTTTGTTGACTTCCACCTGTACAGTGCAAGTTTGCAATCCTACAAGCCTGTAATCCAGGTGAATAGCTTTAAATGTATCCCTCCTTCCAGTACATTAATAAACTGTGATCCCGTGAGTAGGAAGCTACAGAATCAGTTATTTATTAGTTTATTTTGTACCAGGAAGACAAGTGGTATATAGAGATAATATGAATAGCTATTATCCATGAAGTGTTATTACAGTATGAGCAAAGTGCAGAACAACAGAACAACATACTCAGTTAAGAGATGCATTTGGTTCACTTTGTGATTCAGCTGCTGGTTCACAAACCTGGCTGGAGAGTTTGTTACTGCACACTTAGGGGTTCAAGAGTTCCTAAACACCTCGCTCCTACTAAATTTAAGCTATTTATTTTATTTGTTTTTTCAGCTCTTCTTGTTATTTTTTCCCTTTCAAAGTTTTAGAATTGCCTACCATCTTTGTGCTTCCCAGCAGAAACATTTTGAAGTAAAACAGTTCTACTTTTAGATTGTGTCTTGTGTTTACTCATAGTGTCGTTAAAGGCTCTTTGTAGATGCTACAAGTATAATTTTCCTAACTAGATGTTATAAAGGCATAACAAAATTGTACTGCATTTATGGCTGAATCCATTACCCTTTTTGGCTTCTTGAAGTTTTATCTTTTTATGTTCCTTTAAAAAAAAGTCTATGCATTGTCACGTTCAAATATCATACTTATTTTAACAGTCTGCAGAATACTTATGTATTTCTGACTTCCTGTTTGTCCTTACTACTAAAAATATGGGAGTGATTCTCTCTTAGTGCTCTTTGTGATCAGAAGCAGCAGAATGTGAAAACAGCTACCAATTCTCATCTCCGTTAAAGGCAACTGCATTGTTCCAGGCAATTTTTGTCTCATTTCCTAAATGTATGGTATGATAGATACAAATAATTAAGCCAAGTCTTGTATGCCTTTCACTGCAAATAAGGTTATCTTGTTATAAATACATCTTGGCTTATTAGCATGGTTGGGAAATATTTACAAATGAATTAAGGTGGGGCTGTATTTGGAAAAATAAAAGTCCTTAACAGCATGGTACTTCATAGTGCTCCACTGAGGATTCCAGAAGTGGGATTTACTGGGAAACTGTACTTTGCTAGAATTCAAAGATTGCATAATTTGAATGTAACAATTACATTTATTACTTTGGAAAAACCCAAGTAGAGTTTGTTTGGTTTTGGTTTTTTGTTTTGTTGATGGCGGGTAGACAATCAGTTTGTAATGTGCTTCCTGCAGTAGTAAATTACTTAGGACATTTGCTTTCTAATATTTGTGTCTAGAGGACTTTAAAAAAAAATCTTTCATTCTGAGGTGGCTATTTGATGTTTAATCTCCTAAATATTATATGTCACATGGAATTATGTCATCGTTTTGTTTGGCAATATATGTGTTCTTAAATTTTTTTAATTGAAAGGAAATTAATTTTTGGAGCAAATCAATGAAAAATCAGATTTTCAAAGAGAGAGCTATTGAAAGTTTTCCGCACTGAAATGTGATTCGGCCTGTGTTTTTCCTTAAAAAAAAGATACTACTGACATGCAAAAAATGAAAAAAAAATCCTAAATATAGACAGGTATGAACCATGTTAATCCCCGACACGACCTTGGTAAGTAGGCAGTGGGTTTTAAACTTTGATTGAAGGATCTCTTATAGTTTTCCAGTGGAGGCCCAGAATCCTATGCAAATTATTTTAATAACACTGAAAGGGCACTTGGTTTTGTAAGTTATCCTATGCAAGGCATTCACAGGACAGCAGACCACTGATTCTTCAGACCATGGCTTGAAAACCACAGCAAGTAGTGTTGTTAGTGCAGAGATCAGAATATTTTCTCCTACTTGGTTTTATTAGATGTTTACAGAGTTTTTCTGAGAATCAAGTAAAGAAAAAAAAAATTTCTGTGAAATCTTGCAAAGTGTTCCTGTCAGTCTAATGATCTCAGTAATTGTCTTATAAATAATGTCATCATATCCTTATGCCTTTCTTGATAATTGCAAAGAATTAAGACCATCCCAAAATATTTTAAACTCTTGATTCAAAAAGCATTCAGGAAGGTAAGGAATGTTACCCACATAATAAAGCTAGGTGTGTGTCTGAGTGTGTTGGAAACGTCTAAAACAGCAATTACTCTAGACTGAAGAAACTGTCATTTAGAAATTATACGAAACCACTTACTAGCAACTTAAATCTTTCATTCTCAAAAAGCTATAACCTGAACCCCAACACAGAATCTTTGGCATGAAGATTAACTATTATAATAGTTTAACTATAATAGTCAGCAGATAGTACTGAGCAGCTACAAGACTGTGCTTTTGCTATGTACCATTTGCCTTAGGTAATACAGAAACAAACAGGCATGCACAACATGTTAATTAAAATAAAACTGGTAAACTGTAGAGGACAGGTAGAAAGTAAGATGGGGTAAACTCCTTTAACAGTTAACACCTCTTTTTGCTTTCTTTTGTTTCAGGGTAACTTTATTACCATATTACAGTACTTCTGATAATGCTAACAGGCATTTGAATTCTCATTTCCATTTTTATTGCTGTTCCTAGGAAGAGTTTAGAGAACAAGGTCTAAGTTTCTGGCAACTGGGAAGAAAGTAGAGTGGAGGCATACATTGCCAATGAGATGGGGGAGATGATCAGAAAAAAAAAGAAAGTGCAACTTGTGTGTTGAGATAAAGACAGTTTAATAGGACAGCAAAAGAAGAGAAAATAATAATAGTAATGATAAAAGAAAATACAAAACAAGTGATGCACAAAGCAATTACTCACTTCCCACTGACCAATGCCCAGCCTGTCCCTGAGCAGCAATCGCCCCCCTGGCCAGCTTCCCCCAGGTTTATATACTGAGCATGACATCATATGGCATGAAATGTCCCTTTGGCCAGTTTGGGTCACCTGTCCTGGCTGTGTCCCCTCCCAGCTTCTTGTCCACCCCCAGCCTACTCGCTGTCAGGCCAGTATGAGAAGTTGAAAAGTCCTTGATATGGGGTAAACATTGCTTAGCAACAACTAAAACATCAATGTGTTATCAACATTATTCTCACCCTAAATCCAAAATATAGCTCCTAGGAAGAAAATTAACTATCCCAGCCAAAATCAGGACACTGCACAAGGATAAAATTAATGGTATATCACCCATGATGTCTTCAGATCAAACAAAGTACATCATAGCGTATGTTCATGCTTATTTGATTGCTAGATTTAATTTGAATTGTGTGGGAATATATGATCCAGATCAAGAATTACAAACAAAGCTATTTTAGAAAATATATTCTTCACTTGAACTAATATGCTACCACCTATTTTAATTTTCACCATTAAAGAGGAAGCATTTTGCTTTTGTCATGAATAAATATAATTAATAAAACCACAGACTACAAGCCTCTCCCTTACTGGCAACAAAACATACATACATTTACATGGAATGCTTTCTCATCTATGGTTTGAAGAAAGAAAGGAAAAAAAAAGCATTAAATACAAAAGGGGCTATTTATGAAGTGCCAGAGGAGAAGCTCTACTCAAATGGCCCTTGTGACTAACGCAATGGTTGTAATTTCACATTAGGTCTGGCACTGAAATTATAGCCACAAAATATATTTGCTTAGTAAAAGATATCTATTTTCCCATTTATTTGTGCATTATGGTGAACTCAGCCCAGCACAGAGAGCCATCCCAAAGCCTCTGCACCACTTAAGTCCTACTTAACCCCTATTTTAGGAATTTAAGTGGAACTGAAGTGGTGGCTAAGACTTACATGAGGTGTCCAGGCAGGTGAGAACTTAACTTTTCATCTACCTTGCCAAAGTCACGGACACTATCCTGTGGCTTTCCATGATAAAATCATTTGGTACACCATAGGTGTTTGGTTTTTTGGGGTTTGTTTGTCGGTTGGTTTTTGTTGTTGTTGTTTTGTTTGTTTGTTTTTAGCTTGGAACAAGAAGTAAACATTTGGAGAAGAAATAAAGATCATGTTTTAGAATTTGACCTTCAGTCATTGTGGATTTATTCTGTCTTTCTTTATATTCTGAAAGTCCCTTCTAGGGAGGAAAGCCTTCTTGTGAAAAGTTAAGTTTGTGGTATGGTTGTTAAAGAAAACATGAAAATAGCCGAGCATATCCTGTTACTATTAGTCCTCACAAATAATAAAGCAACCTCTGCCACTATTTTAAAAATCATATGAACATCAGACAAGATTGACGTTATTTCATAGCTCCAAAAAGGTTTTATTTTACTCTTTCATGAGCATGGTTTGAATCAAGAATTAGAGTTCTTAATTTAGATCTGTATTCAAACAGAAGTCAGGTGGACCACTTGAATGTTTCAAGTTAAATGTATGCTTATGTATTTGACTGAGTTGTGCCAAAAAATTGACACCAACTTTAAGTCATACTTCGTCTTCAAAAACTGTTTGCCTACCACTGCTGGAAACAGCATCTCTAGTAACTATAATTGGAAAGGGTTTAAGGAAAAACAACTATTGTCTTCGTTAAGCTACTTTTTTAGTTGGTTTGAAAACACTTCTTTTACAGTCAGTTTACTGTTTCCATCTAATGGGGCTTTATATAGTTTATATAAACTTTTCCATGGCCAGAAAGAAGACAAAACCACTTAGAACACAATTATGAAATAGGAAGTACTGGAAAGAAAATGAGAAGGCAAGTTTAATATCCAAGTGACTTTGACTTTCAAACTCCTTCGTTAAAACTGAATCATTTTCAAGTTGTTGCTAAAGCTGCAAATTATTTCTATGTCTAAATTATGTCAAGATCTGGTAAAGAAATTTGAAGACATCCAGTGGTTATTTTAGGGAAAGCAATTAAGAAAATAGGTATGAGACTTGGCTTGAAATATTATTGATTTCAACACTAGCAGGGTTAGACCACAGGAATTCAGATACTCGAAAGCTGGCATTCCTTAGTAGGCAAGTCTGAATTGAATCCCTGCCGTGAAGTGTGTTATCAGTAACTGTTAGTTTGAATGAAAAATTAGCAAAACATCCCACACAACTACTGAAACATTGCATACTGTATATATGAAGGATTTATGAGCAACACAGAAAATGCATGGGGAATTATTTGTTGTTTCACTGAAAGCCACTCATCACTCTCTACTTCTATGGTGCAGTCATTATTATGCATTCTTTGTGCAAGATAAGATACAGTATACTATCATAGTTGCATTTCAGTTATACTTTTATGCTCTGGTTTTGCGCGTTTTGTCCAAAGATACCAAATACTCGCTGAATGGTCACACTGTCATGGTCTTACATATACAGCATGGTAACACTTGTGAGCAAGGCAATTATAATCTCACTGTTATTCTTTAAACATCTTCATTGGTTTGGGTTTTTTTTTAGAAGTGTGCTGTGTATTTTGAAGATAATCACAACGAAGCAAAGATGGGTACAATAAATTATTTAATATTCCCAGTGTATGAGTAGAATAATAATTAGTGTCAGGTCAGCACGGTTTGATAGAAACAGCTCAGGAAATAAAGCGAGTTTCTATTCAGGTCTCAGACCTGAGGTTGCCTTCAGGTCTAACTGTGACCTTCTGCATGGCCTGCCACAAGCCATGTCTCTTCCTGGTGTCTCAGTTTTCTCACCCAGTGATTTTCTGGTTTTGTTGTCTATTCATATTGAAAACTTCTTGCTTTAGGGACAGGTCTACTTTCTGTGCAGTATTCAACAAATCAGGGCCAAAGAGTCGTAATTCCTCTGAAGTTTCTGAGCTCTCATGTAAATGCAGATTAATGTGTAGTTGCATACAAGTGATTATAGAGGGAAGGATCACATAATCCCTTTTTTTTTTCCAAATATTTTACCTGCTGTTGTATTTTCATCCCCTTCTCACCCTTATCTCTTCAAAATTCCTCTCAAATTTTATCATCTACTGATGAGGTCACCAGCCAAATTCAGCAGGCATGACTGTCATGCTCCTTTGAAATAGCGTTTTATAGAAGAAAGACTGGATTGGGCTGATAGAAGTGACTGAAAATGGTTATTTCATATTCAGCTATTCCTCTTTATGATCTCTGGGATAAATTATAGCTTTCTCACAGTGCAGTGAAGGATGCACGCAGCACATGAGGAATGCACGCTGATGCCTGTAACTCCTCAACAGGATTGTTACGCTGGGATGGTGACGTTGCATTGGTTTTACCTATCTGTGTAGATCACTATGGATCAGTATCTGCTCCTGTTTAACACAGTCCTGTAACTTGTAAATTTACTTTTCTAGCAAGTCTTGTCCTTACTATCAGCTCTTGATAATGCTAGTGCTTATTGATGACTATTGTCACAATTGTTTGTTTCTTTCTGTAGTCCTTTAAAAATGCCATCTTAGTCACACATAGCACTTGTTACTAATTTCCAGTAAGATCACTTGTGGTTTGGTATGTGTCTGGTACTGAGTATCTGTTGAGCTAATTCTGTGCTGAGAAAGTAGTTGTGTTAGTAATAAAACTCTTTCTGTCATGCATTGTTAAATAGGATTGAGTGTCAACAAGCAAATGTATGTCAAGACTTTGGCTGACTGGTAGACTTTAAATAGAGTTAGAATACGTCGGTTAATGTGAAATGCTAGTTCTTCCATCCATGTCTATAACCATGTGAGTAACAGAAGCTAAATAGTTTCCTTGTTAGACGAAGCATTCAGGAAAGGTCAGTGAACACTGTTCTTATTCCAGCTGAATTTGAACAGCTTTCCTGTTGCCTAAATGAAAATGCCGAAATGGTTTGAAGTTGAAAACCATGCTTTAAACAGTATAGGTAAGGATTTGTTGTTGTTAACCTACAGAGCTTTTTTGAGAATCACACATTATGTTGGCAAGTTATTAGATCATCGTCTAAGAGACGTTAAAGGGGTCGGGAATATGTTACTCGTAATTATGCAGCTCCACACATAGTTCTGTTCTATGGCAAAGAGCTTCAGAAATATTGCAGATGCCTAACACATGGTCAATCTTTATAAAAAAAATGTAATTACTTTAATGCGAAAGATTTTACAGTTATGTTCCACATCTCTCAGTAACCTCCATGAGATAGAGAAATGAATGCTTATTTTACCTAGTAAAAAGGCCAAAAGGTAAAAGCTAAATTATCTCATGGCCACAGTTTGAGAAGTGGTATTAGAATTCAGAATATGTTGTTCTTACTGATTACTATTACTACACTATTGAGGCCAGGGGACATCATTGCACAACGCTCCAGAATAAATAAAATGGCAGGTGTCAACTGACAATCCAAATTTCTGCTTTAGTTTTTGCTTTGTCCACAAGTGGTACCTGATTATTTTTCTGCCTTGCATCTTACATCAACACACCCACCTATGTAAATTCAGTATAAACCAGAGCTAGCTAAAATGGTAGCATTTCATATTCTCCTTTCCTCGTGTGCAAACAGATATTGCTCTAAGCATTGCTGGCACTCAGCAATAGTACAGGTCCAAACTACTAGACAAAGTACACAGCTTCCTATGCCTAAGCACTTGCTAGTTGAAGAAAGCTCTTCATTTGATATTAGGTTATTCGAGTTACTTTTAAATCTTATTTTACATTAATGCCAGTCGTTAATGTCAAAAAATCAAGTCAGCACACACAACGATGAAACTGGCTCAATTCACAAGCCTCCTTTGAAAACTATTGATTATTCTATATTGACCTTCTTGTGCCTGAGGCTTTAATTGCACCCAGCTCATGTTTTCAGGTTCTTCTCTGCAGCCTTAGTGATAGTTGCTAAACTTTGTTTAGAAAAAGCTAACATTTCCAAGTAATTTTCTTGAGGAGACTAGAACAAAACAAAAAGAATCCAAATATAACAGATATGATAACAAGAATTATCAGTATTGATTTTAGAGGTTGTACTGTGTTTACTGAGAAATTTTTCCTTTTTAAGCTTTTTTAAGGATACTTTTGGTCATTTTCACCACTAATTTTTATTCTGTTTTCTCAGTTTAATAAATGAAAATTTCAAAAGTTATCAAATGCTACTGTCTTATCTTGACTCTCACTGAAACAGCTTTTGCAAATGTGATATTGACCTATGCAAATTATATTATGCATTTCAGTAATACATGGTCATGGCTCCCACATTTAGTATTTATCCTATTTAAGTACTACAAAGTAATCTTGTTAAAATCAAAGTTCTAACAACATATTAATAGTTCTTTATGCTTCCTCACTGCAATAAATATTTGGGTGAGATAACTCCACAAAATAATAGATATCACTGCTGTAATAAAGAAGGATCATTGGTAGTGTTTATTAATATACTTTAAAAGTGGAGCTTACTTCCTTTAAAAATAATTAGCTAAGCAACAAACCAAAACTTTCAGAATAACAATGGAATTTCATTGTATTCTCTGGCACCGTTATTTCCAGTAATTGGACTAGCTTTAGATTGCTGGGAAATGTATAATAGATGTTGATTGAGGTATATTGATGCTACAACAAGCACTGTTCCAGGAGCTTCATGGAAAATGTAAAAACATGGAATGAAATCCTAGCCCTGTGGAACTCAGAGGCAAAATGCTCATTGCCTTAATTGCATCCAACTTTTCATTCAGTGGTTTTGGACAAACAACAACTCAAGACTCATCGTCAGAAGATTCACAAATGTCCTATGTAACCACATTGACCCTTCAGCTGTGAAGACCTCTGGGCTGGGAATGATATTAACCGTGTATGTAAGGTTTTGCATCATGAGGACCGCAGTACACAGACAGAAGCCAAAATAAAGAATAGTCTATCATCCATTTATTTGGAGTTGTACTTGTGTGCATAAAAGAAGAATTTGTGCTTCATTGAGTGAGATTTACTTCAGTCAGACAGTTTTTTGAGGGGAAAAAAATCACCAGGTAGCTCACACCAAAGTGGAATGGGTACAGTAATATAATGACTTTCTTTTGCCCAGGTATTCCCTTTACACTCACACTATTTCCTAAATCAATTCAATTTTTCATAGCATGTTTGCCTACAGCTGAGGTCTCCAAATGATACGTGATTGCAAAATCTGAAAAGCGCTTTCAAACCCTCCTAAGAGAAGCCAAATAAGTTTCCTGTTGTGGATTGCTTGCTAATAAAAATAATATTGGTGGACTTTAGATTTGAAATGGTTACTTTGCTTTGAAGTAGCAGTTAATTGCACTTGTAGTACTGCATTCTACAACACAGATGAAGCTGTTCTGTAAGGAAAAAAGGCTACATACAGTGCTTTTCATATTTAACATATACTGATGCATGTAACCGATCAGCGGCTGACTAACCTGACTAATTTCCATGGCTTCATTCAGCTTCACTCTTGAAATTCCTGTGGTCTGCTGAGCAAATAAAAAATATCCCAAATTTAAAACCATGAAAGGTTTCCAAAAGATCAGACTTTTTAATAGGATTTTTGCTGTTCATAGGCCCATATGTTACTTAATTCATAAAACCAATTTCTTCTGAGAGCAGATTCTGTGCTGTGAAGAATCCTCAACACTGAGTAAAGGAAATAAAAAGTTCTATATTAAAAAACAAACAAACAAACACAACCAACCAAACAAAAAAACCCCTCCAAACACAGATTTTGGACAAGAAAATATTATAGTGATAAGAAAAAGTATACTCATGTTATTGATGATATGTGTGCTTATGGATTACTCAACACAGGCTTTATACAGTGAGGACATTATTAAGATTGGCATTGTGGTCTTAAGTTTATTTGAGAAACACAGTTAAATACTACAGATGTGTGACTTGTTAAAATTAATGGTAGACACTTCAAAAATATAATTTTGGGGGTATTCAGTATTTTGGGTTGAGTTAGGCAATGAATTCCATCTGCAAAGAATGAAATAGGAGAAGTGCATGAAAACAGCCCATCTTTTCATTATTTTGAAGGGGTTTGAATTAGACATATTCATGTTTCTTTCTGACAGTTTTTAAGCAAAACTTCCGTACTTTGAGTAAAAACAGCATTTTTCAGCAACTCTGAGACAGCAGGGGAAGTTAATTCAAAAATAGTGGATATGCAACATAGAAACAGGAGTGGCAGCAGGTGATTTGACAGAGAAAATTAAAGTTCAAAATGATTTTTTTAAAGTTAGAAATGGTCTAGAAAAAACAGAATTAAACCAGAAAGTTTGTCTTCATATGGATATATATACATCCTATAAAGAAATCCAGATCTTAGAATGGGAAGAACCAGAACTTTTCAAGCACAAAATTATGGTGTAAACTTATGATCTTCTATATTCTGAAAGCCACAGCATAAGTAGTCTTCCTCTGCCCTATTCAGGTATTTCCTTTAGGCAGAAATAGCTTTGTTTTTATAGGGCATGAAACATTACTGGTTAATCTAGGCTAAATGCTGTGTAAAACTGAAGAATATCGATACAGAGGAGCACTAAAAATACACTGTATGAAAAGGTTTAAAATTACCCACTTTGCAATGTCCTCTTCAAATATGTATTGGTTCCTGAGGATGTTTAACTTACGTCATTCACTGTATTGTTATTTTTGTTTTACAGAGAAATGGTTAATGCATGGTTTGCTGAGAGAGTTCATACCATCCCAGTCTGCAAGGAGGGAACCAAGTCCCAGAGTGAATCCTGTGACTGTCACCAGCCTGTCTGTGCTGAGACGACCAACTCTGGGACGCCAGCGAGGAAAATCTCTGCTTCTGAATTTGACAGACCCTTAAGGCCAATTGTTGTCAAGGACTCCGTAGGAGCAGTGAGCTTCCTCTCCGGTTCTGAGAAGAAGGAGCAGATGCCTCTGCAACCTCCAAGGACTGAGACCGGCGCAGGGGATCAGTGCTCAAGGCTATTAGAACTCGTGAAGGATATTTCCAGTCACTTAGATGTCACAGCACTTTGCCATAAAATTTTCCTACACATCCATGAGCTGATAGCAGCTGATCGCTATTCCCTGTTTTTGGTCTGTGAGGATAGCTCCAATGAGAAGTTTCTTGTAAGCAGGCTGTTTGATGTGGCAGAGGGCTCCACCTTGGAAGAAGCTTCCAACAACTGCATTCGCCTGGAGTGGAACAAGGGCATTGTGGGTCATGTAGCAGCTATAGGGCAGCCTCTGAACATCAAGAATGCATATGAGGTAAATCGAGAAAGTTTCTCTTGAACAATTCTTGAAAAAGGAAAAAGCCGTATTATCAGCTGATACAATATTGCCAGTTTAATATATGTATTTGGAGCTATATTGACTTCAACCAGGCAAGATGCAAACCTGACACCTCATAT
Organism: Pampusana beccarii; assembly: GCA_013399365.1. Taxonomy (NCBI): domain Eukaryota; kingdom Metazoa; phylum Chordata; class Aves; order Columbiformes; family Columbidae; genus Pampusana; species Pampusana beccarii. The sequence goes on from VWYH01005061.1 coordinate 4,227,155, forward strand.
TTGGTTATAATACATGTATTATATATACATGCATATACAGAAACATGTAGCTATGTCTAATGTTAGCTGAATGCTAATATGAAAATAAACTATGTAACTTTGACAGTAGCAGTCAGATTTTCTTACCCACCAATATTTGCATTTCAAACACTTAGATGTGCATATTTCTGCTTGTATAGGGATGTAAGGTACTTCTGCACCAAAATGAACAAAATCGTGAGTGTAAGTAATTGCCTGCAAAACCGGAGTCCTATAATTAAAAATACTTCGAAGAATTTTATCATACCTAAGGCATGAAGAGTAGGAGCTGAATGAAGAAGAACAGGATGAGGGTTTGAATTGTAAAGAGGTCTCCCAAGTGAAATGATACTCTGCAATTTGAGTCCCCTAATATAAGGCTAGATGGGAAAAGGAAGAGAATCCAGCACTGGAAGAGAACATCTCTGACATCTCATCTTAACATCCCTTCATTCCAGGCTCTGTGGATATGCTGATTTTGTGCTTTGAATTTAGGGATGATGGGAATTTTAGTGAACTACTTAACTGATTAATTAACTAATTAATAAAGGCATACCGAACTAAAAAATACCACTTCTAATTGATCATCTCGCACTTTATCTGAGTATGTTTACAGAATTAGGTAACATTGCCAAGTAGATTTTTTCAGAAGTAAAAAAGAGCAGTATGATTTCATACGGCTTCATTTTCAAACACTTGTTAGCTGTCTTTGAAACTGTCTAAACGTTTGTTAAGTATGTGTTTCCAGCAGGACATCACCTGTCCTCATATTTCAAAAGTTCACTCTTGAATTGGGTCCATCGTGCTCAACTTGAAACCAATTACTAGAAAAAGAACAGCAGCCTTTAAAAATAGTCTGATTTATTTTGGTCTGATTAAAACCAAACCAAAACAGAGTTTTATAACAATATTCAGCTAGGAAAAACAAACAAACAAACCAAAAAAACCCCAAGCAATCTCTTGTAAAAATAAAAACACTAATTGCATTCATGAAACTTTTTTTCTCTGTGGCAATATGTCTTTCGGTATATTTCTGTAATTTCTTTTTGATAAAAGCTATATTAGAGATTGTTAGTCCATGTATAAATTTGTCATAATGATGGTCTGGGCTCAAGAAAGGAGTCTCCTAGGGTTTTAGTTTTTTGGTTCTTCCTGGCAGTTGTATTTATCCACAGACACTCACATTCCACATAAATTCTTTTTGTTGTTGTTGTTTTAACACACACTAATAGTAGTATATACAATTATCAGCTAGTAGTGGAACCTTTGTTATCCTGCATAACAGTTAAGTAAAATATTGTACTTTTCTTAACCATTAAACCAGGGATGAAAAAGAACTGGTTTTTAGGCAAGTAGTCAATGAATTATCTTTTTCTCTTGTATCAGGATCCAAGATTCAATGCAGAAGTCGACCAGATCACAGGGTATAAGACTCAGAGTATTCTCTGCATGCCAATAAAGAATCATAGGGAAGAGGTAAGTTGCAGTATTTGGATCACTTCATGTAATACTGTTTCAAGCTATGCTAATTCTTTAAACTTTTATTAGCTGTCAGTCATTATCGTACAGTATAAAACCATCTCTTTATTAAAAGGACTGCTTGTGTTTGCCTGGGCTTTAATTTTATCTAGTTCAGTAATGTAAGCCAAAGGCAATTATCGAGAAGAGTTTAATCCCAGACACAGAAGTAAAATATATGTATTTAACTCTAGAAGTGCTGTTCCTGGTTCCTGGACCAAGTATCTGTCAGCACTAAAGTTCTCTGCACACTTATTGGCCTGAGTGCCCACTCGGACTGCATTTAAGCATTACTGTACTTCAGCTTAGCTCGTATGCGTTTTCTTCAGACTACACAAACTGGAGTTTGTCATTGTCTAAAAGGCTGGTTTTTACATTCTGTTAACTCTGTCCGTGAGTAATAAATTAAGAAACATATTAAGTGCTTAACATCAGGCGTTGAAAAATGCATGGTGTTGATGTGATTCAGAAAAGGCATCCACAAGTCATAACTGAAATCACTCCTAATTAAAACCATGTGAATCTGCTCACTGAAGTCTTGTACCTATCTCCTGTCCATGCTGCTTCTCACAGAAGTTCTCCCTTCCTGTCTGATACTGTTGCAGTAGGAAGAATTCTTGTTAGGAACTTAAGACATCTTCTTGCTCTGAGTAGTCCCAGAGTAAATTTGGTACAGTCAATGAAGGTCAATGAATGGAAAAAAGTGAGGTGCACTGTTTTACTTATGGAGTAAGTAGGGTGTTTTTTTTTTTGATTCTGAATGTAGTAGCTTGCAGGCACATCACCAGCCCTTAGAATACTCAAAGTATAAGGCTCTCTACAGAGTGTGTCAGAGCTTTAAGATGGAGGTTTTCTGTCCCATAATTCCTTTATTTTTCAGAGTATTTATTGTTTGCTTCTGGAAAGCTCAAACTCCAATACACTGCCACGATTGCTTTGAAGACATCATACCTTCCTTTTCTTGCTCGTCCATCTTTTACTACTCTTATGGAATATGTCACCTTGACTCTTGTATTATAGGACTCTCGCTGCACTGAACCTTTTTTTCATTATATAAATGGATGAAACTCTTGCTTTAACTTGTTCGTTGAATCTTCCTCTAGCTGACCCAGGTGATCAGCCAAGATTTCCTTTCTTCACCTACTACTAATTTTGGTTTCAAATATTTTTTTTCAGTTCTTCCAAGGACAGCACTTGATCCGCTCCTACTCCCATTCCCACTTAAAAGTCTTCCCCTTCCTAAGCAGCAGCAGCCACTCCTGGCCGCAGGCCAGCTAATGAGCAAAGCAGGTGTTGCATGAGGAGCTTTCAAGGGCCAGTGGTCCACATTAGGCTGCTGCAAGGCTTTAAATTTTACCCAAGATATCACATTTTCTTTTTGTTGAATGGAAAAAATGCTATGTTCTGTGTAATTTGGATTAGAAATGAATTACAAAACCTTGATGGCCAGGGAGCGTGAAAGTGTTTACTTCTCACCGGGTCCTGATAGTAGGTGGGGAAAGGAATAAGAGCTGTAGTCTGTTGGTCCAATACACCATGACTTACAGGCTGAATAAACCTGCAATTGGCCGTATCTTCGGCTAACTTTTTACTCCTAAGTGCATCAGCAAGTGGAAATGAAGCAGGTATGTGTTTATTTTGAAAAGTTCAGCCAACCTGAAGTTTGAGGAGAGTGTTATGCTCTACTCATATGTAATAATTTGAAGGGGCTAAACTATAAGATTTCATATAGAAAAGAACGGCACTTTTAATTTTTTTTCCATTTTTAAAGTCTCTACCAGAAGGTTTTTCTCCCTCTTACCACAACACGTGGCTGACATGTTTCTGGACAGATTGGTGTCAGTGAATCAGTCTTTAATTTGATGTTTGCTTTCTGCATCTGCAGCTTTTTTTTTTTTTTTTTTAAAAAAAAAGCCCAAAACAACAAAACCAGAATAGTAGCTCCTCCCTGTTAAAAAAAAAAAAGGTCCCCAAAGCTCCTGTAGCAATATTGAGGCTAATGAAGGCTGCCTTGGCCCAGGATGTCAGCAGCCACAGTCAAAAGACAATTCTGGAAGGCATCCAAAAATAAACACTGAGAAAGAGAAGCAACTGGGGATTTCTGTTTGTTTGTTTAGTATTTGTACTATTTTTTATAACAAAAGAGTCAGTAATTGAGAGGAAGAAAATCTCATGCTGATTAGTAAATCCTCTGGGCCTGCTTAAGTATGGAGATTTTTCCACTACACGTTTTTCACATTTGCCTATATTTCCATGAGGCATGTGAGAAAGCGAAGTCTCACTTAAAAATAACAGCCAGTAAGAAATTCCACAGATGAAAAGAAGAAAACAGTTTAATTCACAGAAGAGCTCATAAAAAGGACACAGGAACTAGTTGTAATACGGAAAAGAAGCAGTGCAATATGAGTATTTTACCTCTGCACAGATGTGCATGAAGAATAGAATTACGTTCACATTAATTGTAAAAGAACTTTTCTCAATCCCTTACTCAACCTATTCTTGCTGACAGAAATGCCCAGAAACATTGCATTTCAGATGCAGAAAGTTCTGCTGACTGTGTCCTACGAGATCAGATTATAGAGGCTTGCACAGTGCTATCTTTATAAAGATTGCTTATTTTCTTATGAAAAATTACAAATGCAAACTGACCAAGTTTTACACCCGAGACTTACGGGGCTTTGAACAAAGTTCTGATATCTGTAAACCCCTGCCGCACAATGTCTAATAACTAAACAGAAATTCTTTCCATCCTATCATACGACACAAATATTGCCACGTGATGCTTTCTGGCATGCAAGACTCTTGTCAATTTCTGGTTATCTCCATTGAAGAAAACAAGAAAGAAAGACCTTGGGTAATCTGAATTGTATTCTTCTTTAAAAGAAAAACAAAATGGTTCTAAGTCAAATCATTTAGTCATCTATTCCTGTATTTATTCTAGAGCTCCTGTAATAAAATCACTAAATGCAGTGGCACTGTCTTCTGATTTTGTTTGGTCGTGGATTCAGAGACCCAGAAAAACGACTGCAGAAGTTGTTGCAAATAATTATCACGTCAAATTTCTCCATATGGTTTTGTAGACATTTGTAAACAACTAGTCATTGTGACAAAATTTGACAGAACTGCATAGAGAATGGAAGTCCTTAGTTTAAACCAACTTGCGGAGTTATCCGGAGCTGATACAAGACTCATTAGAACTCTCTAAGTGGCTTAGAATATCTGTAGAATGGACAGATATTATATTTCAGTTCAATTTCTACTAAAATCTGTAGGATTTGCTCATATATGAACTTTTAACTGAATTAACTGAGACCTATGCCCTGGGCTCTGAGCATGTAAGACTGAACTTCCAACTAAATGGCTAAAGAAATGTTCTATTCTGGCAACGCTCACTCCAATTGTTTTGTCCATTGTTGTTTACTTTGCCCTGTCTCCTGTCACTGAGAACTCTTCCCAACAAACCAGGGGTGCTACTCTATTTCCAACAGCCTTTGAAAGTATCCTGTTGAATTGTATTGTATAAAACGTGACCAGGCATGTTACTGTTAGCCAGCTAAGTTATTTTCTCCCACAGTGAAAAGTTCAGGTATAATACACCACAGTCACTGCGGCACGGCGTAGAACTAGCCAAGCTAACTTTAAACAAACTAATTCACGTTCCAATAGCAGTCTTGCCGCAGGATTATGGAGATGAGTAATTTGCTTCTTGGGTGGATTTTCAGCTTATACTGAGATGTGTTATAGTATAATAGCTAGATTGCTGGAAATCATGCAGGCTACTGTTGGCTTGAACGACAGAACAGGATGTGAAAGTTTTGTTGCTTAAAAAGGAAGGTCTGTAAATACAGTTCCATCCCTGCAAGATAATTTTATAAACCCAAATCAAACCTCTACAAGAGCAGGAGAGCAAAGTAAGGTTAAAAGCACTTAGTCTGCCTTCTCAAGTGGATATGTTCCCATCTTAAGATGAGATTAAAGTTCAGTTTCCCTCTTTCTATTACCATTCTTTGTCTTCATGTCATTTTTCTTCAGGGGCCAGCAAGGTAATAAAAAACCGTATCTTCTTAGGAAGCAAAATTATATTTTTAAGTCAGCTGAAGTAAGAATCAGCTAAAAAGCACACTAGCTGCCTGTAGAGCTGGAACAGCTTTCACAGAGTTAGGCCTGTAATCTTAATGCACAAAAAAATTGCAGCACGAAACAACCCAGATAAAATTCAGAGCACAGTCATTGGCACTGAAGTCATCATCTACTGGGAACATTCTAGGTAGGCTGCTACTTTTAGAGGCAGGAGACAGCTATTGCAAGAAAATAGTTAGCAAAAATAAAGCCCTCTGATAATTAGAAGAAATCTCTCCTTGTAATGTGGATCAGGTTTTATTAAATGGCATAAGTGGTACAGATCAAGAAGAAATGTTACAGAACAAGTGCCAGCACTGGAAGATTACTTGTGTTGCCAGCATGAATATAATAGGGAAGCTGGCTTCAGACGTGGTAAAACAGGTGTGGATATTGACTCAGTGATTGTTGGAAGTTTCTCCACCCTTTTGGTGACCGAAAGTGAGAGAACAATTCATCATCAAAATTGCTTTTTGTCTTCATGGTGTATGTCTGTCTTATGTGATCTGATCCAAGAGGAATTTTTCCAACAATTTTTCCAAACTCTTCCAACTTTGAAGAAAGCTGGACCACTAAGGTCCTTCACATACAGCTTGGTTTAGTTTTTTTGGGTTTTGTTTTTTTTTATGCCCACTCCTTATGCATTTTCAATACAGGAAACCTGTTTTAAGGCTCTTGTTAGGAACTGCATGACTGTTATAGATGTACCTTGTTCGATGATCCCACCTACCTAGTCAGACTGAGGGTAAAGTTCAGGAAAAAGAGCTGTGTAGCACTCAACACAACAGCTCACTAGCTATGTTAAGGTTTAGGCCAAAAGCTCACAGGTATCAAAATATAAGCAGATACAAATTACTTCAGTCTTCCCTCTCCCTTTGTCTTGGTTTTCTTCAGTTCAGAGTACTACTTTGTGCTTTTCTAGTGGTCATCCCCTCTGATAGCTGTTTTTAACCTCTTTCTTTCCTACTAGTTTTGTCTTGGGTGACCAAGAAATATACAGGATAATTCCGTAGGCACAGTAGGAGAATAACAAGATATGAATTTTAAGTATCTTTGCTTTATTGCTACAGGACTCAACTTTCAAAAAACCTCACTTGGTACCTGACTGTTAGAGAATTAAAGACACATAAAATAGTGGGCCTGTGCAACTTAAAAAACATATTTTTGTTAGACTGGAACAGTGCTTTCATAAGCAAGTATTTGAGGGGCCAGTCATTTTTTTATTATATTGTTCAAGCTTTACAGACAATTAACTTTATCTCAGATATGTAGATACATCTTGTCTATCACCACAAAGATTTCACACTTTTAATGTACCTCTTATCTGAAGAAGTTTTCTGTATAGGTGAGATCAGAGCAATTAATCACCTTTGATTCAGTTTTTCTGCGGGTGTGAACATAACTCCCAGATGGAGATCACAGATCAAGCCTATTGTTATTTCACATTTGTTTACGGCAAGTTTAAATATGAGTATTTGGGTTTCATATTGTGCCTAGTATTCTGTAAAATGCAGGCATATGTTCTCCATGGCCTAAAATGCTACCATATGATTTACTTTTGTACTAATTACATAATTACTTTAGTAACAGGAACAGCTCCTCTTGAGTTTCCTACATCTTCTCCTAATTACCTGGTTGTAGGCAAGACTCCAATGGCTAAATAATATCCATCTGAGGTGTTTCTCATTACTCTCTCTACACCACATTTTACAGAATTTAGTGAAGTTCACTGGAATTTGTATTGGTATAAATGAGGCCATAATTTGGATCAGTTCAATTTTTTAACTGTTTATTTTGTATGAAAAAATGGTACATACTACAAAGTTTTCCTTCAAAGCTTAAAAAGTCACTGAAACAACAAGAAAAAAAAAAGGGTTTGCATCTGCATAAAATATTTATCATCATCAGATCTAAAAATGACCGTTTCTCTTAGAACACGTGCCTTTGTTAATGTGTGAGAAACCTGCAGTGATAATAAGGGCGCCTAAATAGTCTTTTTACTATATTAATATGGTCCTTTTACTGTTTTCTTATAGCTTTTTTAAGCACCACAGGCTTTCCTTTCATGGAGAGGACGTGTTTACACAAGATGAAAACACTCACCTTTTGGGTGCCTTAAAAAACCTTTGACTTCATTAAAGTTGTCTTAGCTCATGCTGGATCAAAACTGAAAAAAATAAAAGGAAAGAAAATAAATACCCACAGAAGACAGCAGTATGAGAAAAGACATAACCATTAATCTCTGCACATGTAGGTTAACATAAAAGCATATTGACTGATTAAAGGATTTCCTTAATATTCTAAGTCTGCTATAGAAGTATATAAGGCTAATTTCACAGTTCTTACAGTAAGAAAGTCCACTGGATAAGAAATATTCCTCACTGAAGTAAATGAGAGGTTGACTGTGGGGAAAAACTGGCTTGTATGGAACAGACCTGACAGTTAAGCTTTATTTCAGACAGACATTTATGAGCCTAAAGTTGGCAGTGATTCATGCTGCAGAACAATGACCTTGTTTGTAACATCAGTCTTTTGGGAATGTTAGGCTAAGAGATAGTAAATTGTCTTCTTTTCCGTTACAAAAATAATACTGCTTGTATGCCTTCCATCAGTTTAGCAGTTACAAATTTAATGATTAACAGTTAAGTGAAACTTTTTAAACATGCACACCACACAGTTTTCTTCCGATATTGTTTATCCCAAACAAGCAAGATGAGAAAAAATGGCATCATTAACACCTTGTACCGGTCTTACACTACTTTGATCTCAAATAAAGGAAGTTCTTAGCAGCTTTGTCAATCATTTGTTGCAAATATGCCAAAAAACACTGAAAATAATTAAAAGCTTTGCATATACTTTATGGCTTCTTACCATGTACTCTTTCATGTCATTGTACTCAGCTATGTGAGCTTCATCTGTGCTAGCACCACACAGCAGATTTATTGAGTTCAGCATAAGATAAGACCCAGCCATTTAAACAGATGAATGGTCTAATCGTGAGCAAGTGCAGGGTTTTACTGAGTGACTTCCAGCTCCTCCAAGTTTCCAGCCTCCTTCTCCTCCCTCTTGCTCTCCCTTAACCTAAATCTATTCCAGGTGCTGCTAGTGGCTATTCAGCTTCATACCATCAACTGTGGGCTTCATTTCTGAGTACCAATATAAGTAATGCGTCAGACATTATTGTCCCCACTCTCCACTTTGCACCTCCCTCAAAAGGTGCTTTGGTACCTTTCTCATCCATCCTGATGAGCACCATTGGATTGACTACCTTATAGCTCTCGTACTTAATATCGATTACAGAAACCTGTCAATACTCACTAACAGAACATTATTTTTTATTTCACGAATCAAGGAAACTATACTATCTCCATTTTTTTTAAAGCCTAAAGTCAGAGTAGTAATAATTTGCAAAGTCTCAAAAGGGGAGGAAACACACTGAACTATATTAGGGAAAGGCTAAGGCCTTGAAATCCTATAATCTAGGAAAGGTTTATGCATCAGAGAGAAACACTTACTATAGAAACAGTTTGATTTAATAGAGAACAAGAATATGCATTAGTAATACATAGTACAATAAAAATAAATAACCTCATTTTAATGGAATTATAAACTATTTGAGTTAGAAAACCTCTCATTTTCACCTTATTGACAGTGCAAGTCAGAAGCATCTCAACTGAAATTAATCTGTTTGCCCAATCTCTCCTTCTGAATGCTGTGAAATTTTTAGTGTGCTGTGAAATTATGTGGTTAATTTATGACTCAAAAGAGTAGAAGCATATAAGTACAAGGATAAGTTCAGAATCCAGAAGAAGTTTAAACTAGTTTACAGGGCAGAATGGTCACTGCCAGCACGCAGCTTGAATAACTGCAGTGGAGAATCTACAGAAATGTAGCCCAGTGAATTGATTTTTCTAAGAAATGCTCACTCTCTCTTCATACTGACTTGCATGAAGGCCTCTTTAAATTCTCTTGTTTTCCTTGGGTTCTCAAAAACAGATCTAAGTTACCAGAGAAGACATCTGTGTTGAGTATGTAAGAGTAAGTCCAAAGCAACAACCCAATTTAATTTCTCCCCAGATGTCAAGAGTTAGAGCCTGCATTAGAAACTGGAATCAGTACTAAGCAAAGATCTGAATCCCACTTTCATCTTTATAAGGAGTTCTGCTGTTTGCAGGGCAGATTGGTTTCCTGGGAGGCTCACCAGCATGCAGAGTTGAACTCCACAAAGATAGGCAGTAATAAAAACATCGTGCTTAAACAGCTGTGTCATTCTCTCTCATGCATTTTACATTTCTTTTGAACCTAAACCAACATCCTATATTGAGAAATCACATTTGCTGGCTAACTATCGTCTGTGTAGAAAGCTACAAAAGCACCAGTAGCTTGGACTTGACTGTTCTTAAAGGGACTGTTTTCATTTTGTAAGAAATCATGTTTTCATCTCCCAATTAATGGAATTACATCTAGAAACCTGAAAGCCAATTTTATCACAGATTATTTCTACACAAAAAAGCATCATCTATTGTTACATGGATTCCATTTTCTTCCACTGAAATCCAAAAGGAGACGAGCCAACAGAGGAAGTAAATGGAGCTGGTCTGTTCATGTCTTTATTTCATAAACCATAGTAGTTTTTTTCTAGTTCAGGTAAACCCACTTTGTTACTATCTGTGCACTGATTTACTTATGTAGGCAGCCTAATTTATAAAGCCAGTTGGCTGATGATCTTGGTACACATTCCATTTGAAAGCTGGGACTTCAGCCACGCGCCAAAACCAGAAAGAATTACTTACTAAAAAGCCTTTCATGTTGATGAGGCATATAGGTTTGCTTCTTCAGTCCACTGCAGATGTCCTGCAGGACCTGTGAATGACTTTTTACCCTTTGCTTAGCTTCTCTACCTGTAAACCAGGATTCTTCCCTACCTTCTGAGCAGTCGCTCTATAGGTAAAATAATTTTAAAAGGCAAGATATCAGCATATCTTGCCAAAAAGGACAGTCTAACTACTAGTTGAAGCATAACAAAATACTTGTTCTCAATGTCGGTTTAATATGGTCTTAGTAAAATTTTTGCTACTTTAAAAAATGTACTCAGTTTGAGTAACAAACTTGAGTCTAGCAAGAACACGACTATTTTTCAGCTGATGAAAATTAATCCGATCAGATTCAGAGAGATACAAAATGCTGAACTGTAGATCCAGTAAGCAGGCTGTGTTTTGGAAACTTTGTCAGAGCTAGCAGGGAGGGTATTTTCCACACAAAAGAGCAGACGAACTTTAGAGAAAGCCGTGGTGTGATCTGGCTTACGACTGCAGAGGTGTAAACTGTCACTGCCTTTCTGGGAGATGACTCTTCCAATTTACAGAATCAATATCTTCTCTTACCCAAAGGTCGACCATACCAGTAATGGTTATTTCTTGTCATCTGTAAATATGCCTAGAAATAGAATCCAAAGACAGACTCCTAGAAATTATCTAATTATTTCATTTTCTATACACTAGGTTGTTGGTGTGGCTCAAGCAATCAATAAGAAATCTGGAATTGGTGGCACTTTTACTGAACAAGATGAAAAGGTATAAAAGCTGGACATTTAAGTCTCTTCTATTTTCATAGGGGAATGGATATATTTTTACTTGCCACGCTGATCAGAACTTTTAAAGTTACTAAAAATGAAACACCTCTGAAAAAGTAAGTATTCCTGGTAATACTGCGTATTTCTTCTTTATGAGGCCATAAGAAATGTGTATGTGAAATAGTTTAATTTCTGGATCAGCATGGTATCTCTAATACATCTCTGAAGCACAGGCTTACTCTACCAAAATGCATTGTAAAAGAATTTAATAACTTTTAATAGACATTATTTTTTATGAATTAGTTCTAATCTCTTGGCATCCCCAGCAAACATATTTTGAGTATTAAAACTTGCATAATGATTGACAGAAGCTGACTTAAACCCTCAGCAATTAAAAAAAAATAATCAGAATTTATCCTTTCCCTGTGAAACCTTCCTCTTTAAAACAAAATGCACACTATATCTGCAGGATATCAGAATGAATCCCATTCCAAAAATGAAAAAACTGGTTCAGCAGAATTTTATTTCCACTTTCCAAGAGACTGGATTCCTGAAAATAATAGAGGCTGATTTTCTGCACTCAGTTTTTCTATTAATAGATAAAACATGCATTGTTGCAATGCAAGTTGATTACTCCAAGCAGCTTCTTATATCAGTCCCACTTTTACCAGGATAAACTGTGATGATCATTAGTTTAAAAAAGGGAGAAGAGATTCTTGAAATAACAAATTATGAGTAACTGAAAAGAAACCCAACCCTGAATGTGTGGTTGCCAAAAATAACTAAAATATCAATTGATACTTCAAAGCGAAAACGGAAAATTGAAGTAGCTTATATTTGAATACAGTTAAGATGCTGTGAGATTTATCTTTGTGGTATTGCTGTTTGTCTTCAGGATTTTGCTGCATATTTGGCATTTTGTGGAATCGTTCTTCACAACGCTCAATTGTATGAGACATCTTTGCTTGAAAACAGGCGTAATCAGGTATGGTCAACAGGTTTGTCCCAAGAATACAGAAATTACAATGGTTAGTTAGTAATCAGTGCCTGCTCCTGATATTTCTTGTATGGTAGTTGTTCCTTGGCTATTTTCAATTACTCTAATTGAGTGCTGCGGATCTCTGATAAGCTCTAACTGCACTGAGAAGTAGCTGGGCACACTCCAGCTTGGGCTGTGAGAAGTGGACCATGTAGGGCAAGAAGGCAAAGCTAGATGTCAGAAAATTCCCTCTGTGTCAATACAGTCGATATTGCCTGAAGTTATCCTGTGGCTCACTGTATGTATACAACCAGAGGTGGACATACTCCAGAATAGCAGATAGAATTATCCCTGTGGAATGGTTATACAGGTAGCCCTTTTAGTCTCCTACAACTGTAAGTAGTCACTAACTGTATTTTCAGTAATGATCAGATGGAAAACTGAATTTCCTTCTGATTAATTAACTGTATTTTGCAGCCATCTTTGTAACAGATGGGTTATTAATGCCATGGCCTTTATGGGTGGAATATGGCTGCCATACATGGTATGAAAAGGTTTTGGAAAAACAACCGGGCACCAGTCGTCTTAAAAATTTTCTGATAAGGCTGAGTTTCAAAGTGACTATCAGTGTTTGTCAATCAGTAAAAATGTGGATAATCTTTTCAAATTGGCTCCACGCTTCTTGTGAGGAGAAACGGAATAAAACATGACCACATGTCAGCAGCGAAGTCCTTCGGCAGCAGCTTTGGAATACAGCACACTGTATCTAAATTATGTTTTCACCAAATGACTTCATTAGGATCTGTTAGAATTACAACAGACAAAAAATGTGTTCAAAACTCAATAAATTTAAGTATCACTGTTGTTTTTAGAGTGCACACAAGAGCCATAGGAAACTATTAGGTTTCCTAAGGACAAATAACTGTGTTGCCTGGATTTCTCAGATTTCATTTGATGAATGCCTAAATCCATTTTGTCTCTCTGACCAAAAACATGAGACAGCCAACTATGCTACCTATTTCTTCCATCAGAAGTGTCAAACTGGCTATTATTTACTGTTGCCTTGCAGTCTGTGTGAGAGCCAAAACTCAGGTTTTGTCACAGACATACTTCTTGAGTTCCTTGACTCAAGGAAGAGGAGAAGACTTCAAGACAGTAGTAATGATAATTATTGCTTAAATGACAGTTAGTCAAAATTCCACAAAAGACCTTTTCCACAGGTGCTTCTTGATCTTGCCAGCCTGATTTTTGAAGAGCAGCAGTCTTTGGAAGTAATTCTGAAGAAGATAGCTGCCACTATAATATCCTTCATGCAAGTGCAGAGGTGTACCATCTTCATAGTGGATGAAGATTGTACTGTGAGTATCTTTTTTTGTTTAAAGGCAGAAATGCTTATTCCTTGGGAGCAGTACGGGCTTCCCTCCATTCTGATTCAATAGCATAGGTGTTCTGTTGCCTTTTTGCTGTCTGCTTTTTCTTCTATAGCATCTGCTCGGGTTAGGCGTTGACTTGGGAGGCTTCAGTGTTTGTGTAGTCCCGACTGCCATTTTATGCAGCCATTTTGCATTACCTGTAGGTAGACTATGGCTCTAAGCCCTCTACGCCTATGGCATAGATCTTCAGTCTTGAACTCTTTCATTACTCACTTTCTTGGCTACTGATGTAGGACAGAAAAAAGGAAAAGACTGGGAGAAAAACAATGCAGCCTTTGCTTCCTGTGCACAATCAGTTTTGATGGTGCTTTTTATTTCTTGAATATATCTAAGCAAAGAGTATCTAAACAGAATCATGGCCTGTCCCAAGATCCTGGCTCACTGAAGGAAAGCACAACTCCTTTCCAATCTGCTCACGTGTATTTCCTTCCTATTGAAAATAGGCTGCAGAACAAGGAGCGGGATATTATGTTGCATGCTTCGGTCTTAGACTGGCATTGCTAGTTTTACTTTTACCACTCGATAGAGATGGGGTACTAAGATCTGGGGGTGAGGAAGCATTTCTGGGTTCTGTAGCACAGAAATAATGCACAGCACTTGTGATAATCTGCCAAAATCGCATCTCTCACTGTATTTAGAAGAGGAATTTACCTAATTTTTGTATCCACATATTCACACTGTGCTTGCAAGTTAGATAAACTCGGGCACCTAGTTAGCAGTCTGTAGTTTGAATTATATTAAAATGTCCTCTCGGTATTCTAGGATTCATTTTCTAGTGTGTTTCACATGGAATCTGAGGAATTAGAAGATTCAGCTGAAAATCTGAAGAGGTAAAACAATGAATTCAAACTCTTGTTCATCCCAGGAGCATGCTGAAGAAACTATGCTTTTAATATTTTTTTCCATAATAACGGATCTTATTTCCACTGGGTACCATGTATGAATGCTATTTTTGCAGAGCAGCTTTTCCCTGCAATGTATGTAGACAAACTCTTATTACCTTAAAAAGGTCACACTGAGCCAAACAGGAGAGTAAGGCCTGATCTCTTCATCAGGTCTAAGTACAAAGTTGGATTGCAAGGCTAAGCTGTGAAAATGTACAAAATGTGAGAAGTAAAAATCGAAGTTGGTGAGCTGCTCTAAAACTGATCTGTTAAAACTCTGCGTAGATAACTGTGTTCTAGAGTAGACATATCCACATTAGTAGATAGTAATCAGTATATAACACTATTTATTAATTTAATCAATTATTTTAATCATCATTCTTATCTCATAGATAGGGAAGCTGAGTCAAAGAACATGACTGACTAAATGAAAAACAAAATCTTAAAGTTCTAACTTTCAGTCATCTTTTAGAAACCATTAAGAATTTCAACTGGGGGGAAGGGAAAGATGCAGAAATAGTTGAATTAAAATACTCAGGTTAAGTAGTTTCCAAATTTACTCTGAACCTCTCTATCGAAGATTGAAAATTACTGTCTCTATTACCTTTCTCTGTCATCAAAAACAGTTGTCTCAAATAATGTCAAAAGAGTGAGACAGTTTTATAAAAAATGCAATACTACAGATACGATGTTCAGAGAGAAAATGGATATTTCTGCACCCCTTTGATCTTTTTTGCAGTGAATGATTATTACATGAAATTTAATTTCATATATTTGAAAATTATGTCCAAAGTATGTGGCTTGAGCAACTAAAAACTGTTGAGCTGTATTATGATTTTTGACAATGTACAATCAGAAAGTAGAGATATAACAGGCTAGTAAGATGGCAGGGTGAAAGAAAAAGTTCCCGTTTACTTTCTCTTCCACACTATGGGAACAGTAAAGAGAATTAACCTTCCTGTTCATTATCCCTTTCTTGGTTACTAGTTAATACACTCCACATGTAATTTACTGCTTGCATGGGCCATCAGTAAATTATTTCTCATAACTGATAGGGAAGCAATCTTAATTGCACGTCTGAGTCTTGTTCATGAGACAGCACAATTACATGCCAAGGACTGGACTGGGAGTCAACCATTGGAGTTAGAACTTCTGCTGTGCTTGAAGGACACAATTTCGGGCAACAGCAGAAATATAATGGCATGGATTAGATGGGAAATACCTAATAAAATTTCAGGCTTATTATGTAATCAAAGACCCTGAATCAAGCCCCAAATCAGACTGTTTTCAGAATTGCAGGGCATTGCCCTGTATAACCAAGTTTGTGAAATAACGAAAGAATAATTCCCTTCCTCCAGCACTGTGAACATTCTTACACCAGAAGGATAACTAAAGTCAAGTCAAATATCAGAGAGAAACCACAAGAGCTTGATGGGAATAGGTTTATTATTAGGACATATGCCCTTCTCCAAAGCAGGCAAGGGGTCAAAGAGAATTGAAATGCTTTAATTAAATAATCATGGCAAAAAAAGTAGGAGATGATTGATTCTGTAAAGATTTCCTGATTTGGAAAAAAACAGCTCTATTTCAGTAGCAGAATCCCCATGCCACTGATTGTGCCTTTACTTTTAGAACAAATTTGAAATGAACTTGGAAGTAGAAAATTTATAAAGGCTACCAGCTGCACTCCATTTAAAGAATATATGAATTCCATCCAGTAGTGATTTTTCAAGTGTGTCAGATTCATGAATGGAGTTTGTTTTCAAAAAGTTCTGTTTATTTCAATATAAACCAGCTGTTCATTATTTATCCTTCATCTACATAAACTGTACTGATTTGTTTATTTCTTAAGTTTGCTGTTCAGTGTTAACGTTGTTGAATATTAGAGAAATGAACACACAAATCAACCCACTCTGCGGTTTTGTGATGACAGGTGGATTGGGATACAGGATTTGAACGCAACTCTATTATGTATCTATTGGTTTTATCCTTTCCTCATACCAGAAAAATATTACAGTTACTTACTTTGCATAATGAAACGACCTGTTGTCATACTAAGCACATCATAATAACGTTGTATCCCTCAGGGACTATGACACAAACAAAATCAATTATATGTATGCTCAGTATGTCAAGAATACGATGGAGCCTCTCAACATCCCAGATGTCTGCAAAGACAGAAGATTTCCCTGGACAGTAAGTATAATATGCTTAGATTTGAAATTCAGAAATGGAAAATGTTTTTCTGTCTACCTTTCAAACCTTTTTATGTTTTCCCCTCATTATTTTTATTAATCTAGTGGCCACATTTAGAATTACGCAAACACGAAGGAAGGTACATTTGCTTGATAAAATTCATTATCAGTGAAGAGATGGTACAATACTCACACACAGTGAGCCAGGTGGCCAGGGGAGGGATTTATCCGTACAACCATTATTTCAAAAGCCTAACATTCATTTGTCAGTAAGTAGTCAGTGCAACATGGAGATCTTGCAATATGTTCACCAGAAAACATTTAAGAGAAGCAGCATTGGAGGTTTTCACAGTAATCTCTAGTTTACTGTGAGTGTTTGGAGGCTCTCAAAAGATCCTTCCCTTTTATCCTCTCCTTTCCCCTCTTGTTTTGGTAAAGATTAATGTTACAGAAGCACGTTCTTTGCTGTTTTGCAGAGGGAAAACCTTTACTTTTCTTTGGGAGCTTTTGCTTCACACTTCATCAAGTGCGAGCTTGTGGTTTGATGTGCTACTGAACACACAGATACTGGAGAGTTAGGAGGGAAGGTCACTTGGCAAGATTCAGATTACAGTCAGGTTGCCATCAAAGTTGTCATCAACAAAAAAGCAAACTTGAAATTCTGTATTTTCCTGTCAATGGAGAAATTAGAAAGATGTCTGCTTTTCTTATTATATTTAAGCCTGTCAGCTAGAGGGGTGCAGGGAGAGGAAGAGGAGTTATTATGATCAGCAGTTTTTACTGAACTCTTTGTTCTGAGATGCACAACAAAAAGGTCAGAAAATACAGTGTTCAATGTGATTGTTCCAGTAAGTGGAAAGAAGGTATGGGCTCATGGTGGGGAGCCGTGTTGCTTCCCTTTTTCTCTGTGCAAGGTTCCATGGATGTTTTGGAGTGAGTTTTTATGAAGGCTTGAGCAACACAGGAATTGAATGTTAGTTAATCAAGGTATCTCAAACAAAACAAAGCTTAAGAAAATGTTAGTGCTGCAAGATACACAGTTAGCTTAATGCCAGGTAGTTACTCTTGGTTCATGACAGCTGTTCCTTACATTGCTGTACTACAGGTGAGGGGATATGCCCGAAAGGGGAGAGGTCAGTTCCTTTTACAGCTCATCACCCGATAGAGTACAAAGGTGTCCTAAAGCCCAGCTGTTTTCTTTTGCAGCTGCACTGAGTGGAACACCTTGTCTTGGTTCAAAGTTGTCAGTTTCAAGGAAGTGGTGCCTTTTAATGCAAGCGGCACATTTTTAGCACAATTACAGAGTCACTCTAAAATCCTACTGAATGAAGATTATCACATCACTACCTGTGTTATTATTTGCCAAAGTTTGTATCAGATATGTTTATTCTACTGTCCAGCCAAAGATGAGCAAACTCTTTGAAGACATGGTTCCTTTTTGAAGGAGTACATAAACCAAAATGCATGTAAACCCCAGCTCTACAGCTTTTTTACTTCACCCACTTGAACATTAGTCTCTAAAATTAACTGTATTTTTGTGTTTGTTTAACAGAATGACAATGCAGAAAATGTAAGTCAACACATAAAGAGTTTGCTGTGTACACCAATAAAAAATGGGAAAAAGAATAAGGTGATAGGTAGGTATCTTTACAAAAAATATTTTCATACATTTCTTATAAATATTTCTGTTCTCCATACTAAAATCTCAGCAACATGGAATCTCAGCCCAGGACAAAAGATCCATAACTACCACGTTTTCAACTAAAAAGTCCACTGCAATCTTGACTGTAAATCGATTACCTAATAAGTTACCAAATATCTACAACAGTCTTGTGATACTTCACCATTTTTGTAGCTTCTTGGCATTCAAAAATTTTGTGTAAGGAAAATTATTTTAATTGCTTCCTGTTCAGAGGGCCAGTTATGACTCTTGCGTCTTTAACAAGGCAGTGAAAGGAAGAGAAGATCTAAATCAGTAAATAAGCTCTTCAGGCCTGAGCCGTCTGTAGTGTTGGACTTTTACGGAAGAGTGGGGCATGTGAAAAGGCAAACTGAACTGCACAGACATTGGCAGTTGCCATAAATGAGACTCAGCTACGGAAAGATTTGTACATTAGAAGGCCAGCTGCTGTGCCATTTTTGTGCTACAAATGGCCCTTTAGAGGTCCTTGCTTCTATCTGTAGATTACATAGGGAGCTCACAGTCCTTTCTTAACACACTAGTTTGAGTGTCTGAAGCTACCCAGTGTAAATATCTCTGCAGCATCTCCTTTGCTTTTTCTAGAACTACTTTTCTTCTATTTTAAAGAGTGGCCATACTACCACTGGTTCCTGGGGCGACAATTTCAGAAGTAATTTGACATTACTTAGGTCCACAAAGGCCTAGATTCTTATGGAAACTTAGAAGCCTAGTTATCTCTAGTTCTCCAAAAATATTTAGGTGGCCATGACTGGGGTCTTAAAGATGAATATACACCTAAAGAGTTTTGACAATCTGGTCAGGAAATAAGCTTAATGAGCTTTAAGTCTTTCAGTGAGTTTCACATTCACCTTAAACAAAGGGATGATGATGCTTTTGGAAATGACCATGACTTCCCTGTCCCTTGAAGAGTAGAATGAGTGTCAGCCTGCTTTCCTGGCATCAGTAATTTCCACAGAAACAGAACGTAAAATACACTGATTCCTAGATAGCAGTATGAATACAACTTCCTCAGCTTTACGAAATCTGGCAAGTAAATGGTGAGAGTTCCAAAATGCATTTTTAAATGGTGTTCCAATAATTTTCCTTGAGAATTATGGCAAAACTGCATAACCAGTGTATATAGTAAACGTGAGGTCCCTTCTCCAAGAAGGGTGGTCTTTTTTTTTAACTCCTGAAGCAGAGAGAAAGAGAAGAATCATCTTTACCTAATGGAGTTCTCTGGAATTTCTTTTGATATCAGCTTCTTTAATGAGTTATTTTATTATGCTGTTTTAAATATTTTACCAGACACTAGAAGACCAAGATGAAGATGGTTGAGCTTTAATTAGAGATACTTCACTATGCTGTTAGCTACTGATAAAACAGTTGCATCTGATGCCAAATAGTTTCTTTCTATTGTTATTTCCTATGGAAGTTCAAACTGGAGGTTTCAGTCAGGCCACCCGTTTAGGTGGGTTCTTCAAATCTGAGTAATTCTCATTGGGAAATGTTCTTCAAAGTCCTTTAAGGTTTCACAGCCTGCCTAATGTTCAGATCTTAATTAGGGCAAGGTCAATAAGCTGTCTTTTGGACAATACCCAGAAGTTCCTTTAACATACTATATACTATGTAAGACTATTGTTATAAATCAACTTTATTATTTTTAAGGTTGCTATACCAAGAACCAGAATTTGGGAAATGGGGTGTGCAGATGGGTGTGGGGTGGGAAAAACTGTCCACAGCAAAGCTGTACAAATCTTATGGGCAAGAAAGATGAAAAGAACTTTTTTATTCTCCTCACTTGTGAATTTTTCAGGTATGTGTTGAAGAGTTTACAGAATCTTTCTGTAGTTTTATAGATATGTTCCGATATGTTCCTTTAATTGTAATGTATGGACTCCTCAATGTTTTGGGGAAGTTTTTGAAAAACAATACAGTTAAATAGTCTTAAGTACTACATACTATATTTACTACAGTGCTCTCTTTTTTTTTTTTTGAGACATTTACATGCATCCAAATGTTGTGTGTTTTAAGGATTCATTTGCTCTTGTGGCTTATTCACTGTTGAGTCTTAAGCTTGTGTTCATTACATCACAGTTGCTATGGAAATAATTATGTCAGAAACAGTACTGAACAGAGATCTGAAAGTGATTTCCATGAGATTTTCCTATAGAGTTTTATAGGTCAGCTTCTTTTTCCCAGGGAAAGTTCATCTTGTTCTAAGCGAACCCTTATTCCCTGGCATAACATATTTTTACTATCATTCAAGTATCTAGTTGTCTCATTCAATTAAGGTCCAGAATCCTGTTTGCAATATTGAGATGCCACAACCCCTGCCACAACAGTTTGCAGCTCCAGTTCTAATATTCTTACTGGTCTCTTTAGAGGAAACCAGAGGAAACTTGATACTAAGTTCCCCAAACAGAATGGAATTTGGAGACAGGACAGCATTGCATTGTCACCAGACATTAAAACTTCTATATGCAAGGCCAGTGTTCTTCTAAAAAAACCAGTTTGCATGTGTGTGTTACTCTTTCCTCACTTTTTCTACCTACTGTAACAGGGAAGATGCACACTTGGTCCCTCAGACCTTTTCCTTTTAATTAAAAACCTCTGAGCTTTTTTACTCTGTCAATATGGAGTACTAAAATGCTAGAAATACTTTCATATAAAAATTATTAGCACTGACAAGACCTTACAGGAGTTGCTGATTATGTTCACTGACGGTACTGCTGTAAAATAGTACTCATTATAATTTCTTCCCTAACCATAAGCTGAGAGCAAATCCAGCCTCCCTGACCTTATGGTAGTGAAGTGTAAGGCATTCAAATTCTGTTCATATATCCTATGTATATTAGGAGTAGCTCTACTGGTGTAAGAAAACCTACAGAGTGTTAAGAGTGTTCTGGAAACATCATGCTAAATAGTTATCTTCTCTTTTGCTAGTTAAATACATATTTAATGTATTAAACTTTCAGCTGCAAAATATTCTTCATAAAATACATGAAGTACAAACTGGTATGCAATAGCAAGTTATAGAAAATTAAGACTTTTTCATGTGGTATTTTTTTCAGAATTTTTAATTAGCAACTATTATTTTCACTAGGATAATTATTTGCAGTTGGCCAGGAAGATGTTAGCTTTTATCCTCAAAACTGTTAGTACTCACACTGATGAGAGTGAAAAAACATTTGGACTCAATACAAAAATCATCCCCAAAGCAGTTTTGGCCAAAACAATGTATAATTACAATGTAGCTACTTTAATTAATATTCTGATTTCTTAGCAGAAGCTGCCATCCACTACATAAAACTGAAGTGAAGTAGATGTGGGAATTTCCCTCTGCTTAAAACGGTGTTGGGGATTTAAGCCGTGGCAAGGTCTGGTAGAAGTTACCTGTCAGACCCTTCAATAGCATGTGCATAGGACAGTCCAGAATTTCTTTCCGGAAAACAAACAGATGCAACTATCAATAAGTTTGAAAAAGCTGAATTCAGTGAGATGCTTTTCAATTACTTCAGTTGGCTTTGGAGTGGGCTGTCATTAGATCATACCCTCATAGAATCAGTGTGTGTACTTAAACTTTGAGCCTCAACTGGGGTATTCCCTGTTTAGTTCATTTATTTAAAAAAATTTCCAGCACTGACTCAAATAAGGAAGTGAAAACTCCGTGTACCACTGTTCTGACTTACATAAATATTCTTTTGGCGTGGTTACAAAAATTTAATTAGCGTCCAAAGGACAAATTGTCTTTAGGGATTAAATCAATCTACAATACTATTAATAATAAAAGTCAGGATTAAAACTACCCTAGAATTTCACAAGATAATCACGTCTGTAAAGCCCTACATTTTTGGTTTATAAATCCTAACACATACTTTTGAGTCCACTAAGTAATATATAATGTTTAAGTATTTTTTCTGTAATACTACCCCAAAAAACTTCAGGGAAAATTATACAGCACTCCTGTGTGTCACTTTTATGTATTCTGGTGGTCTGTACTGTAGGCTAAACTGTCCTAGACTTAATTTTTCTCTTGATGTTCCGTACAAGAGGTGATATTTTGGCAGTTCTCTGTATTACTTCTTTTAATTTCTGTATCCTGGCATAGGCGTTTGCCAGCTTGTGAATAAGATGGAAGAAAACTCAGGCAAAATAAAGGCTTTCAACAGAAATGATGAACAGTTCCTGGAAGCATTTGTCATCTTTTGTGGCTTGGGGATCCAGAATACACAGATGTATGAAGCTGTAGAAAGAGCCATGGCCAAACAGATGGTGACATTAGAGGTGAGTTCAAAATCTATATGCTCCTTAATTAGCCCGACACAGATTCTAATTTTCTCCAAACCCTGTCTATTCTACACAAGAGCAGCTACTCACATGGATACTGAACAGAACTTGTTCTCCCCCAGGAGAACAGCATTTGGCCTGTTGAACTGCACAACAGTTTTTCTGCTGGTTTCCATATCTCCCAGCAGACTATTTTATTTGGTATTGTATTTTAACTTCACTCATGAGATTTAGTGGTGAGCTGAATGTATCTTTTCCTCTACATGAGACTACACATTGCCAACACAGCTGGTTTGTTCTGTTGCGTAGGAAGAGGAAATGGTTTGGGGGAATAGGAGCTTCCTTTTCTTGTCTGAGGTTTTCTGTGATGATTTTGGCTCAGTCCTTTAGACAAACTGGTTTGTGGAGTAACAGCAGCATTATTGTAGGTTTTCAGCAATTTCCTCAGACTCCATCATACCATATCAAGATGAACGTCATCTGGTCTCAGCCTTTGAATTGGTTACTGTTAAATTTAACAGCTAAAGAGGGCTTTAGTCTGAGAAGCTGAATTACTCAGAGGTGATAACTTGAAGCCGAAAGTGAAAAATTTGTAGACTTTGGATCTCCTAACATTCACTATGTAAACAGAGTGTTTGCAGAATTCCTAAAATGGGGATTATGTACTCTGTAGCCTCTAAAAGAAATGTTACAACTCTCAAATAAAGCTGTATTAAGTCAAGTTAAATAAAAAAGTGGTAAAATTATTGTCAAAATAATTTCAGTGCTTTAAAAATAAGAGCTGTTTGTTTATATGGCAAATGGGCAATTCTCTCTCCTGCTATAGTACTTTATAGATAATATAGGAAGTTCAGACAGATTATAGGTTAGTATATAAGATGGCTTCTTTAGGAAAAAAAAGGCAGTTTCTAGCTGTTAAAACAACTCCATAACATTTTCATGTCCTATGTTCTCAACAGCTAAAAATATTAGCTTACTTTGTTAATTTAAAACCAATTGTCTTTCAGACCTTTTTGCCAACTTTCATTTAGGGCAAAACTTTATGTCTGAATAGACTCCTTAAAGGATTATTATGGCAACAATGTCATGCTCATAATTATAGTTGTTTCGTGTATTATTTGTCTATGAAAGTGGGGCATGAAAACTTTCCAAAGAGAAAAATCAGAGTTCTTTGCTCTTTTATAGAAACTATTTATGTCTTCTTGGCCTAATTATTTCAAGAAGGTTCTGCGCTGTGGGAGGTTTGTGAAAGCTGCAGTTATCCTCCCATATGTGTTCAGAGAGCTCCCTTAAAACCAATGCAGGCTCTGCATGGCCAATGCAATGCAATGCAGTGCAGCTGCAAGCTGAAAATTCTGCATTACAATAAAAACACCTTTTTATCATGTTGCTCTTTTGTTTGTACTAAGGGCTGTTTTTCTCTTTCTCTAGGTTCTTTCATACCATGCTTCTGCTGCTGAGGAGGAAACGAGGGAGCTGCAGGTAACAGCGGTAATTGAATTTTTTACTATTACGTTAGGAATATTCCATTAATAGAACAGCAAAGGGCAGTTTGTTACATAAGATGTGATCCCTAAACAGGCAGGCACACATTTTCCAGAAATAAAAATTATAGTGAAGCTTAAACTGGTTCCCTGAGTTCAGTCAATACATCAAATAAAAGGGAAATGTTACAACACCTACAATGAGAGGTACAGGCTGGCCGGAGAGCTGCAATTAGAGCACAATCACAAGTATACTGACTGCCATTCTCATGAGTTTACATGACAGTAACAGCTGATGCAATGTTAATATCAACTCACAATGATTAAGTATTTCAGAAGCAAAATGTTGAGAACTCTTCTTTCTGCAGCTGAGCCAGAATGTTGTATATTTTATATCTTTAGTACATTTCAAGCATCCTGAGTATGGGTGCAACTTTATGGCCTTACATAGAAATTCTGTATTTAATTGTTAATGCAACAGTTATTTTTATTTTTATGGTTACTTTTCTGTGCAATGTCCTGTTCTGCTTATGTTTAATTCTGTGTTTAGAAATCACTGCCTAAAGAATAACTACAGCTGTGATTTCAAGTGTAGTTCAAAGCCCAGCCTGTGTTTCATCTCTCCAGTTCTCTCTGTTGG
The DNA here is from genome assembly GCA_013399365.1 of Pampusana beccarii. Classification (NCBI taxonomy): domain Eukaryota; kingdom Metazoa; phylum Chordata; class Aves; order Columbiformes; family Columbidae; genus Pampusana; species Pampusana beccarii. The sequence continues at coordinate 4,251,968 of VWYH01005061.1, forward strand.
AGGAGACGTTCTGGGAAAATATCATCACCCCTGCTGTACGAAAGAAAATGGGAAGGATGGAGGGATGGAGAAGAAGGTAGACATAGGGGACCACAACCTGGGTAGTATTGGACTGGACTGGATTGGACAAGCAAGGTGCCACAGAACAAGGCACAAGATTAAGGATAATTCTAGAATGGTTGGCATCACACAGATTTTGAACCTCTGTCCTACCACATTGTTGCTCATCAGTAAAGAGGTGCTGACAAGACCAGCATGCCACACATCTCCGATGGTTTCTCTTCAGGGCTTGAGTTTTAATCTCTGTGGTTACATCTTTACTGCGAAATAAAACAGAACCACGATAAACCTAGCACTCAACCAGTGACCGCCTCTCCTGATTAACTGTCCACGTGCTTCCTAGCACAATCTCGGCCTATGTCAATCACCACTTTCTAAGGTGATACCAGAGCACATAGTACCAGAGCACATAGTACAGGCCATCTCTAACAGGCACTGGGGATGAGTACACCAGATTTGGCTTCCTCTAGCCTACAGTCTTGCAGTGCTATTTGAACAGGTTTTGCAGCCTCAAATATACCACACATCCTCACATCACATCCCAGGGCATGATACAAATACCCTTATTTTCATGCTATGAAGCCACCACTCTCAAGTTTAACAGAGCAACCAGATGAGTTCAGATCATTTGATCTGCAAGAAAAAACAAACAAACCGAACAAACACACACCAGAAAAACAGACACGGGCATTAAAAATAAGGGTATTGTAGAACTTCACAGCCCCATGTGGAGCCCAAAGCAAACCCTGGGCAAATTTTGCTCCTTAAATATCTGTTGTCAGCACATGCCATTTGAGATCCTGGATCATTGCTGCCTTTTTTCCTTTGTTTCTGTACTCACAAAGCAGAACACAATTAAATGTTGCAGTTATCAACCTCTGTCATTTTTTTGCTGAAACTTCTTGCTGTTTCTGTGCATCAATAAAGGTAGCAGTATGTGAAAAGAGACAGGGCCAAAGAAGTTTCAAGATCAAGTCGTTTATGTTAAAGACATCACTACTCCTATTCCTACCCTGTTTCCCCGGAAGTAAGACAGGGTCTTATATTAATTTTTGCTCCAAAAGATGCTTACTTTTTTACATGCATGGCTGCCTGGACACTATTTAATTTGACTTTTCCAATGAACTGTAACTAGGGCTTCTTTTTGGAGTAGAGCTTATATTTCAAGCATCCTCAAAAATCCTGAAAACTATGGTAGGGCTTATTTTCAGGGTAGGTCTTATTTTGGGGGAAACAGGGTAGTCTTAAAATAAGTCTTGGATAAGTAGTGACAAAGCAAATAACTGCTACCCAAGTTGAGAAAGCTATTAAAACTTACTTCCTTAGCTTCTTGTCTTAGTCAAGGGAGAGAGGGGAGTCTAGAAAGCAGTTCAGTGCAAGATATTATTTTAAGCACCGATTCAGGGTAATATGTGTGGCAATTCCTTCCTTATGTAAACGATACTTCCCTTGCAATCTAACTGTCAGCAAGTCTAGAGAACTTTATTTTTAATGTGCTGACAAAGACTTTCCAAAACCTTTTGTGAAGTACTTCTGCTAGTATTTTCCCCTAATTAAGAATAATCCCTACTGCACTACTGGGATCCCTTTGTGCTGACTATTTTCCCATTAACACATGGACTTAAGTTTTGAAATCAGCATGTGAAGCAGCTAACTAATATAACCACCCTGTTTGAAGTGATAGACAGATGATACTCATATGTTCCTGGCTTAAGATTGTACAACTTCTATTTAACATGTGGAGATGTGATCCAGCTGCCTAAGTTACAGTGATGTAGCAAGTCACTGTCCAGAAACTGGACCTTCCCTGGTGGCTAAAGCTAACATATTGCATATTACAACTTTTGTTCTACTACTGAGGGTCAGCAGAAGAATGGCAATTTAGTTGGCTTCAGAATTGTATTAATTTTTATTTTGCACTCATGTCATTGTATCAAGCCAGCCAAAATAGACTGAAATTTTGTTTCTGGATATACCTTTTTTGTGATTTGCCTTGTTTTCTTCTAAATAATCTGATAGCACATAAGAGAGATGCTTCACCAGGCAGTTGGATTAGATGATTGTTGTAGGTTCCTTCCAACTGGAACTATTCTATTCTATTCTATTCTATTCTATTCTATTCTATTCTATTCTATTCTATTCTATTCTATTCATTACCAGCCTTGTGTAATGGGCTGCAGTCAAATTTTTCACTTCCATCATCTTTTCCATGTGCTACAGAATATTGTATTGCATCAGTAACCTCCTTTGAGCCTGGATACTGTCTGCAACCTGTGTTTTATCACACCAAGCAAATGAAACAAAGCGAAATGGTTTATAGTTGCCACTCAGTTACCACAGTGGTCCCACATTTTTCTTTTGCTGCTGGTGTATTTACAAAAAACATTTTTGTTGGCCTTCCCATCCTTCACTAGTTCCAAATCGAGCTGAGCTTTGGTTTTCCCAACGACATACCTGCACACTTTGGTAATGTCTCTATATTCTTCCCAGGTAGCCCATCCCCACTTCCTCCTTCTATGTACTTCATTTTTTCATTGAGCTCACTCAGGAATTCCCTGTTCATCCATGCTGGCCTTTTCCCATACTCGCTTGACTTCCTGCATGTCAGAATGGACTATTGTTGTGCTTGAGGCTTTCCTTGAAGGTAATGCCTTGGCATATGAAATGAAGTTATAAGCTTTATCTGTAGGTTTTTCAATCATAATAGAAGGCAAATTTTAAAAATTATTTTTTATGCTTAACTAGGTAATGAAATGGACTCACCAATTAATTACTCATTATTAATTACTGTTATTGCAATGCCTATAGAAAGCAATATTAATGAAAAAGTCACAATTATGCAGAGAGGGGGATTAATTGGCACATTTTCTTCATTTCTTGCTGTTTATAATATTCCTGAGGTGGAGAAATTGAGCAAGAGGTTGTAGTTTGGTCAGAGCGTACAGAAGCTGACCATAGCTCAGTAACTTGGAATTAAAATAACTGATGAATTGTCATGCTGTAAAATGGGGGGGTGGCAGATAGTTCTACCGGCTTCAATAAGCAAAAGAGGAAATACCTAATTCAGTTAAATAACACCTGACTAGCTATACAGTGCAATTTTTTATGTCTAAGCTGAAATGAAACTTATTGTTGTGGCTGTCAAAGGCAGGAGATAAAGGAAGGGCAAGATGAATTATGAATGAAGTCAGAACACAGGCATGAGGTGTTCTGTTAAGCTCCTGCTGTGTCCTTCCAGCCCCTTTCCTCATGAAATACCAGATTGCAGTTGCAGTTTGTCAAAATCATGTCATTAGAGTTCCTGAATGGTTGCGTTATTTTCCACCAAGCATGCAGGCCTGGTGGTTCTTTCACAGGCTCATAGGTGAAATACCACATGAATCCAAACCGAGAGACACAAAATTACTGGTACAAGAAATGTGTAAAAATGCTGGAATTTTGTTTCCTGTGTAAATATTATTTTTCATAATATTTCATGATTTTCCAATTCTGACACACAGGAAAGATAACAGCAAACGTATGGAACAGAGATTGGTATACATAGTAATGGAAAGAGTTGATTTGCATGTTACATGTAATAATACTGTAGATTAAGACACATGCATTCTTTTTAGTATCTCAGCCTTCTAGGACAGTTCCCCATGCTGCAGAAATGTTTTCCCCTAGAATTACAAAAAGGAAGATAAATACACAGTTTTATTTATTTCACCATTTCAGTTTCACCTCATTTTCTTTTGCACCACACTCTTACTGAGGAGAAACGACTGTGAAGAAGTAGCACTGGGAACTCTACCTTTTATTCTAATGAAAAACCTGATACTAACTTTTGTTCTATACTGTAAGACTTACCATTTATTTTTTTAGCAACCTTAACATCTGCATTTTGAAGGGCAACTAATACCTATACTCTGAATTCTATAACTAGAAAGAGTAGAGTTGTAATACATAGAGTATTACTGACAATGAAAGTTATAGATTTTTAAAAGTATAGGGTTGGGGGGTTTTGTGTACTTTGTAATTTCAAATTTCACATTGAAGGTTTATGATTGTACTCAAATTAAATAAAAAACGCTGTCCAAAGATTTTAAAGATTATTGATCACAGGTGAACCCTAATTTTTCAGGTTTGTAGTCTTGAGAAAGCTCTCTCTGTGGACATGTTCTGACACCATAGCACCGAATGTGGATTCTGTTAGGAACTCTTTGTTCTAGATAGTCTACAGTGACATCTTTTTCCTCACCATCTTTTAGAAAAAAATCAGCAGTTACAGATTTTGATGTCTGCACGTACATAAAACCAAACATGTAACTCAAATGCCCTAGTATCTCAATCTCCCAATTTCATACGTATTGTTGGTTACAATTTGATTTAGGTAACGGACTGTTTGACCAGGTAATTCTTCCCTTATTATCTTGATCTATGGAAAACTGCATGTTAAATCCAAGCAAATAAGGTACTGTTAAACAAGAAAGGCTAAGGAAAGATAAATGAGAAGTAATTATCAGGTTTCAGTATAATGTGAAGGTAAAATTCAGTATCTCACTACTCTGTTGAAAAAGCAGATATTTATGTTATGCTTTCTCTTTCCTAGTGCTAAATTGTGTTCTCTTATTCTTCTCTAGGCTGCTGTAGTACCATCCGCACAATCTCTCAACCTAACTGACTTCTACTTCAGTGATTTCGAGCTATCAGATTTTGAAACAACACTGTGTACAATTCGAATGTTCACAGATCTCAACCTAGTGCAAAATTTCCAAATGAAACATGAGGTATGAATGCTGTCAAATGCTTCTTCACATAAAAAGACAACTTCATTATTAGAAAATCAGGCGAATAATGAAATGATCCTACAGTAAATATAATTGAAAACCTGTATTAAAGAGTACTTAGCGAACAGGGAAGGTATTTAAAGTGGGCAGTATTGGCATTTGTCCTTAGTTTGGTTCCACTGAATGATGAATGATTTGGTTAATGGACTGTAAAATGCTTTTAGAAACCTTGGGGAGTGGAAATAGAGGACTTGGTTAAAATTCAAATGAGTTTTAAAATCTATTGCAATATTTCAAAACCAGCAAGAATAAATATATAGACTAACAAAAACAGTCAAATGCATAAATTAAAAATGGTAAACAAAAGAATAGGTAGCAGTAACAGACAAAAACATTTCACAGCTAATAATATGAGAAACTATGTAAAAGTCAATAATGTGTCTTAGTAGCAAAATGGGGCAAATTTCATTTTTTACTGACACAGGAGTGGTTTTTTAGGCCCATGGAGTAATTATATTGTAGCTCCTGTTTGAAGAGACACACAGAGATATAAATTAATTTTTTTTTAAATGACAATTTAGGAGATTGATCAAAGTTTGAATGAATTAAGCCATTTTTCTCCAGCAAACAGAATATTGAGGAAGGAGATCATAGCAACTTTTCAGTAAGTGAAAGACTGTTATAAAGAGGACAGACATAGAGATTGTTCTCTATGTTCATATAAGGTAGTAAAAGTACAATCAGTTTAGTCTTTCGCCCACAAAAGATTAGGTTAGAGATTAGGGGGAACTCTATAGTTATGGAGATAGTAAAGACTGAAACAGATTAGTTATGTGGGCTGTGGAAATTTCCCTGGAGGTTTCTAACAGTAAATCTAGTTGTAGATATCATCTGTCAGAGGTGATCTAGACGGTATTTTTATTGTGTTCCTGGCCCTGGAGGTAGACTAGGTAATCTCTTAGGCCTCTTCCAGTCAATACACACAATTTCTATTTGTAAACTTTCTTTTTTAAATACTTTAATTTTTCCTGTATGTATTTTTCATCAAAACTGCTAAAGCTCAGTGCAAAAATTCAGAGGATACAATAGGCAAACAAATTAGTAAAAGAAAACAGGTATTTATTTTCTACATAACCAGTTTATAGACAAATTTAGATTAGTAGAGTGTAAGGGCAGAAGGGAGTACTGTGTTACCTAGTAACTTGTACTTCCTTAAGAGATATGTCCCAACAGGAGAGAGGGTATCGGGTAGCCCAGTAATGGGTGGACTTCTAGTTCCTAGTGGAGAAATTGTAATGGATTTCTAAAACCAGAATAACACCGTGACAACAGATGCATAATTACACACCTCAATAGAAGCAAGAGAACATTGATAGCTTTGAAGCCAGACTTTCGTCTTTCCATACTAGAGCTAAAAAAACCTGGCAGTAGCCCAGCACTGCTTTTTTAACAGTGGAAAGGCAAGAGAATACTGGTGCTTTTGTCTGCAAAATCACTTATGTAGGTGAATGATACTGGATTTTCATTTCTGTCAGTACAGTTTTCACAATGAACACTGAAACTTCTCTTGAACAAACCAAGGCCTAGGTCCTCAGTCAGCATTTACCATAAGGCAGTATGCTGTGGCCATTTAAACCAAGGGATCTGTTCTAGTACACATCAAATTACTACCTGACCTTCGTACCTTTCACTTCCTTAGAAATAAAGTATAGCAAACAACTTGTAATACTGTTGTGTAAAACATCCAGGACATACTTTCTTCCTGCATAAAAAACCCCTACCCAGTAATATAGTAGTTGCAGTCTTCATATATACTTATTTGCTTTCCAGAGTCCAATTCTGCTTGTCTTTTGACAAGCTGGTATGAGGGAAAGGCCACATGTTCATTTTCAAAGCAGCTCTTAAGAGAACTCTGTAACTAAAAAATAAATTGTCTCTATGAAATGTGTCATTACAAACAAGAATTTTTTTCTTCCAGTTAGCTTAATATAACTCAGTTTCTGAACTGCGTCCGACACTGACATTTAGTCGTTAGTAATAAAAACCTGAAACCACAAGTATTATAATAGATACTCAATGAGAGGCTGAACTACTGGCTATAAGCGTATTCTTATCTATGTTCACAATTATGTTATAACTTTGTTGAGGTTAAAGGGATTTTTTTTTTCTGTGAGAGAGATGATTTTCAAGCTGGGTTAGATAAAGATTTGTTTTAATTAAAAAAATATATTTCTAATACATTTTCTGTTAACCATGTGATGCTGTTTCTTAAAGGTTCTCTGCAGGTGGATTTTAAGTGTCAAGAAAAATTATCGGAAAAATGTTGCTTATCACAATTGGAGACATGCCTTCAATACAGCACAGTGCATGTTTGCTGCTTTAAAATCTGGTAAAATTCAGGTACGTTTTGGCATTTCTGCATTAAGAATCTTTTGGCACAACAAATTCTGTAACAATGCATAGTTCATTGTCATGTCAGTAAGATGTTCATCATTCTGCAGTACTGCTAGTGAAATCAAAATAATTCTGTTGAAGACTTCTGGCTTTAAGTGCTTGATTTGTGAAACTGTTGTTGTGTTGTTACGTACCCAGTTTCAGTTCATTCCTCTGGAAATGATCAGGTGGATGTTCCCAATAGGAATACCTCAAATAAGGCAGGTACATTATTATGTCCTTTTTTAAAGTTAATGATTATGCTACAAGCAAGTTGAAAAGGTGAGGAAGAAAAGAGCTGACCTTATTTCAGGATATTTCCTTATAATATTCAACAGAAATTTATTTAAGTTCAAGCAGAGACCTGAGTACAGATTTAGACAAACAATAGAACTTTTTTTTTTAAATAAAGGTTTAAATGCTCATTTCAATGCTTTTGAACAATGTTTCAACCTTCCACTTAAAAGACATCATGATTTTGAAAACAATCTAGTTATTCTTTAATACAAATACTGAGGGGCTAGATGATCCCCAAAATAAGAAAAATGTTGATTCGATTTTTTCAAGTATGTTTTTAAGTTTTGTTTTTATATTCTTGAAGAAAACGGGATGTTTATTTTCATTCTTAATTAATCTGTTTCTTCAGTTTGATTGCGGACAATGTTATTAGTGGGTTTATATTATTTTATAGCAAGCACTTCTGAGAATAAATAAATCCTATATCTGTAGATCAAAACACAATGTCAATAAAGAAGAGGCATTCCCTTTCTCTACAAAGTTTGTCTCCCTAAAAAAAAAAAAAAAACCAAAAGAGATAGAAGAGACAAAGGCAAGGGCTTTTCATGTTCCTTCTATACTGAAATGGACATGGTAGTTTCGCTCTGTGTGAGGCCTAGCAATCTCTGATGATCCTGGTAGCTCGCTTGCTATTTTTGGAATCCTGTCAGCCTCCACTGCAATTTCCATAAATTGTTTTATTCCTAACTGTGTTGGGCTCACTCCACATTGATTTTCATGTCCTAGATTCTGGAGTCAGAAATGTTGTTGAACAGAAGTCAATTTTCCCTGGTTTGAGGGGAAAAGCAAGCATTGGGGGACACATCTTCCTAGGAGAAACATAAAACCAGCCATTTCCAAACTGATTTGTCTTTTGACTAGAGTAAGGACAGGTCTCATTATCTAGAAAGCAGATGCAAATCCACAGAAGTTGTAACTGCTTAAAGAAAACTTGAATTTGATTGTACCCAGGGTACAGTCCCCCAGTGGCTGGGCTGTCACTAGCTGATCAAAGTTCCTGTCCCGACTGCTGTGCCTGCTGTTCTTGTGCCATTGCAAAATGCTGCATGAATACTGTAGCTTTTTCTAGACTATGTTTCTCACTGGGCAGATATAAATAAATTTTCTGTTAAATTCTATTGAATATTAAAGATATGAAATAGTCACAAAAGAGAAGCTGTAACCTCTCCACTAGTCCTTGTTGAATCATAGAATCATTTCTGTTGTAAGCGACCCTCAGGATCATCGAGTCCAACCATAACCTAACTTAAGCTCCAGAATAATTTAATAATGAGTTAGATATTGTTTAGTTCTGTTTTCCGTGGGTTTTAAACTTCTGTTAATTTATTTGCCCAATGATCAATGAAAAGCACAACATTTTTCCCTTCTGGTTATTCCAAGGGCATTTCTATAATGAATTTTTATACCTACTTGGAGAATGTAGCCTAACTCCCTTGAGGTAACAGAGGAGGTGAGCTAGAAGTCACGGGGCCAGAACTAAAACCAATTCCCGATGCTCTCTCTTTGCTGCCAGGTGACATTATACAAGTCACTTTCTCTTCTACCGTATCAGTTTCCTCATTAGTATATATAGGGCTAAAGGATGTTTCCTCTGAAAACTGCATTGAGGCCTGTGGAGAATGATTACTACTGTGCACCACAACTTCAGAGATAACCCCTTATTCCCAGCACACAGTTTTACATCCTTGTCTTCTTTGGGCCGGAACCATATCTGCTATATAGATAAAGACAAGACAGCACATTTAATCCAGATTGCTCAGAATAAATCCCTATTATATAGCTAACTCACTTCTTGTATACTCGTACACACAGAGCAAACTGACTGACTTGGAAACACTGGCTTTGCTGATAGCAACTCTAAGCCATGATTTGGATCACAGGGGAGTGAACAACTCTTACATACAAAGGTAAGTAAGTCTAAGAGAAGTTAAATAAAACCAGATGAGTACCAAAATCACAGAGCTAAATTAAGTACAACCTACTTGATTTGATGTTGTGAGGCTGTGCAACAGAGCAGGTTTGTACAAAGCAGTAAGTGCAAGAACAGCCAGAAGCATTCAAGGAGTCCAAAGCAACGATGCACAAGCTGTTACTGACTATGATGGCAGATGAAGTGAACTCCTTGTAGACTGTGCAGGGGCAGCATCTTCCTGCTCCTGTTCCAGATGTCCCATCCTCCTTTTCCCATACAGTGACAGCAAAAGATCCCAGCTTCTAGGGGACAGCATGTAGGAAACATGCAGTTTTTCAGATTGCTCACTGCCCAGCCAGGGGTCCCCCCATCTAGTCCAGGCCAGCACAAAGCTGAGATCTGCAGCCATCTGATACAGAAGTATCTCTGTACCATTTTGAACTCTGACTGTTCTACTCCTGAGTTAGCCATGTTTTTCCAGAATTCTAAGTTGATTTGATGAGATACATATTTAAAATCACACAATAAATGCGTGACTGTTTTGCATCGATTTTGGGTTATCTGTACTCTTGAACTTGGATCAATTCTGGAATTACAGCAAAAAAATTACAAAGCACAAAGTCAAAATATGTTTTAAAACCTTGAAAGAAAATATTTTTACTAAATAAAATATTTCACTTTGAAGTTATCAAAAAGTATCTGAATTCCTCTGAAATTTTCTCCATATTTTAATTTTTAACTAAAATTACTTGTTTTGTTAGAATTTATTAAGAGTTTCAGATCTGCCCGAAACGTGCTTTTCAGTGAATTTAGTATTCACTTCAAGGAACAGTATATGATTCTTCAATTAAATAAATAGCTTGACTTAAAACATGGTATAATATGATTACTGTGATACAGCAATGTGTCCTGATCTGACCAGAGATGAGGAAAAGATACTCAGAAACGTATACTTGTATCTTTTTCTGGCAGAGTTGGAGAGTGGTTTTTTTGGAAGAAGTGGTCTGCTGTTCTTGCTGTGTGTAAAGTAAGATATTAGGGAAGGAAAAGTTTGTTTGAGGCAGAGAATACTGAAAGGCAGAAAATAAGTAAGCTGAAGCAGAATTTCAGCTTTTCAGATACATGTTCAGAATAACACTAAGACTAATGTGTAAAGAAAAAAAAACTCAACCCAAAACCCCACAAAACTGAGAGAGTAACCTTTTTCCAGTTCCCTAATAGGGGATTCCAGCAGTAACTGTAGCCTTGCAGTTATTGGAACCAGTTAGCTATTTTTTGCTTTATTTATTTAAAAATAAATTTCCTGGAAGACATCTGGAGATGCGTCATCTCCTCTCAAAAATGTCCTGGGAAAGTGTCATAGACAGCAAAATCCAACATTCACACATGCTGTAAAACAGAGATGATTACAGCTTAATAATTCGTTTTCAATAAAAAGTTCCACAAATTTTGTTTTTAAATCTCTCATTTGAGTCTAAGTCAAAAGTTATTTTTTCCAGGAACGGATCCCTTTTGTTTCTTCACTGGAAGCAGGGAGAGTGGATACTTAACATATGATTCTTTTCTTAAGCAACAAGGGTCTCAAAAACTAAAATGGTCCTGGTAGCAGAAATTACAGGAAATGAACTGTTTAAAGGTCTTCTGGTAGATCTGCAGGGGGTTTGTTTTCTTTTTGTTCCAAACCCACATGTAAAGTAGGCAAGCACAAAGCACGAAAACTGCATCATCAAACTACTGTGTTCAGAAAGCAATGGTGCCCTTTGGCCTGGCATGGTGGTCTAACAGAAATGCTGTGTACTACAGAAGTAGGACCTGAGTTTATTTCCAGTCCTTGTGTCTTCCCAGACAGCCAGGGTCTGTAAGTACTGAGCAAGCTCTAGTTTGGTGCAGTACTTGGGAAGATAACCTAAGATATTTCTCACATATTTCTCTCTTCAGTCAGGATGAACTTTAGGGGACACAGTATGTATCCCGTTTAACTCAATGGGAATTTCACCCAGCATGCATTGGCACCATCCTACAATTTGTTTCCTTACAGAAACATGCAAGCATATTTGCTCTATAGTCCTTTTGCAGTGGTCTCAGAGGAGGTGCTGGGCAGTCAGCCCACAATCCTCAGGGGCTTGTATCCTTTAATCTCCCTTTCCGCATTTTTGTTTGTCTTTCCATCTTTCTCTCCGCATTTTTGTGTTTCTTAAATCCCCAGAGTCTCCTCTTATGACTTCCATTTGAGTCTTGTGTGCACTCACACAGGGACTCAATCGTGCAACCACTAATTCATCTGAATGATCCTTAACCATACAAAAAGTCCCATGGAACTGTATGCTAATAAAGAATCTCTTACATGATTAAACATTTGTAGGTCAGATTATAATTATAGTAATAGTTTCAGGATCAGCAGCAAAACAGACTTCCAAGAGAATCCAAATTTAAAGAGATGAGATAAGCAATGTGGGACCAGGGGCTAAAAGTTAAGATACAGTAGCATACTGTTTTCTAGACTAAGATAGCTTTAAATTCTGCATCCGCGTAGTTGGTTTCATGCTGTTTTTCACCGCCTGTATAACCAACATTGTGTTTCCCGTTTGGATTTTGCCCTGAGCAAAGGGAAGGCAACGATATTGCGGTAGTTCAGTCATGAAGAGAGTGGTGATGAATGAAGTACCGACACAGTTACCAACAGTGGGAAATCACTTGATCAGCATTTTGGGCCCTGCACCAGAGTCCACTGAGGTCAACAGGAATTTTTCCGTTGCTATCAGTGGCCTTCCAATTCAGTCTGTGTTATTGCTTATAAGCTCAGTAGTTGAGTTGACTAAATATGCTTGGCATGTGTCTAAAACGTTAAAAAAAACAAAACTGTCACTTAAATTTTGTTTCTGAAGGAACCCTTCTTGTTGCCTTTCCTTTTCATACAATAACTTTCCCTCTCTATAAAACGTTTTATTACAGTATTACTCCTTGTGTGCAGCTGGTCTCTACAGGTAACAGAAGGCAGAAACTAGAGTTTTCAGTGCTGTGACAAAGTAACAGCATTGGCTTATTATCTGTACTCCATCTGCATCCTTCCAAATGTATTAATTTTGTTTGGCCAGTTGCACAGAAGGGGGAAAGGATCTGGTTAAGAACAAACATGAGTGGGTGGGAGTGAACTGATAATGAAAGGAGGACATTAAAAGGGAAGATTTTTTGGATTAGTAGTATGTTTAATTTTATTTCTCCATCTGATGGGTCTGTTTACTCCTCAGAAGCGAACATCCACTGGCTCAACTGTATTGCCACTCAATCATGGAGCATCATCATTTTGATCAATGCCTTATGATCCTGAATAGTCCAGTGAGTGCCGCATTTTCGTGCATGCTGAAGGAAATCATTCCCTATTTTACTTTTTATTTTTAGCTTTTGGATAGATTCCCACCCTTGTACATCCCTAAGTGATCTTTATTCCTTTTTGGGTAAAGAAAGTAAATCACCAGCTTTGAAATCACAGTTTCATTTCAGAGTGCCACCAAACCTTACCAAGTGTTCCCTGATAAGGGACGTCTTGCTAATATCCTTTTAAGTACTTACTTCCTAGGACCAAAGGAAACAAAAGGCTTTGTTGGCATTTTTGTGACCTCTTATGAACCACCAAACAAACCCAAGTCCTTGCCCTCATTTCAAAAAAACATTCTGGCCTATGCATAAACAAAGCAGTCCTGATGAGACCAAACCAAACACTGCTAATGTTGACATTCCAAAGTGAAGCCAAACCGAAGTTAAGTAAATATGCAAATAAAACTACATTCTTGTTTTATATTATTAACTAATTCTAAGACCAGTTATTCAGCACGCATAATCATTTCAAAGCAGTATATTTTCAGTTTGTTTTGTACCACAGGCATGGTACATCCGTCATCCTTTGTATTGTAATGATTCTTTCCTATGCAGACAGCAAAATATGGAAAAAAGTGGAGGCAAGTTGCCATTTCACCAGCTCCATACTGCTTCGGTTTAACAGTGGGCTGCTGATCTTATATTTCTATGTAATAGCTTGTTATTTATTTATATTGCTTCTAAAAAGTAACACATTTTCATTTACATGAGGTGTATAGGCAGGTACTGGAACCTGTTATCATTCCTGTGTTTCAGGGAGGTGGGAAGAGGACAGAGAAATATTATGATACGGCTAGTAGCAAATTTAATTTTGATGAAGGAAACGGACTTAAAGGCTTTGATGTTGCTCTGCCTGCAGTTTCACTTTGTAATAGTCAATTATGATGCTGTTGCTGTGCAGCTTTCTGCCATTACTCAAGACTGGAATTTTTATTTTTAAATTAGGGAATCTGCAAAAGGAAGCAGGGTAAAAGAATGATATCAGGTATCAGCAAGCAACTTATAATGATCCAGTATCTAAGAGACATTTTAGCAAACTGGTATGCTGTTGCCCATTTTACTGGTAACTGTTGGGTTTTGTTTGTTTGTTTTTGTAAAGGGAAATCAGATTCTCAGCAGCCTTTCTATTGAAGAATACAAGGCCACACTGAAAATGATAAAACAAGCTATTCTTGCCACAGACCTGGCACTATACATAAAGTAAGTCAGAGGCAAGTTTGGCTGGATAGTCATTGCTTGATGTTTGGATTGGGTCAGCATGCTGCAAAATCTTTTGTTTAAACTTATTTTAAAGGAGGAGAGGAGACTTTTTTGAACTTCTAAGGAAGAAGCAATTTAATTGGGAAGATCCTACACAGAAGGAGCTATTTTTGTAAGTAAACACAGAGTGATTAGTTAATATTATTAATTTTAATTAATATTAATTTAGTTAATATCATTAGGTGCACAATTTACCATGCTGTGTTGTTGTTAATTTCATTAAAATTAGCAAATCTGGGTGCTCTGAGCCTGTACAAACTGGCATTAGTATATACATCATGGAATGACTCTCTAGATCTGAATTACTAAGTCTGCAGACTGTATAATAAACTTTGTTAAGTAACACATGGAGTTACATGAGCATTTTTGTTCTTCCTAAAGAGTGTAGGGCTCCTGTGTAGGTACCATGTTATTCTGCTGTTGATAATTTATACTTAAATACTTAACTGCTGAAACCAATAACTAAAGATTCAGGACAGGCAGTTTGTTTTGAAGCTGATTTCTTACTGGAGGAAGTGAAGAAAATAGAAGAGTAATAACAGAGACACACATTGTAATTCAACAGCTACAGAAAAGCAGGCTTACCTAGGCTGTCTGAGAAAGGGAGGATGCTATATTTCTAATTCAGGGCCTTTAAAAACCATTCTGATTTAGTCACATTTTATGTCTATTCCTATTTCAGTACTTGGCCCTCATACTGTCAACAAAATAGCAGTCACTGCTAATGTCATAAATAAATAAATCTGTTTGTCCAGTAGCAAAGAGAATGAAACAGTTCATCTGACATGAATCCACCAGATGACCCAGTCTAGATTTGCCCATTTCTGTGTGCTCTTTTCACACAGACCAAAGTCTATACCGCATCATCAAGCCCTGGATATCTTTACAACTTTGATTTAATTTAACTTGTCGTTCTGACTTTGATGTTCCTGGAAATTTGATATTCTGTTTTACTGATCACTTGACTTGGTGGCTACATACATTTCACAATACAGCAATTCATAGATTTCTTCCTGTTTTTTTCTGCAGAGCAATGCTGATGACTGCCTGTGATTTATCAGCCATAACCAAACCATGGCCAGTTCAGCAACGGGTATATGCTTAATTTTAAGATTTGCTAAATATGAACTTGGCGTAACAGCTTCTGCTTCCTCCATCCAGTCCTTATGGCAAAGGCAGTGGTGGAATGCAGAGCCTTAGGTAGCAGTCCCTCAAAATGCTGTATGCAGATTGAAGACCTGCTCAGGTCTTTGCAGCAAGATCTATGCATTTAGCTATGTCACCATGTTAGCAGTAATCTGTAGATACATCAGGAATCTTTGTTCTTTCCAACATTTCTGTGTTACTACAAGGCAGTCAGCTGATACAACACACTAGTTAGTATCAGCTGACCTTTTCCTATGTGTTGATCATTCCAACTGTTCTCAGTGGTGAGAGGCCTATGTGCCATTTTATCCACCTTGCTTTGTCAGAGAAATATCAGCACGCACAAATGTTTTTCTTTGCATACAGATGTGTGCATGAAGAATTCTAAAAGCTAGCTGTTAAGCTGGAGAGTCTCATTATAGGGAGTCCCAATTCAATATATCCTGAAGAGAGGGAACACAGGAACCAGTTTTGTTTGTAGGTAGCAAGGAAACTTGAAGAGTGCTCAATGTGTGAAATCTCTTACAGATTGCTGAGCTTGTAGCTGCTGAGTTCTTTGATCAAGGAGATAAAGAGCGGAAGGAACTCAACATAGAACCAACAGTAAGTGGCAGAATCATACAGAATCACCTCTTTCAAAACAGCTTCTACAAACAGCACTACACATTCCTTTCAAAAGCCACTATTTCTCCCAGGGCCCAGAATATAGAACCAACTCCTTCCCTGTCTTCCTAGTAGCCAGTTTTCTTGTGCGGTTCCCAAACACCAACACTGTGTCATTACCTCTGAGCCAGAAGAACAGACAGCATTATTTCTCCTAAATTAGTATTACTAAATTGTCTAGGAAATACACTCCTAAATTGGTACCTATTTGCAACCTATCCTAAACAAGTAAGCTTGTCTGTTCCTCTAGATATTTGGGCTCTGTCAGTCCAAAGACCACCTCCTAAGGCTAGTCATGCAGTCAGAATACCTGCACTGTAACATACGTAATGATACCCTGCTGAGCTTGCTGTGCTTTTTATGCTGCTGCTTTTTAATTCCAAGCTGTCTTGTTGGTTTTCGTTGGGTTTTTTATTTAATGCATTTAAATACAGAGCTTATTTACTTCTTATTTGCAGGATCTAATGAATAGAGAGAAGAAAAATAAAATTCCCAGCATGCAGGTTGGATTCATAGATGCTGTTTGTTTGCAGCTATATGAGGTATGGTGCCTAAGAAAGAATTGCAAATATAAAAAATTAGAACTGCTCACTGAAGCCCCTAATAATTGCAGATTTAAAATTCGATCAAAATCAAATTAAAAACTAGTCCTCTAGTTAAAAAGGATATTTTTTTGTTACATATTACATATGGTTCATTTGGAGAAATTATTACTTTTAGTATTTATCATTAATGGTATGTTTGTCTGATTAATGTATTTTATTTTTTTAAAACCTAGTGGTAATTGCTGTGCTCTTGGGACTTGGTGTTAGATCTCTGGGTTATATTCTGGATTCTGCCAGTAAGCTGCTATGATCATCAGCGAAAATCACAAAACTAACACTTTGCTATCTATGAAAAGAATGCTATCCATGTAGTGCATGGAAAAGAAGTGTTGTTTAAGAGTTTTAAAGAATTCAGAATTCTTCATGCAAAAGGTGATATAGTGCATATAGGAAATTTATCTAAGTTTGACATTGCCCATCCTATTTTTTTCTTTCTCTTTCACCACACACAAAAGCAGTGCACAAGAGAATTCATTGAAATATTATTCATCCTGGTCACGAACTGCATAAGCAGATATTTGGTCAGATATAGTGTGAAAGAAAACATAATGATTTCTGATTTTTATAAAACCAGTAAAGCACTAAGTGAAAGCCTGTTCATTGAGACTGTAGCAAGTATTTTACAGGAACTGAGGTAAGAAAAACAAAGGTGAGGAACAGATAGCCGCTTCCAATGGGAGGAACAAGGTGATTACTCACATTTTTCCCTCTTACACAGTAAGCTTCTAAAAAGAATCCACATCCACCAGTTGGCAGGAAACAAGGGTAGAGGACAAAGAGGGAGCTACTAGCTGCTGAAACTCACATGTTTTTGTGCTGTAGAAACTGTCTGACAAGAAAATAAGGCAACCTTTGCTGAGAAGGCACAGAAAACTGTCTCTAGTAGGAGGTAGGCCATTGAAAAAAAAGCCAGTATCTGTGGAAAGGTACAGACTATGCAGATAATTCTTTGAACAGAAAACCTGACTAGGTTTGAATGCCCACAGCTCCATAGTCTGAACTTCTATAGTCTTTCTTGTTAGGGGAGGGTTTTACCTTTCCATTTATGAAAAAAACAGAAGATTTTCAATTATTTACTCTGAAATATGCACTGCAGCTTATGTCAACAGTTACCAAGTGTAAACTGTACCCAGCTCCTGTACAGTTTGTCCAAGGAAATGAGGTGCACGAGTTAAGTTCTAGCTGCCATACCTCTGCTTTGTAACTGCAGCTTTGTTCAACCACAGTGAATACAAAGCCATTCCTGGTTAGCAGCCAAAAGCACCTACAAATGTTTGGCATCTTCTTCCTTCTCTTTAATTGGGGAAGAAAGAAGGAGAGGCTATGTTCACAGCAGGGGCCCTATGCAGTGTATTTTCATTCAGAACATGTTGCCTCTTACAGCTTCCAGTGTATCACTCTTACTTGTCATCCTGTCTCACAGTCTGAGCTGAACTGGAACAAGCCGTAGCAGGTTGACAGTGTCTGTGGCTTTGTGTAGTCTCAGAGTACGCCAGTTAGTGTCCCAACCTGACAGACAAGTGACAGTGACCAGTGCAGGGGCAGAGAGCACAAAAGAGAATGGGGCGCCCATGAGAAAGTGACAAAACCCAGAGCAGTACTGGGAAAAATCCAGGGAAGGGGCTATGGTTTGAGCTGATCCCATGTTTGTTTATTTTGACTGGAGTACAGATATGGGATATTACCTGTTTACACAGGTTTCTGTTTTCTTCAGTGAGTGATAAATGGTAAAACATATAAACAGATTCAGTGTTGCTTTGAAAATGAACAAGCACACAGTTCAGTCTCCAATGTTCTAATGCTATAAATGCATACAATAAACAGGGTTGTAACAACAGCCTTTTCACTGTTTTCTTAGCTTTCATGCAGTCAGCAGGAGTTTGACACACAATGCAAACAGAGTTCCTAATACAGCACTGCAAGTATGTGACTTACCATGTTATTCAGTGTAGTTCAGATCTCAGTGAACTGAAGTTCTGTGATTTGTGTTAAGCTAGGGAACCAGTGCAGTTAAACAGAATGATCTACAAGTCTTCTCTGAAAAGAAAAATAAAAAAAAGAAAGTGTGTTTCACTCTCCTCATAGTTTAATTGAAAAATGTGTACCATTTAGCAGCTTAAAATGCTGCTTAGATATATTCAGATAAATGAAACAGGTAAACTCCAGAGGTATTTGACAGCTCCATTCTTCTTACAGTGGTGTAAATCAAGAATAATTTGATTAAGTTTACTGGAACTAATGAAGCAGTCTGTAAAGCGAAAGATACATACAAGCTGATAATTCAGTTGAGTCCCTATGTAAAGTTACAGCAGAATTAGAGATTGCTACATCACTTTATTTGAATGAGATCTAAATTCCATGTGAAATTTTGACTGATTTTACATTTTATATAGTGACCAGCAGGATTCTTATCTGTGTACTTTGCAGTCAGTCATAGCAGTTATACAATCGGTGGGCTCAAACACTCTTTCCCATACTTGGCTGTCTCACACCATCTGAATTATTAAACTCCCACTTTACACTTCTGAATAGTGTGACTTCATTCCAAAAGCCAACAGAACCCCTTATGCAAGGAAGGACTGAGTGTCATTATAGTGTGAAGATACATTTCTACCACTTCCATCAGGAAAGAAAAACATACAAAAATGCTTATGAATTGTTCTTTCATTTAAATTTTCAATTCTATATTTAAATATCAGAATCCAGTTTTCCTTCACTCCGATGTATTAACACATCCACAACATGAAGAATACTTGATTGACTTCAGTCACTGTTATTCTTAAAAGGCACTAGTGTCAAATGTAATTTATCTATTGTGCTGTCTTGAAGTAAATATTTCTGGGAGAACTCCTCTGAATTGGCTGACAAACCATCAGTGAATATGGTCACATTGACTATACCTGCTCTGTGTCTGATTACTATTCCAAGGTCATCCTTGTGATCAACCTTGCCAGACATACAAAGGGCTGGCTTGCAAACGAAATCCACGCATAGTACAGGTTGTTTCAAAGTGATGGACCCCCTTTTGCTGAATTGCAGATTTAAAACTGGGTCCACCTTTTTGAAGCACCCTGTACTTCACTAGAAATCCTGTACAGGTCACTTGTGCATGGTATAACAAACTTATGGTGTCTTCTGCACCTGTGCATCAAGTGGTGTATAGACACTGCTGTTCAGTCTCATCTACACTAGTGTCAGGTAATTGTGTTCATGTTTGATGTACAAGAGGAAGCCTTCCTTAAAGTTCAAAATACAAGTTCCATTTCAAGTATAGCTAGATAGACCTCATATTTCAATTCTGGTCTGTCTCATAGCCATCTTTTTCTTGTTAAATGTAATTTGTTTGCTGATCTCTTCTCTCTGGTATCCAGTGATAAGACACATGAGAGTGGTTCAAAGCTGCACCAAGGGAGGTTTAGACTGGACATTGGGAAGCATTTCCTTACCGAGAAGGTGGTCAAACACTGGAACAGGTTTCCTGGAGATGTGGTCGATGCCCCAAGCCTGTCAGTGTTTAAGAGGCTTNTATTTCAGGCCCTAACGCATGTGTCGGAGGCCTGCTACCCTTTACTGGATGGCTGTAGAAAAAATAGGCAGAAATGGCAATCCCTAGCTGAACAACAAGAGAAGAATCTCATTAACGGAGAAAGCAATCAAGCCAAACGGAACTGAGATGCTGATTTAACAACCACAAGCTTACATAGAAGACGTAGTAATAAGAGAGTACTGCATTTTGCCAAACACTGTATGAATTTGGCTGATGTTTTGCCACTGCTGTATTATTTTTCCACATTTCAAAATATAGCACGACCATGTATATGCCAAGGTTATATAAAGATAGTATGTTTATTTTATTACATCTGATTGAGATGGGAAAAGATGTGCAAGGGTAGTTTTTGCTACCCTATTCCACAAGAAGGTACGAGTGCAGTTACTTGGCTGTCCCCAAGAGCCTATTACTTTATAGATGTATATAGTTTTTTAGGGATCATGTTGTGGCCAGTATATTAAAGACTACTGCATTTCGCACCTTTTTCCCTCTTCCAATCTTGCTGTGCTATGTTATAAACGTAACGAGCAGTCTTGCCTATTCTCTTCCCAGAGGTTCAGAGGAAAGACTGGGACTAATTCTGGGAAGCCTAATCCAGCATATACTATGCTAAATTCTTTCAGGGGACAGAACTGGGCTTCAGAGTGAAAAAGCCCCACAATCTGTGCACCCAGTAGTTTTTATTTTCTATTTTTTAAATTTGTCTTAGTAAATGTCTTACATCTGGAGAAAATTTTAAAAACCCTGTGAATTACTAGGCAATGGGGGTCTTAGGAGTTTTGTGGTAGAGGGGTCATAATTATCCATGGATAACAGAAGCTGTTGAAGGTTGATGAAACGTCACAACACAACTGACAGGCTGTCGTGGAAGAATGACTCCCACCGAAGGCTACAAGAAGCACACAGAAAAATGGAAACTAAACGGGATCATTTTTACATGCTGGTTTTAACCTCATTTGGAAGCTGAATTTGACGTTATCATAACCAACAGCCTGAATCATGGGCAGGAAGAGAAGAAGAGAATGTGACTGCAAGAGCAAGAGCTGAAAACCTGAACCAGAATGACACTTCTGGTGACTTTCAAAGACTGATTCTTTAGGCCAGTGCTATTATGAAATGGCTATGACCACTTTGAAAAAAGATTTCTGTTAACAGCTTTTAAAAATCATTTTTAACACTAGTTAACAATGATTAATCACAGTGTCTCAAATGAATATGAAGAAATAAGAATAAAGAAAAAAGAAAAAATAAGGAATAAGAAAAAAGAAAAAAAATAGCCAAGAATGCTACAGGGATTTGCCATTTCTATATGAAGCATTAATGTTCAGAAAAGTAAGAAATAATTTAACTTGCACTAGGAAAAATGTGGCATTGATAGTTTATTTAAATGAAGATGACTAATAAAAATTGGTTTGAAATGGGAACCAATTCAAGAAAATATACGCATACGACAAACACCAAAAGAGTAATTAAAAAAAAGTGCTATTCTTTGGGTGGATAGGATTAGGAGATTAATGTCAGCAACCTAAGACTGATTAGCAGTATGTGTAACTTTGGCT
Source organism: Pampusana beccarii (assembly GCA_013399365.1). NCBI lineage: Eukaryota > Metazoa > Chordata > Aves > Columbiformes > Columbidae > Pampusana > Pampusana beccarii. The sequence goes on from VWYH01005061.1 coordinate 4,273,597, forward strand.
GCACAGACACACAGAAATTGTTATTTTTTTCATCTGTAGTAATTATTTTTCATTTAAAATCAGCAATAATATTTGGCAAAAGTAATACATTTTGAATTATACTTTGAAGTATGGGAGTTTATGCCTATCACAGTAACACACAAAATTCCAGTTGGAAACAGCAACAAATTCTTCCCAGGAGATTATCAATCCCCCCTTGTAAGAGCTGGTCAGAAAGTGAAAACAACCTCTTTTTATCAGTCTCTGCATTTAGATAAACTATACAAGAAGCTAATAAAAGATGAAGCAAATGTTTCAAAATAGTCTCAAAAACATTTAAAATGTTTCAGAGTTTTTGGGGGTTTTTAATGTTAAATAAGGTATTCTGATACTCTGCAGCATTTCTGTCAACCTAGATCATTTGTCACAGATTAAATCCTATCTCAAATTTCTCTAATGACTACCAATAATATATTATTGCAGCTGAATTTGAAAATGTTTTTCTACAAATGTATTTCTCCTGATTTTTTTTCCAGATTTAAAAAAAATAATGGAATTCAACAATAATTAGGAATTCCAGGGCTACTGTTATGCAGTGCTCCATATGTGTATTTATATACATACACAGTACAAGACATGTGCGTAGTATGTCATAGCTATGCAGAAAAATGGCAGCAACCTGCCCCCCGCCCCCCAGCAGACGCCATTAAAAAAAAAAAATTAGGTACTTTTTTATAAATAGGAAACTTTGCTTCAAGATTTTGATAGTCAGTGTATATTATTTTCCTTGAATGCTTGAGATACTGAAATATAATTATTATGCTAACTGATGAGATACGTATTTAAGATAAATATGAATCAAGTATATGTATATAAAGGTGTATTCTTGCTAGTATGGTTGAGACTAGTAATTCACAGTGACAACACGGCAAATCAACTATGGTGATATCCAGTGTAGTGACGTATCATTTACATTACGATCCCAGTATGCCTTTGCTATATTGTGTGTTCAGCAAAGCTTTACTATGACATAGAACTATTACAAAGCAGTTCTGGATTCATACCTTTGACTTGAAAGAAATGAGTGTGACATTGCATCTTGGCAAAGGTTCACTTCAAATGAACACAGTTATACAGTTATGTGCATGTATTTAGTTACATATTTGTACACATCCCACAGAATCTCCTCCACTACAAAGATCAGCAGAAATACAGTTCCTAGTAAATAAACCATTTAAATGTCATAATATACCTGTATCTGTATATATTCCTACAAAATCAACCCCTTTAAACTACTGGTTTAAGAACCTTAAAAGCATAGGTTGCTGTACTTCATGAAAATTCAGAGTTGATCAAATTGTTTATACAGTATTTTACTCTGCTTGAAGACAAAGTCAGAGTGTGCTGGGTTTGTGTCATAGCTTTGTGTTAACTGTTCGCAGAAATTGCTATTTTTGTTCATAATGTAAATAGGTGACAATATGAAAAAAAGCCAGGCTGTTTTCTGCCTGAAATTCATTGCCTTCAGAATTCAACATTTGCAAAGCCAGCGAGTGGATTACAGCCACGCAGCTGCCATCAATTTCATAAAGAGTTCCGGATGCAATTATTTTCATCAGGTCTCAAACATATTCTCCCCTAACTTACATTGTCTAGCTAAAGCAATCAGCATGGATTATACAAGATACAAGATGAAATTGAGTTTATCACTTTTTCAGTTCAGTTTTAAGTCCATTAAAGCCATTGTGAAATTTGATGTTTAAGTCTTCCTGTATAGAATTTGTCTCACTAATTTCTAATACTTGTCTCAATGAAGACATCTAAGTTAGTATCCTACTTATTCTCAGACACATTTTCTTTTAAAGTCACTCCACAGCACAGTTTAATGCTTAAAGTACACCTTTCTTTCTGTTTTTCTTCCCTTTCTGAAAAAATAACTTGTCGTATGTGTTAACATACACTAAATTACTGATTAACCCTACCTTTTCTAATTAAATTAACAGTGAGGCTCTTAAGCTTTTCCAACAAGTTAGTCACATGTCCCATATTGGCTGTAGAATGTATAGGTTTTCTATTATGTCACACAATAAAAGAAGGGGAAAATAATTTAATGTCGATTTTGGAGACAGAATTGATTTTTAATTGGTAGCAGTTTGAAGTTAAGAGCAGATTACTCTCATATCTTCGCAGAATGCAAGTGCAAGTGAGCGAGTGATAGAAATGAATAATCTATTCCACTGATGACCAGCTGATCTCCCTTTAGAGGAGAGGACTGAAGCCTGATTTTATGCATCACCCTCTGTCAACTGGGTGCATGTAAAGATCAACTTTTGAACTCCAATCCAACGCATTTTATCTGGCAGTGGCATGAACTGCCAAAATTAGAACGCTAATTCATATATTACATTTTTCAGAATTACTGGATAACTGATTTTCCAACCATTATACAGGAAGATTATAAAAGGTCAGATTAAGCCCCTTAAAATTAGGGGGTGCTTTGCTGAGTGATCTGCTTGGTGCCACTTGCAGTTATGCATGAGAAGATAGCAGAGGGTTTTGATGCAAAAAAAATGCCTCACTCATAATCAATTCATACATTTTCAAAGGTTTTATAGAGACCTAGTATTTCAGGAAAAGTTTTGCATTAGCTTTAGTTAAGAGTCTTGTCTCTGTGATGCTGTAGTTTCTTCATGTCAAATCACATGCAGTTTATATTCCACAAGGTTTCAGATTTATTTCACAGTTCCCTGCTTTAATTTTTCAGGGACTTGCACTAATTTGAAAGATAAGCTTGAACATTGGAGCTTGAATAAAAAAATGAGTTGGGCCAAAGTATAAGAATTAATGATGGCTGTATTTTTGGGTTTGGACTTTCACGAGAACAAGAAACATCACAGAATCTGGCCTGGTATTTAGTGACGCTTGCCCAATACAGCAAATTGTGACAGCAGGAGATTTTATCTTTGGCATTGCTAGATGAATGGAAATTGCATGGGAAAGTGTATTTTCCACATAAAGAAGTCTGTTTCCATAGAAAAACTCATATATAAGTACCACTGTTTGTAAATGTGTATTTATGTGACAATGCTATATAATAGCTAGTTTCCACTAACCTTCACAGCATGAGCTTGCCATGCCAGGGCCTCAGACATGCTCAAATGCCCATCTGAAGTCAATTATACGATTCCCATTTATGTCAGTGGGAGCTGGATTGAGCTGTATAGAAAGCGAACGAATGGGTCAAATCCACCTTTTTTACCTGTAAAGAGGGACCAAACTCTCACCCTTGGTAACACCTGCCTCACTTGCTCTTTGCTGTATTCAGCTACTCCTGCTGATGCCCAAGGTACCTTACGGATGTAACTCAAGTTAGAATTTGAGCCCTCTATGTATTCACGTGGCAGACACTTGCACGTGTCTCTTGAAGAATGTAGTGTGATATGCACTGTAAATAATTTTAATATACATTTCTATATAGTTTAATAAAAATCTTAATCACAGACACTAGCCACTGAGTTTGCCTTTTTGTATTCTTTTATCTTTTAAAAATATTTTAACAAATACATAGTTTCTGGGCACAGTATTTTTGTACTAGGTTAAGGGGGTTACTCTGTATATTATGTTCTGCCTTTAAGTAGTATTAAAATCTTCAGAATGCTATGTGTTCTCACTTGCTTCCGTCGTATGACTACTTAGTAAAACTAGTTACATTACTTAAGAGAATCGTTAGTCTTACTGTACAGCTGACAGAGAACAGAGAGTCAGGTTATTTTCTGTGGTCAGACTGCTGCTTATTACTTATTTCCTCATTCTTCTCTTTGTACTGTTTTCATGCTTTTTAAAATAACAAGGACGATGTCAAATTTTACTGTTTGTTAATATGATTGAGGTTGAATTTTCAACATCTCATTGTTCCCTGGTTCAGTTTTTTTTTTAATATATATTTTATAATAACTTCTAGGTCTTATAATAACTTATAGGTTTATAACAACTTCTTGGTCCTAGAAATCCTGAAGATAAAAACTTTAGTTTTAATATCAAGACACTTCTAACATAAGCACTACTGAGATGAGCCAGTGATACAGTACTTCTTGTACTGTACAGTACTTCTTGTACAGCAAAAAATAATTCACTGCTACTAACCACTAGAGAGCACTGTGGCTACACTTACTAGGACCTCTCAGAAATAGGTTTATTGGATAAGTAGAACTGGCAAATACAACTGTTCTACAGATCCATCCTCATCCCCTGCCCTCAAATATCAGTTCCTGGGGTAGCACGTAAGAAAGATTGAAATAGTCAACCAAATGACTTCAAACAAAACTTATTTTGAAAAACTTATTTTTGACAATAAAAGCTGCATCATGTGCGAACTGCTAATCCCAGAAGTAATTCTAGACCAATGGGATTCTTGGCAGTTTCTGCTCTTTGCCTATTAGGTTCTCCACAGCAACACTTCTGGCTTGGCTTTTTTTAGCTCTAGGCAAAACCAAAAAGTATGTACATCCCTGACAAACAACAGTCCTATTCAAAAAGTTATGAAGGGCCAGATTTAGTTCAGCACAAAACACAAGTACTGTTCACTTGAACCAACTGCAATTTATGAGTGCAACTGAACAGCTGTCTGTGTATATCTACGTATCTCAGGTAACCATTTACTGTCAGGGCTACGGTCTGCCCAGCCCACTCACCAACCCCGCCATGCTCCTGGTTAGTCTTCGCTGGCCTATGGAATGTTTGAATTCATTTCTGAGATGTGGCACAGTTTTCAACAGGAGTACTGGAGTACATTCCTTATCCGGCCCAGAAAATAATACAACTTTGAACTGGGGCATTTTTATTGAAGGGGTTAAAAAGAATATTACACTGACTCTGTCACATCTTGCACAATTACAACGGCTTTTTAACAAATGGAAAAGCCAGTAGCTCCTTCTGCCGACCGTATTTGTAGTAACAGTGGTGACAGCTATTGCTGACATGCATTTCACATTCCTGTGAAATCTCACCCTTTAAGATTTTTAGGAAATACTTCAACTGTGTGAGTTTGTTACAGTAGTAAGCTTTGGGATCTAAGTTTATGGAATCTGGCAGCCATTGAGTTTTTTAGCCCTTCAGAGGACAGTAGCATTTCTTAGCACATAAAGAATTTAGAACTTCTATTTCAGTTGTCAAATATCACAATTTATAAACACAGTAAATTTTCGCTTCAGTATTTACAATTCAGAATTTCTTGAAATACCTGACTGCATGTTTTCCCCCCATTATTCCAAAGCTCCTATTTTAGTTAACATGGAAATTTATTTTTACATTTCCCAAAGGATTGAACGGTTCTCCAAATAGCTGTATTATTTTCTGTTCTGATTCTGTATTATGAAGTCCTCTTTCCTGCTGAGATATGAAGCTAATCAATTCAGCCACAGCTTGCTACTACCCACCCAGTGGTTCATAATGGATGACAAACAGTTCTGTACTTTACAGAAGTTTCTTTTTTTTATCATCAAAGACCTCTAACAAAAACTAGGGGTGAAATCCATGGTTAAATCCTACCACTAGTTTACACATGATACATTCATTTATAGGCATTTCAAAATCCTTTTTGGTAGTAATTGAATCAAGTCACTGGCACATTATTTTATTATATATATGGCTTTTCATGGAAGGGAAGTTCATTTTGCAGATAAGTAGGGGGATTAATTTTATCAAGGTCACATACAAAGTCCATTTCTGAGCTGGAAACAGAACCTGAATCTGGGTGCCTGTCCTGCTTTTACATGAGGCATGAGGAAAATAATGTTTTGTGTTGAAGCCATCTATTCCTTTTGCATATACAAACATGTAATTACTTGAGCCATATAGGGTATTCTCGCTCTTATGTAAAGCTCAGAAAAAGTCACTATTTTACAGATGAGATTAGATTCGAGTCACTAATCTAGATAATCACAATAATCTGTGGTGGACTTTGGAACTATATCATAATCAAAAGAAAAATTGTATGATCAGCAAATAGGTATGCTGAAATGAACTAAAGGTCCAGCTCAAATTTTGGAGAAACTGGAAAGACAGATGCACACTTTCAATACCATACATTGTTAACTCATTGGACTATAACTCTATCCCACCCTTTGATCACACTTCATATTCTGAACAAAAAGAAACTACTTCCTTAAATTTGCCTGCTACTAAGTATTTGCCTGGAAAATATAAGAAGAATTTTAAGATATACATTTAAATACCTTAGCGATTAGATAAGTGTGACACAAAGCTCTACAAGTTAACTGGCACATCAGTCTATATGTGACAAGTGACAAATGGTGCTAATACTCAGATATTCATATGACCTTCACTGGAAAAGCACACATTTTTATTGGCAATAGTTCAGTGTCACTCCCTTTTCATTGAAACTATGCTAGATTCCACCATTCTAGGTAATCCTGGCATTCATTTTATCATACACTAATTGATGAAATAAACAGCAGAATTGTTATTGCTTTAAGAAAATCCTGCATTTTTCTTCTAGAATTTTTTGACTTGGAGCTTATTAGCTCATGCACTTCAGTTCTCTCCGGTATGTGCTCTCAAAAACATGCCACACTTCATGGATCGGAGCCATTACATGCAAATGAAAAAGGAGCATATACAGACACATAGGAATAAGTTTTAAGATCCACAGCCCACTACTAATCAGACAAATGAATATATACTCACTGGAAATTTCTAAGTAATCTTCAAATGTTGAATCTTCATGTTGAACAGACTGCATCAGCAGCAGCATCCAGGAGTTTCTCCCTGAACCAAAAATAAAGGGAGAAATTAGCAAACAGGCAACTGGAGTAGGACAAAATCTAGCTCAAGTATGATCTAATACTGCTGCAATACAACATCCCATTGCAATACATACTTTGAAATTATTTACCCATGGCATTAGTTAGGCTACATCGAGCTCCTTGTTGCTAAGCCACCCCTAGTTACGACGAAGTTGGCTTTACTGACATAGAGCTATTTATCACATTGATATGAATTTGAGTACTGCAGTTTAAATGCTTAATAAAACTTCACAATAAGGTATCCAGAGGCACTTAAATTATTTAAGTGCCCAACTATCTTTGCAATCCATCCCAAGACATATAGAAGAATCATGAAGTAAGAAAACACACATAAGCACTGCCAAATCAGTTGAAAACTACTTTAATATAATAATATTTACATAAGTATATTATGTTTATGCTGGCACCAAGCCAACATCACTCCATGGTAAAGCTGAATTCTACCACCCTAGATTATTTTAGGCAGAAAAACTTGAAGACAAGCCACAAAACAATAAACGGGATGGACGAATATAACCTATTGCAAAATAATTTTTGTCACCCTGCTCTTTGGAACCTCATTGTCAATTACTATCATAATACAGCTTGGTATGATTATCACAGACTGGCATGATGAGAGTGGCACGACCATATAAGTTAATAATTTGTTTCCATCCACTTTGTTTGAGGATCAAACTTCAAGTTAATAAGTTTTTCCATTCTCCGTGTTCTGAAGCTGGCACGTTGCAGAAAGCCATGATGCCAAGAATCCACACCCTTATCTTTCATGACTTTATGCAACCAGCAATAGTATTACTAAAACACCAAGTTTTTCAGTGCACCATCTATGCAAAAATTATAGTTTTGGAAACTGGACAGGGAAAAGGTAGATTGAAGAAGGAAAAATGTTAGGGAATATTCCAACATTAAAAAAAATAATAATCTATAAAGCCAATTTTATGTATAATTTTAGAAGGAAAATCAGCTTTTATAGGAACTCAAAAAATTCAGTATAAAGTGTATATCGTATGGTTCTAGTACATATAAGAAAACTGAAGGCAGATTTTAGTGCATTAATAGTCCTAAGTAACTCATGTACATTGTGAAAGATTAAAAAGACGGCTGCTTGCTCTAGCACTGTTATTCCATCAGGCTTCAGAGAAGAACAGTTCTTCATGCTGTCAGCACTACACCAATGCTGAGACATGAAACTCATAAATACTGATCACCTGTAGAGATTCTTACTTAACTGACAGATCTGTGGGGCTGGTCCGAACAGGATCCTAAGGATTCATGCCCAGTGAAAAGAAACACTAAGGAAGGGAAAAATGGGATAGAAATCGACCAACACACTCTAATGTGAAATTCAGGACCCAGGTACTCACTGCTCCCCTGGTGAAAAGGTTTGGAGTTGGCTGGTTAACCCGACTTCTGAGGGAGACCAAAGAATCACAAGTGGGGAAAGGCAAGTTGTGAGATAACTGACTGGAAAAGCACATCTGAAATCTTCCTAGTAGTTGAGAACTCACTCCAGAAGACCCTCCCCCTTTTTAAAGGATCAGAAAAACTGCTGGGGTGAGTTTGATGTAGAAATTCAGACTTAACCTGCAGAATGTTACTACTCCAAGTTATTTTTTCATAAGTTAATATGGACTGGATTCAAATGAGGAGAGTAATCAGTAACATTAGTTTTGTTTAAATGTATAAACACTACTTCAGACACCTTAACATTTCGTGAATGAAACGAATCAGCAAGTTCTTGGAGAGAATGCAGAACCTACCTAAAAAGTAGAAAAACTCTCTTGAAATGCCCAAAATAAAAGGTCATTCCTTTTTGTTAGTTGTAATATATGCTTCGATTTTTTACTGTATACAACAGAAATGGTTCAAAAGTTGCACCACACCATAAAATCATAGAATGTCCTGAGTTGGAAGAGGCCCACAGGATCGAGTCCAGCTCCTGTCCCTGCATATGACAACCCCATAGTTCACACCATGTGTCTGAGGGTGTTGTCCACTGTTAGAAAGAACTTTTTTGCAAAGACTCTAAAGGAAAGACAGTTATTAATTTTGTTAAGCAACAATAAGTTGGATGAACTATTAACCAGACACCAGGTATTTTTGTTTATGTATATATACTAAATAAGTAATATAGATCGACTAGAATAACTACAAAGGTCAAGAAATACTCCAATGCAATAAAAAGAAAGAATGTGACTGTAATAGGGAAGTATTTTGCCCATTTTCTGAGCTGGCTGAGGAGTAAGATGGGCATCCATGTGTAGCACAGCACTGGGCATGGTCTATGAAACTTTTTAAGACACTGAATTTGGATTCAGCACCATGCTAACACAACTACACATCTGCCATTTTATAGCTGGCTGATTTTTACCCAGTTTGAATTACAGAGGCTGGCATGTATATATCTTCCTAAGATAAATGTCTTGCCTGTACCTGACAATGCTCCAGTTTACAGTGAGATGCAGTGTTTCAATTTTATCTTTCACAAAAGATAATTCTGGAATTCTAATATTTATAGAGAGGCAGGATTTTTTTCTACCAAAATTATGCCTCCTTATTTGCAAATTTTATTTTACAACTTTCATGTAAGTCAAAGTTACAAAAAACTGCATGAAAATGTGGGAAGAAGCTGCACATAAAAACTACAAAATGAGACCTAAATGGTGTTGCTAAATGTGAGGTACTACCCTCACCACTGTTAAGAATAAACAGCCTTTCATCTGGCAGTCTTCTTTGTCCTGAAATATGGGAATATAAGAAGTAGGAAGGGGAAAGAACGGGTAGCTAGGACAGGAAGAGTGGCAGGCTCTGCTTCATCCTAGCCTTAGAGAAAAAAGGCATTTCTGAGGTGGAAGACCATAGCTTGGTGGAAATCCAACTACAGTAGCTGGAACAGTGGTAGATAAGAGGACAAGCTGCAGCCTGAAGAGGACACGTTCATAACCCCAGTCCTTGTCACTTGTGGGTGAACCTTCCCACACAGAAAAGGGACATGGCTGTGGGTGCCTGCTCTGCCCCAGCTGTGGCTGCACTGGCTCCCCAGGTTAGAACTCCAACATGTTCCACATGACCCCATGCTGGGAGTACTGCACCCCCACAGCAAACGGCCATTGGACAAACTGGTCTTCACATTCCCCTCTCTTCCCCACACAGCTTAGGCAAAACCTCCAGGTTTGAAACATCTGCTGTGTAAGAGGAGGTGGCTCACTCCAAATGAAATGAGTTAGGAAACATTCATTAAAAGAGCTCTGTTGGCAGATCTGAAATTACCTCTGCATGTTACTGCTGGAAGAGTCTTCTTCAACTCGAATTGCTGTAGTTGGAACATGAGGCGTTCACAACTACAACAGACTAGTTTGCACCAAATCCCATATTTCAAATGACCAAAGGGTCTGGAAACAAAATTAACTCTAATGCGTGGTTGGTTTCTAGCACTCCGTTTTGCCTGGAAGTGTGGCATCTTTCCTTGCATCACTTGCAACAACATGACCCTACATTCTTTTTTTATTTCAATCAACAGGTGGGAAATACTTGTTGAGCTATTTTTCCTCTCCAGTCGGTTAGTCAGATTACTACTGATTCAAAAATGAAACTGACTGGAGTGAAAAGTTACATTATTCTGGTATCTCTAGATAAGTTCTAAATTTATAGTTATACTTGAGTAAAACCTGTTGTTTAAGGCTGCAATCCACGGACATACAAGATTATAATGAGACACTGTTAAAATCTGGTAAGTAGAGCACAACCTGTGTGCTAAGCAAAATCCAATTTGGCATTCAGGATTTACATTTACATTTTTAAGGTAACGAACAGCAAAGCTGATTCCATCCATATGAACAGAATAATTATAGCCCTAAATGTGGTAAAGACAAAAGCTGAGTCAATAATTTTGCTCAGTTTCAACCAGCACCTTTTGGGTGTGGGTTTGGGGCAGAAGGAGCTAAGTCAGGTGAGACTCATGTTCTACATTATCTTTGAACAAACAAAATCTGGGACCTATGGAAATCAAGCCCATCAGGTAAATTCACTTAGCTGTACAACTTTTTCTGTTGTAGGAATGGATTAGATGCACACAGCATTCACTGAATGGGTTATAATGTAGAAAATTTGTAGAAACTGCTCAGAATTTAAACTTTATATCAAAGACTGAAGAGATGAATACAGAATTTCATCCCAATTTTCACAGCTCAGCACTAGACAAGAAGCAAGGGGATAAGTTTTTTGAAACAACCTGTAGACATTCAGTAATCCTCTGCTCCATGCTTATTACATGAAGCAGAACAGATCTCTACCAAATTATAACAGACAAAGTAGAGATTTGTGTTTGGTTGGTTGGGTAAATATATTTTCTCCAGTTGCATACTCTCCCACTAGCATGAAGATACAAGAAAGGTAGAAAATGTCAAGACATTTTCTTACTAATTATTACTTACACTAGATAGCTGATTTTTACCACAACTCAAATATGGTGAATAAAACAAATGCATTAGCAATTCTTGATTAAGAAGAGCAATAAAGATAATGTCATGATTTGGGGGCAATAAGGGAGAGATCCAACAAGCAGTGTGGTCCTTATTGGAAATTTGATTAAACTACAGTAAACTTCTCCTTGAAAAGATCAGTGCACCAGTTGAGCTTTAGTCAGCCACATCATCCTGTAAATTGCTTTCAAGATAAGCCAGTTCATAAATTCTCTTTGCAAAGCTCTGTTACTTCAGAGAAGTGCTCCTACAAACAGCAACATGGCATTTAATGGTACTTGGAAAATCGACAGAAATGAAAACTATGAAAAGTTCATGGAGGCAATGGGTAAGTCTTACTTTTCCAATTCCTTCTACAAGAATAATACCACTATGGCTGGATACAAACTCCAGCTGCCTGTGACCCACCTTCTGGCTGGCCTGTCCTTTTGCTGTTTGCTGCTCTGCCCTTGCACAGTGTACTGCATTTATTTTCAAAAGGTTCTACAGTGGGTGAAAAAGATACTGAGAAATGTTCTGATGTTAATGACATTATGTTAAGCAATTCGACTTATTCCATCAGATTTATTTCAGCAGAGGAAAGAATCTCTAAGTCTACACTTGAGGAAAATGGTCAGAGAATTTGAATTACAAACTTTAAGCAGAATTCTGTAGCAGGAATATACTTTTGATAACATTAAACAAGTTTAAAAATTACACAGGGAGGAAATAATCGTTCTTCAGTTTTATAGAAACACATTCTTCAAGTCATTTTAACATCCTGATTCTTACCTCAAGTTTGTACAAACTGGTGTTATACGCATATAAACATAACCATTCCAGTGGGATAGTAATTTGTATTTTATCAGTAGCGGTGAATACAAGTTCAATAAAAAGTGAAGAAGAATAAAAATTCAGGCCAGAATGCTAGAATAAACCAACTTGACCACATAAAAGTCATTTAAAAGAGACAAATATGATGTTCTGGTTTTTTTTCTGATTGATGTTAATTTATTTTTTAGGTGTTAACGTGATGAAAAGAAAATTAGGAGCCCATGACAATCTGAAGATCACTATTCAACAAGATGGAAACAAATTTACTGTCAAAGAATCAAGCAACTTCCGTACTATAGATATTGAATTCACTCTGGGAGTCAATTTTGAGTACAGTCTGGCTGACGGGACTGAACTTACTGTAAGAGACTTTTAATATAATTATTTATTATATGATAGTAACTTTATGAAGTACAGTTTCAAGATGGATTATTTGTCTTCCTAGTTTTTAATTTAAATTTGACTTTTCAAGTGTGACTGTTCAGGAATACTTGCAGCTTATATACAAAAATACAAGGTAGTCTTGACTGTTAATGGTTNTGTTGAGCTATTTTTCCTCTCCAGTCGGTTAGTCAGATTACTACTGATTCAAAAATGAAACTGACTGGAGTGAAAAGTTACATTATTCTGGTATCTCTAGATAAGTTCTAAATTTATAGTTATACTTGAGTAAAACCTGTTGTTTAAGGCTGCAATCCACGGACATACAAGATTATAATGAGACACTGTTAAAATCTGGTAAGTAGAGCACAACCTGTGTGCTAAGCAAAATCCAATTTGGCATTCAGGATTTACATTTACATTTTTAAGGTAACGAACAGCAAAGCTGATTCCATCCATATGAACAGAATAATTATAGCCCTAAATGTGGTAAAGACAAAAGCTGAGTCAATAATTTTGCTCAGTTTCAACCAGCACCTTTTGGGTGTGGGTTTGGGGCAGAAGGAGGAAGGAGCTAAGTCAGGTGAGACTCATGTTCTACATTATCTTTGAACAAACAAAATCTGGGACCTATGGAAATCAAGCCCATCAGGTAAATTCACTTAGCTGACAACTTTTTCTGTTGTAGGAATGGATTAGATGCACACAGCATTCACTGAATGGGTTATAATGTAGAAAATTTGTAGAAACTGCTCAGAATTTAAACTTTATATCAAAGAGTGAAGAGATGAATACAGAATTTCATCCCAATTTTCACAGCTCAGCACAAGAAGCAAGTGGATAGTTTTCTGAAACAACCTGTAGACATTCAGTAAATCCACTGCTCCATGCTTATTACATGAAGCAGAACAGATCTCTACCAAATTATAACACAGATAAAAGAGATTTGTGTTTGGTGTTGGTTGGGTAAATATATTTTCTGCAGTTGTACTCTCCCACTAGCATGAAGATACAAGAGAGGTAGAAAATGTCAAGACATTTTCTTACTAATTATTACTTACACTAGATAGCTGATTTTTACCACAACTCAAATATGGTGAATAAAACAAATGCATTAGCAATTCTTGATTAAGAAGAGCAATAAAGATAATGTCATGATTTGGGGGCAATAAGGGAGAGATCCAACAAGCAGTGTGGTCCTTATTGGAAATTTGATTAAACTACAGTAAACTTCTCCTTGAAAAGATCAGTGCACCAGTTGAGCTTTAGTCAGCCACATCATCCTGTAAATTGCTTTCAAGATAAGCCAGTTCATAAATTCTCTTTGCAAAGCTCTGTTACTTCAGAGAAGTGCTCCTACAAACAGCAACATGGCATTTAATGGTACTTGGAAAATCGACAGAAATGAAAACTATGAAAAGTTCATGGAGGCAATGGGTAAGTCTTACTTTTCCAATTCCTTCTACAAGAATAATACCACTATGGCTGGATACAAACTCCAGCTGCCTGTGACCCACCTTCTGGCTGGCCTGTCCTTTTGCTGTTTGCTGCTCTGCCCTTGCACAGTGTACTGCATTTATTTTCAAAAGGTTCTACAGTGGGTGAAAAAGATACTGAGAAATGTTCTGATGTTAATGACATTATGTTAAGCAATTCGACTTATTCCATCAGATTTATTTCAGCAGAGGAAAGAATCTCTAAGTCTACACTTGAGGAAAATGGTCAGAGAATTTGAATTACAAACTTTAAGCAGAATTCTGTAGCAGGAATATACTTTTGATAACATTAAACAAGTTTAAAAATTACACAGGGAGGAAATAATCGTTCTTCAGTTTTATAGAAACACATTCTTCAAGTCATTTTAACATCCTGATTCTTACCTCAAGTTTGTACAAACTGGTGTTATACGCATATAAACATAACCATTCCAGTGGGATAGTAATTTGTATTTTATCAGTAGCGGTGAATACAAGTTCAATAAAAAGTGAAGAAGAATAAAAATTCAGGCCAGAATGCTAGAATAAACCAACTTGACCACATAAAAGTCATTTAAAAGAGACAAATATGATGTTCTGGTTTTTTTTCTGATTGATGTTAATTTATTTTTTAGGTGTTAACGTGATGAAAAGAAAATTAGGAGCCCATGACAATCTGAAGATCACTATTCAACAAGATGGAAACAAATTTACTGTCAAAGAATCAAGCAACTTCCGTACTATAGATATTGAATTCACTCTGGGAGTCAATTTTGAGTACAGTCTGGCTGACGGGACTGAACTTACTGTAAGAGACTTTTAATATAATTATTTATTATATGATAGTAACTTTATGAAGTACAGTTTCAAGATGGATTATTTGTCTTCCTAGTTTTTAATTTAAATTTGACTTTTCAAGTGTGACTGTTCAGGAATACTGCAGATTATATGCAAAAAATTCAAGGTAGTCTTGACTGTTAATGGTTCAATACTGTACTGTGAAACTTGGCATTCCATACAGTGCACAAAAAGCAGAGGATGTAGCAATTTTCACACAATGAAATCCAGGCGACTGCTATTTTACTTATAATACTCAAGTACACCGCCTAGAGTGTAGAGTGGATATTTATAATAAATTAGTTTTTCTCAATTAATTAAAATAAGGTGTCCTGACCACTAAAAAAAATTTAGCTTGACTAATATGCAATTACATAAACTAGTGGTTTTATTAAAAATCCATTTTTACAGTCTTTCCTTCAATGTCAAAAGCCCCATAATTACAATGTTTTAATCTCTTCCCACTTTTAAGCATTCCTGTGGTCTTTAAATCAAATCTGTGTCATATTTACAGCAAAATATTTGGGGTTATTTTTCCCATTGTAGGGTTCTTGGAACATGGAAGGAGATAAACTTGTAGGAACATTTGCTAGAAAAGATAATGGAAAAGCACTGAAAGCACACAGAGAAATCATAGGTGACGAACTTGTTCAGGTGAGTTAAACAGTCGCTTCCATATAACTTTACAATCTAATGAACTTAAAAAATTAAAAACTTTTTTAAAAGTAAGAAATATTTTCTTCAAGCCAAATAACCTCATTTATCTTTAGTTAAAATCCTCAAGTCCAGTTATCTATCAAGATTTAGAAAAAAACTGTCCATCCATGAGTTTTAGGTTTTTCCTACCAATGTGAACTGTATTTTAGCAATGCATTTTGAAGCCTGTGAACACAAGCTGTATATAGACAGGTGCACACTATATAGATGTGTCCTGACTGAAGGCCCTTCTCCAAGTGTCTGCCTTGTAAAAGCCTTCCTACAGCAGCTTACTACAGGGTAACGCAGTCAATGGCTGATAAATGCCCTTTTAAAACAAAGTTTAGGGTTGGAGCAGAGAATGATGACACAGAGGAGGAAATGTGAGACAAAAGGGAAACACTTCATAGCTCTGCAGTAAAGCCAGAAACTGAACTGCACTGCAATGCTTTAAGATCCTCTCTGCTAACAAGTCAGAACTGTCTTAAAAAATTAAAAAAACAAAACAAAACAAAACAAACAACTATGGACAGGCGTGAATTTTGAGATATCAAAAACATACAGTGCAACCTTTCAGTCCTTCTTCACATTTCTAATTAAACAGTCACACAGGTGAAACTTGTAAAGTAGTGGTATTGGGAATACGGCAATTCAACAGTTTGTTGTTTTGTTTTTTCTAAAGCACTCAAAAGTTGTCCCGTGCTGGTTCAAATGTTTGCATAGAGAATTTATGCCTATTGACAATAGGCTGCTTTCCTTATGTTCCTTTTCTCAGAGCCCTTACAAGAGACAGTAGGCCCCACATAGCCACCAGTAACAATTAATTAAACCACTGCTGACCATGTCTCAATAGCATCTGTGAAACTAAATTTTGTAATAGCAGCTGCTGATTTTTCTCCTTAATTTCCTAACAGACCTACGTATACGAAGGCGTTGAAGCCAAGAGAATCTTCAAAAGGGGTTAAGTACTTCACCGAGAACAGCACCAGAATCAAAATCCAATGAAACAGACCATGTTTCTACATATCCTCTGGTTTTTTTTCCCTTTAGCCACTCACAGCACCTCCTAAGTTGCAATTACTTAGCCCTATTGAAGACACAGGCTAGTTCCTAAAGTTCCTTATGTTTACTGTTTTGCCTGGAATAAACAAAATCTAATCACAATTTGATACAAATGCTAAAATGTAATTTCTACCAAGTCTTCCTGGGTGCCATACTACAAGAGGCTGCAGAGACTATTTTCTATAAGCAGAACAACTTTTTTTTTTCCACTGGTTCTCAAATGGCAACTTAGTTTCCTCACCATAAAATTTGTATTGGTAAACAGTTTCTCTGTGTATTGAGTATTGTGTAATAAGGATGGCAAAACCTAAAAGAAACCTGACAACACCTAAATCTCTAAGATTATTCTGCATAAATATAAATATGCAAGAAATAGAAAATGTGGTGCAATAATACAGCTCACTTGGAGGACTTACATGATAGCACATTGATACCTTGCTAATATAAATAGGAATAATACAGAACACTCACTGATGATATACACATATCTCACATAAAGCAATTTCCTTATATTTGTTTATAAAAGTATGAGCATGCTTTTAAACATGCAGATGTTGAATTGTTCCAGTTTATCAGGGGTCCAAATAATTCTGTGTAAGGAACAGTATTAGCAGCTCTGAGTGAATTTCTCTTAGGACATGAATAAAAATATTGAAGGTATCTTAACAAGATAAAGAATTATTTCAGGCTAAATTGACTTCTAACACCGGTGTTTCCAATGGGTGACAAATACGTACCACATTCTGGTCATGTTGTCCAGTCTGTAAGTGCTGATTTCAACTCAACGTCATAGAACCACAGAAGAGTTTGGGTTGGAAGTGACTTTTAAAGATCATCTAGTCCAACTTCCCTGCAATAAGCAGGGACATCAACTAGCTCAGGTTGCTCAGAGCCCTGTCCAGCCTGGTCTTGAATGTTTCGAGGGATGGGGCATTGACAGCCTCTCTGGGCAACCTGTTCTAGTGTTTCATCGCCCTCGCTGTAAAAAATATCTTCCTTATATCTAGTCTGAGTCAACTCTCTTTTAGTTTAAAACCATCACCCTTTGACCTGTCACAACAGGCCCCACTAAAAAGTTTGTTCCCAGTTTGTCCTCATCTCCCTTGAGGTGCACTACTTCCCAAGGGTTGCAGTAAAACTGCCTCTCAAGGGTCAGCACTAGTTAAGATCTACTGGGTCCCTCTAACTGTGCCTGTTGGTGGTCATCTCCTCCTGTTCCTGTCTCCAGCACAGCCTGCTTCCCAGCCCTAGACTTTCCCTGACACACCAGCACAACATGCCTGTACACTGCCGGCATTCTTGTCCTTCGGCAGATATGTCCCGAGACTGGTTTTTTTGGTTTCTGACCTTTTTGCACCCATACTTCTACTGTCATGGTTAGAAAATGACTGATTCATATAAGAGCTTTGCTAAAAGGTCACAATACCATAGGGGCCTGAGAACAGCCCTGAAGTCTAACCCAAAATACGAATGCAGCTGTATCTGTAACATCTCACAGCACTTCACCACAGACTTCCCTGATGACGGTAAGCAGCTAGATAATCTTCTGGCATGTGCTTATTCACATGCCCTTAACACATCAATTTCAAATCCTTTCTGAATGGGTACATTTACATTGATTTTAACAGGCTTTAAAAATACTTCACAAAATTAACTCACCTGTTTTCTTGGCTCCCCTTGACTGTATTTTGCTGGCCACAAACAAACAAACCAACCCACACATTTTTTTCTTTCAGTTATTTCTGCAACTGAAGCCTCTCTACCTGTACTTTTGTGGTCTTCAGAGTCTCATAGCCCTCTCTACTGGCAAAATGCTCTCATGACACAAACAGCATTCGAGTTAAGATTGGGATGCATCACCCTTATGTACAAATTAGGATTTCCTTTCCCCAAATATTAATTGTATGCAACTACTAGTGTAGATATTTTTTACATAACCATCTTTCAGTAGATAGATATACCACATATATCACAACAAAGACAAAACTATTTTAAGCAGTCCTTCATTTCAGTAAAGAGATGTAAAACTCCTGAAAAGCAAATGCATGGAAACCTAAAAACCAAAACCCTAAAATCTGGAAACAACACTATTACAAAGTTCCGTATATTTCTAGGCTATTTCCTTTAGATAGTAAAGCCTTTAAAGGAGAGAGGGATAAAGAATAATGGCTTGCAATAAGCTATATAACAGATTCTTTCAGTTAAGCTACGTGCATTAAAAAAACACACTAAACTGTAAGACGGAGGCCTTAGCCACTGAAGAGCCGTTACAGAGTTTGACCATTGTTATCAGCTGCATGTCATTATTGCTTCTAAATTGCACAGAAGTATATTAATAAGTCAAAGGTTTCAGGAAATTGGACAATGACATTTTATTTCTTTAAGAAACTTGACTAGCTGGAATGAAAGCAGTATTAAGTTTCTGCATGTGTTTTCTCTTTCTCCCTTGAGAATGTTGACCCTTTAAGTGTTACACCTTTCTCATTCAGACAGTCAAGCTCTAGCCCATGCTTGGTATCCATGTGCTCACCTGTACTGCACCCAGCCCAGTTACAGCCCAATTCATGGTTATTTTGATATAGGTTACTGGATTTGATTTATTTGCTACAACAGGAAGGCATAATCAGTAGGATATTTTTTTCTGTCAAGTATTTGAGGAATTATTTTAGTAAACTCTGGATTACATACAAGGCCACAAACTGGAAAGTAAAAGAAATCTGGTAATTATTAAAAAAAAAAAAAAGAGAGCTCAAAAGTATTTCACATGTCCAAACATTGCAGACAGATGTGGTCAGCAGGTGTACTTAAAAAAAAAAAAAAGGGAAAAAAAAAATCTTTAAATCGTCAGTTTCTGATACTTGAGATAGGATCGTCAACTAAGAGAGTAGAGGAGAGTGCTCCAGCTTTGGAAAACTAACAAAGATCATTATATCAGAATCTGAATGAGATAGCCTACTAAATTTGACTAAGAGACTTTTTTTTCCAAGTCAGGCATTTCAGAATTATATTATTTTGCAACCTCATAGGAAATTATTTGCTTTGGGAAAACATACAATCCACAGCTCCCTTTGCTTGATTAAGTAATAAAGACAGTTACAAGACTTAAAGTAGAAGTACTGTCATTGTTTCCCTCCAAAATCTCTTGTATACTTCACCTAACACACGTATGTTTCACTGATACTTGCTCTATAAAGACAAATTCAAGTTCATCCTTATTTCTAGTGATCAAACCTTCTAAGGAAAGTAGCTACCTCAAAGTGCACGCTTATGACAAGTTAAAGTCTGAGCTGATACACCTGCTCTGCATTCTGCAGCAAGTATTTTCTCTTAATATGAGACTGGAAAGAGTTAATAGCTACAATGAGGAAGTTTATTATACTCCTACATTTCTGGTCACTCTTCTGGACACAATTAATGTAACTGCACTCCTTTCAATGCCGAGTGAACTGGCTGCACTGAGGGTAGTACATCTGAACCATGGCATCAGATTGTGCAGCTTAATTTAATTCCTTATGCAGCTGTGTTGTGTAAATAAGCACACTGTATACACCATCTACATTAACTTTTCCATGTATGTTTCGGGTGTACAAGCTTCAACTAACCTTCAAGGATAGGAGTGTATCTTAAAACAATTTAAATTTTCCTAAATTTCTTCACAACAGGACTTCCCAAAGGGCCCTTTAGTTTCATCCAGGCGACCACTGGCTCTCTTGTCTCAGGAAAAACTTGTGAATATTTCCACAGAAGTCCCAAACCAAACGAAGTCAACAAGATCTGACAGAACTGACCACCTATTTTTCCCCATACCCTTGTCTCACCTGGCTGAGCGCCCTGCTGCCTGCCAGGGAGCAGCAACCATCAGTGCCCAGGCAGTACCGCAGCAATGCCCGTCACCAGCACAGCGACACTCGCGCAGCTTCCACCAGTGTCACTTCTCCCAAAACTGGCAGGAGAAGCAGAAGCTCCCTCCCGATCACGCCCACCGGGCACATGTGTACCGCTCGAGCTGGGCCAGCCACCGCCACCGGCTCCTCAGCCCCGGCCGCGGCTCAGGGCGGCTCTGCTGGAAACGCCACAGAACACCAGCGCCGCCGCGAGGCCACGCCGGGCGCCACTCGCGCCCCAGCGGTCACCAACGGTCACCAACGGTCACCAACCGTCAGCAAGCCACGCCCCCAGCGGGGCGCGGGGCGGGAGGGGCCGCGCACGTCACGCGGCAAGGGCGGTGCTGCGCGCGTGGGCCGCGGGGTGCGGCAGCGCGAGGGCGCGGCGGCAGTACGTGCGCTCCGCTCTCATTGGCTCCCCACCCGGAAGAGCAGCTGGAGCCTGCGCGGTGGGTGCCGCCGGGCCGCGCCCTGCCCGAGGACATGGAGGCTGCGGCGCGGCGCCGGGAGCGGGACCAGCAGCGGCACCAGCAGCCACAGCCGGGCGCGGCGGCGGATGGCGGCCGGGGTTTGTCGCTGTCGGGGCAGTCCTACTGGCTGGACCTGTGGCTCTTCATCCTCTTCGACCTGGCGCTCTTCGTGGTCATCTACCTGCTGCCCTGAGGGCGCCGGGCCCAGGTCAGCCGCCGCCGGGGAGCGGGTGTGCTCGGGCCGGGGTCCCGCCCGGCGCTCGGGGGCCGGGGCGGCGGGGCGCTCCCGCGCCGGCTTCCACCCACCCGTTGGGCCAGCGGTTGCGATGCGGCGGCTCCCGGAGCGAGAAGGGCGGCCTTGGGGTGAGCGGAGGGGAGCCCCTGTTGTGCGCGGCTGGACGGTGTGCGCCTCGCCTGGGTGTCCACGGGTGACCCGCACGGAGGAGCCTGGGGAAGGCCCCGCTCCTGGCAGGGGAGCGGGCACCGCGGAGCAGCGCTGACTTGCCTTGCCCGGAGTGTCCCCGCAGCCGAGCCTCGCAGAGGCCGGGAAAGCAGCGAGCTCCCGCCGCAGAGAGAGCCCTGCGCCGCTGGCCGGGAGCAGAAGCGGGCGCGTCCCCACTTCACAGCTGCTCCACTTGTACAACGAACTCCTTATAGTTGCATCGACACCTCTGAGCTGACAGCCCTTTAAACCGCCCAGTTTCTGTAAGCTCTTTGTTTTCCTACACAGAAAGAGCAACACTTGCATAAATTTTTCAGGGTAATAAAACCTTGAAGCAGATGTGATTTTTGGAGTGCCAGGTATCTCTGAAGAAATGTAAAGCTAATGTCAACCAACCAGCAGCTTGATTTTTTTTTCTCTAGAAAAACTATATAGTATCAGTTCTTGGATCAGAAGGCACACTTGATGCTTCTTTCATGTTTACTGTATCTTCCGAAGGACTGTATAGCACTGCAAAAGTAACCAGACTTCTCTGTAGAGCCACTGTCTCATCACATGATGCACCTTACGAGAACAAGTGGTGGAAGATGAGGACCATTTGTGCAGTAGAAACAACTGGGAACATGACTTGCATCTGAATGCAAGAGGCATATATGTATACACACTGTATCATGAAATATCTCTGGCTGTATCTTAAGTATTACTGTTCAGGTTTTTACCTGTATGCTGTTTCTGTGTTCTAAAGTGTGCCTTAAAGGTCACATAAGACAGCTCAACTGTGCTTTTGTAATTGATGCCTAAAAGTTTGTTAAGCAAAATGAAAATACTGTTTGAATAAAAGCAACTGAAAGGACAGACTGTAGAGTGGCTGAGAATAAAACCCAGCTCTTCTGTAGCTTTCTGTTTGCCTTTCTGTTAGACCTTTCTCTTTTTGTACCACAGCATGCATGAGACTGTAGCTTCAGCAGCTACTGTGCCTTCCGAAACATGCCAGTGTTTAACAGCAGTAGCCTCCTGTCCTCGCTGATTTAGGTAGAACAAGCTCTGACTTCCTTGCAATAAGCACCGACGGAGTGAGCTTACAAGAACAGACTTCCTGAGTAGCTGGCAGGTCTCATGTGAAGTACCCTCTTCCATGTCCCTTCTATGGATGAATGTCAGCTGACAGCAACAGGTCAGGAATGGATTTCAGCTTCCATGTGCTGCATGAGAATGTATGTCTCACTAGAGGGAGACTTTCAAAACAGTGTTAAGGAGTGTCTGGCATTTGCAGGAGATAGAAAAAGTATTAAAATTGGTTTATGTATTTCACAGGGATTTAGAAAGCTAAATAGTTTTAACAGCTTTATAAACAATACTTCAGAAGATTAATTTTACTGTTCAAAACAAGGTAACCATCATCTCTGTTTAGCTTTTAACCATGAGTAGCAGTATTATCTGCCATTGTTTAGAAATGCAGTTCTGGAAAGCAAACTTATTTTCTTTTTTAGAAATGTGGAGTACAAAAAGAACAGAAGACAAAGATACTTTAAATTTTTATCTGATAGTTTGAACAAGCAGGACTTTGCAAGAAAATAATTCTAAAGACTGAAAAATATATTAATTACAAGACTTGTTAATGTATTTACTGTTACAAAAATTGTCTAGGCTCTTATACAAATCTATAGCAAGAAGGGGACATTTATAAAAAAATAAATAGGCACCCTAGGTAAGTTAAAACAAGTTATCACATAGTAGTTAGCAAATATTACATACATACATGGAGTGCTGAGTCAAATATAAAAACAAAGGTGCCTTGATTAGCCGTCTATTTACTATTATAATTAAATACCTGGTAAACATGAGTCACATAGAAAGTTGTCTGGTAAGATTGCTTCAAGCAAAGCAAGGCGACTGAAGTACATCTAAATTACTAGAGCTATTTTAAAAATAAGTTTATCAGTTGTGCTTACTGCAAGCCAAATTCGTCAGTAATAATAGGCATCCATATTGCTTATTGTACAGAATTATCAACATTGCTATGCATTTTTAAAAATAAGTGTTCTAACATCATTCACAGTTGTTGCTGTGCTATTCATACATAAAAATACTGTCATTTCAAATACAAGATTTTTGCAAAATATTTTACAAATTATACATTATTTACAAATTCCAATATTCTTTGTTTTTACACAAATATTAGAAGACAGTTTTATTTAACTGGCTACATATTTTATGTAACATTGCTAGATGAACTAGAAAAGTGTAATTTACAGGTTCTGAAATCTCAAAAATATTACAATTAGGAATATTCCAAGTTCTTACATTTTCAGGGTTCATTTCCTGTATTCAATTGATTTTCTTACAAAAGGATAATTTCAAGTTGCTGTTTACCAGCAGCCATACATAACATGCACAATTATTTGCACTACAAATTCTAGAATCAGTTTTTTTCCAAGTGCTACAACAAATTTTGATCAGGCAGGTAGAAATGAGATTAATCTGAGATACCTGCTTTGTTGCATATATCATGTTCCAGTTTTACTGTGAGCTACATGTAGTTTAAAAAAAAATGACCTTGACGCAGAATAACGAAAACTGCTGTTTAAATGTATACCTTGGATAATCACGCTAAACAATTGTCAACATTTGGTTGAAGCACTAAAACTCACATAAGTTTTATAAATGTAAAAAAGCCTTTCTGACTAACAGTGCAAGAGAAGCAAGAGTGTTTATTATGCATATTTAACCTTCTTGCATTATTTTCGTGACTAAAAGGCATTGATGTTTAGATGTAATCAGCACCACCCCAAGTTAACAAATAATGGCAAAATTTAGCCTTTTCAGATTGTGTGAGGCTTTGCTGATATTAATTCTAAGGTACATATTGTTCAATGTTAGGGTAAGACTGTGGCCTCCGGTGCCACAAGACATAGTGGGCCATTGCAAACACTCAGGGCTGCCAGGAGGGGAAAATTCTGCTCACCCTTTTTTCTCCCCAGGCCCCACTGGGCCATGTGCTGAGAGTTCTGTGCACTGATTTAACTAACCAAAGAAAAGCAAACCAATCCTCCCTTCTGTTACTGAAGTAAATCGGGTTAACAAAAGACCTGGGAAATGCCAGAGCTGCCAAAACTGCAGGGCAGAGTGATAGAGCAGAGAGAAAAAGGAACCTCTTCTTTTCACAGCACCCTGCAGTGTGAAGGGCTGCAGGTTCAGTCAGCCTGATCTGCTAAAACAGAGCCTATGTAGGACTGCTCCAAATAGGAAGAAAAGTTGTCAGTAAAATCAAACGTCCAATCCCCGCTAAACATTGCTCAAAACGTCAAGCTGAAAAAAGACAGTTCAATAAATAGCAGCATTGATTTTGCATGCAATTGTAGGATAAATCAGAACTGAACATAATAAATATACCTAAAACCTTGCAAAATGAATCTTTAATTAATAGCTGCATGATAACTCTGTATTTTAAAATTAGCATCTTATTCTGCTCTATCAGTGTGTAGCTTATGTCGTTAAACTGAATTTTAATAAGTTAAAGTATATAGCTTATAGGGTGAACAAATGTGATAAATGTGTTAGTTTAAAAATGTATACAAACATAGAGCAGGGATATTACTAGGACAGTACTACTGCCATTTACTTGAATTCCCTTTGAAAATCTTATTCAACACTTGCAAACCAGAACCATTTTAACAGAAATATTATTAAGGCCTTTCAAATAACAAGTTAGAAATTCTCTGAGTAAACTTGTATTAAAGACACATAAACGTTTCTGAAAGCACACTCTCAGAGAAGTCAGCTGAAAAAAAAAATGTTGCCTCCCGCTACCTATCAGGACAAATACTGCTCTATTATAGCTATATTTACTGCATTATATATGGTAATATGTTTATCCCTTTTGTTAGTCTAAGTATGTAGTGACCACAGTCTGAAGGGACACTTTTTAAACTGTAACTAATTAAATCTTATTACAAAATTAGTAACATCTAGTTGATCCCACTGCTGTAAAATGCATACATCCAAAGGGACCTTTTTTAATATAAACTGTAGAAGACAAGCCAAGTAACAGAGGTAAGCATTAAGGCAACTAGAGTAACAAATCAAAGAGCCAGAAGTTTAGCACCTCTTCTCCTCTGTTCGCCTCTATTTGCATATTCATATAAACAGTCACAACTCCTAAGCAAAGTACAGTCAACTGGGTACCTACTTATCCCACAGACATTCAAGGTTTGTGCCCATTTACAAACTACATGAAATGCCGAAGTCTGATCCAGGTTTTTTATTATTTGAAGGATCTATCTAGTGCAGTGTATGCCTTCTACATTTGCCTTGTACCTTTGCTCAGATGTGGGGTGCCTGGGCTCAAGAGTAGCATGGTATGTAGCACTCAGGTCTACTCCAGCTGATGGAGGATGCTTTTCTTTGGGAAAGCTTCCACTATCTGTAAAATACAGCTTAGGTCTCTGATGATATTTCATCCTGTATGTGTCAGTCATACAACTATCTACTGAAAAATAAGTTGTTAGGGATACACTGTCATTTCCATCCACATAGCCAGCACTTGGTCCTGTATGACGAGGTCCTTTCTTTAAGAAGTTTTCAGACACGGTCCAGAAGTCATTAACTGATAAACGAGGTGGAGAATCCGCTTTATGAACAAACAGTTCATTCCCTTGAAATGGCTCTTTCAACATTTGTTCGTTTATAAATACACTTGCTTCTGATGCAGATTTTAAAGGCATACCTGTTTGCCTTAATGGATTATTTTGCAACACTTCTGTTGATTTTACATCAGCTGCTGAGTTGTTTTCTGATCCTGGCAAAATATTTAGAGCATATTTCTTTGGCGGTAAAGGGGGAGGAAGATTCTGGTAAACTGCTTCGGGGACCCAAAGAGCATCTGCCCTTCGGAGTGGGTGCCTGGCATGTTCGCCAGGAGGGGGAAGCACCATGGGCCTTTCTGACAGGTTCTGTGGCACACAAAGCGACAATCCCACCTTGGGACCAAATGTTCTTGCGTGGTGAGGCTGTGGCTGGGAAGATGAGTGAAGGTCAGCGTTGATCAGCTTCCTTCCACAGACATTTTCTGTATAGGGGTGGGGTACGCCATCAGCACAGTACACTGACACATTCATCTTCTCAAACTTGTCTGGATTAAGCCACTCTGAAGAATTCTGCTCGTTTGCCTTGTTCCTACTTTCTGACTTAACAATGTCTTTAAGAACTGGCTGTAGACTTGAGGATGGGAAAAGTTTCCTATTGGTCTCGGGCATTTCAGCTCTAAAACACAGAAATACACAGGATGTAAGTATCCATAAAAACATAAGAAGAAGCTCAAATAACCTAAGGATTTTTTCAAAGACAGCTTTGGTAACACTGCTTAAATATTCAAACTGACTAGAGAACTGGGATCTGCTTAACATACAGCCATTTGATTAAAAGTTGTATTAAATCACTCCAAGTTTTCTTTGATTTGAAATGTGAAGTGCCCCAAAAATCTCTGCAAGAGATTTGAGTATCTGCAAGGCAAGCTAAATTCCTTCAACATTCAGGGCTATGTCAAACACAACCTCTGCTCTCTTCTAAGCATCTTGGTGACTCAGTCTGATATATCCACTTTTCAAATATCAGATGTTACTTTTGGGTGCTAAATTTGTATTTAGATTCTTGATTTTTAGGAGGTACTCAGCACTTAAAGTTCAAATTAGAAATAAGAGGTATATATCAGCGGCTTCTAAACAGAAATTACCTTTTCTTCTCCTTCCAGCCAAACTTTCCAAAACTTTATGGGGTTACTGCACTAACCACAAATTGGTTAATCACTGCCTGTTGTACTATAGAAATTCAAACCAGAAAAAATATTAAACCCCTTTGCTTTGATAAGGTGGTTTAAAACAACCAAAGTTATTTGGTTCCACTGACAGCATCAAAATTAAAGACAGAGCATTTAGCCCTATCAATTACAGAAAATACAAAAGGCATTGTCTGTCAAAAATATTCAATACTTTAAATTTTGCATACTTAATATTATTGATTACTATCACATAACAGAATTCAATATTTCTTAAAATATTACATAGTAAATTAACACTAGTATTAGTTACCTCTTTACTGGAGGACTGGGCACCTGCAAATGTAATTCTGGTGAGAAATTAACATGAGGTCTGTAGTTAACTTCTGAATTGATCTGGTCTTTCCTCAAGTCTGGGGATAGAAGAAAAATTATTTCAAAATAATCAGAAATACAGTCACAACTCCTTCCTTGTAATTCCTTAGAGGTCACAAAACCAAACAAAACACAACAGGACAATTAATTATTTTCAAGATCTGACATGAATCAAAATAACCATTTTGAAGAAAATCTATCACAGAAGGCAAGATCTTATATTCATCCAAAACAGTACATAGGAAATGTTTGGGTTTTAATGTTACCAGAAATTATAAATTACCACAATTTTGAAGTCCTATAGACATGTTTTCAAGATCGTGTTAACATTTCATCTAATCAAAAGTACATTTTCAAAAGCAGATTTTAATGAAAGCACCTTTATTCCAATATCCAGTCATTTAAATTATAAAATAAAAACTATTTATGATTTCTGAAATTTTACATGATGTAATAATAACCAGATGGAATTAATACTGTAGGGGTTGAGGGGCATTTTGGTTTTCAACTTTTTTTGTTTGTTTGGGTTTTGTTGGTTGATTGGGGAGGGGGGGTGTGGTTTGTTTTGTTTATTTTTAAGGAACATCATGCATTCTTTGAAGAAGATTTTTAAAACTTAACAACAAACTACACTTCATAGAGATGCTGAGCAGACAGAGAGCACTCTCAGTTACAAGACCTAAACACACAACATGAGAGGGCCTGGGCCAGTGCTACTACACTCACACTCTAGAAGCTCCTTTTATTCACAGGCAAAGAATCACTCTCTGAAAATACACAATTTCTGAACAATGCAGCTTCTAGTTGGCAGTAAATAAAGGGAGCATTGAAGTATCCATGTTGACACCACATAGAATAAAACACTATCTTGGCAAGTGACAAGCAACAGTCTATTTGTTTAGAGATAGATAGTGCAAATTTTCCTAATGCAACGATTTGTGCATTATAATCAGTCACCTGGTCTGAAGCAATTCAAAAGCAGCTTTATTTTGTATATGTATAGACTAGTTCATATAACTACTATGCCTATTTCAGAAAAACAGGAATTAAATTCAAAACCAGCAGTATACCTTGCCTGAATTCTAGTAGAACAAACTCCTGCTAAATGGACAGTACTAACTTAGCCAACTTCCAACAGGCAACATAGGCTGCTCCAAACTTTCATCAACAGAACATACAAAGCTTTTATCTATTCTTAGATGATAAAATCTTACCAAGTTGTTGTTTGGTTTTTTTTTTAATTTACTTGTTATTTCCTCAAGTTTAAATAAAGTCTTGGAACTTCTGACTCGTGAACATGAGTCAAAACATCAACAACAGAAAAGACCTAAATGAAAAACTTTGGGTGATGCTGGTGGGTGATACTTGTTTTGAGGGTCTATATCTGCTCTACCTTTAATTGATGAAAGACTGAAAACACTAAATCTTTGACAAAGGACACAGGTTGTAGAGGCTAAAAAGGTGTATAGAACAAGAGACAAAGCTTCCAGTGTGGCTTTCCTTTGAGCCTCAAAAAAAAGAGAGAGAAAAAAAAATCCTGCTATTCCAGCAGGAAAAACAATACCACAACCTCAGAAAGAATATTTATGGGAAAACATTGCTCCTGAGTGAGCCCCTGTGACTCTGGCAAGGGACAAGTAATTAACCTGAAAGTTCAAAATTGCTCCAGTGGGCCATGGCATCAGAGCTAACTAACACCAAGGCAACATTTCAAACAGAAAACATTTCATTCTGCTACAGATTTTCATGAACTGTAAATCGCTTTATTAACAAAAAAGCACAGGCTCTGACACATTATTTTCTGTGAATATTTCCAATTTAGTATTTAATCTTAGTCCCAATTTCAGGATCCAGTCCTAGGAATGAATTAGTTAAAAAATGTGCTAGATTAGCAGTGTCTGAAGCTAGCGTTTTGAGCTTTTAGGCTTTGAATATATCGACTTTTATACGAGAGCACATATACTTAAAAATCCCTAATAAATTGCCCATACAAGTGTTCTATAATTCCCCAAAACGCCTGACGTGAAGAGCACTCCAAGCCAAACTATTAAGGAATTTAGCAGGTTCAATCCTTCCCAGAGGCTGTACCGGAACCCGGTCAGGAGGAGGCAGCAAAAGTTAATTAGCAGTTCCCTTGGTGTGACCGTGGCACATTCAGCCAAAGCTGTTCAGTTGATACCAGGTGGTTTGTTCCTTCAGAATTCCAGCTAACTTAAAAATAGATGTGTTATTTTCTCTTCTGCTGACAGGATATCCATGCATGGTTATAACCGAACGCAGACGCGATTGGGAATTTTGGCTCTAGGTTCTTTGCGAACCTAAATATGGGACAGACAAGCACTGTGCTCAGCTGGAGACTGACACCCTTATCAATGGGTCATAAGAATCTTACCAGTAAATGAAATGTAACTCTGGTTTCTCAAGTACAAACCAGTCTGCTTTTAAAATTTATAAACATCTATTTTCACATGTGAATAGCCAATCTAGATTTTCAAAGGATTAACAGCCATTCTATAGCCAACAGGTAAGACAGACAACTTCACCTCTAATATATCCGTTTCAACCTACAGAACATTTGCAAAAATCTGCAAAGTGCAATTTCTGAAGGAAAAATAAAATCAGTTTCCTTCTAATGTGCTTTAGCTGCACATTTCCTGTAATTTTGATTACTGATTTTTTTAAGTGGCCAACAAAAAAACCCAAGGAGTAATATTTTTTGTAAGAAGTATTGTGGCAATTCCTCTCCCTGAACCCAGACATTTTTCTATATTCAATTGACATGACAAATAAACTTACTGGAAGCTTTGGAAACGTGGAAGAAAGACATTGTCCCAGTCAAGAAGGTAAACACATTATAACTTGTCTAAAATAGAATATTATTTTTAAAAAACACTGACCCTCTTAACAAAAAAAAAACCCCTCATATTCAAGAAATGGTCATTTTGGAGCATCATTCAGTTGCAAAGCATTTTTTCTATATTCATTAGTGGGGGTTTTTTTGCCATGGCTTTAAACATCTGGGAAAAAAAATGAAAATAAAGTTCCACTGTTGTTTTTTGGGGGGTAGGATGCTATAAATGTGCATGTGTTTGAGAGTTTAAATAAGTTCCGAGGTGAAACAGTTGACAAAGAACACCAACTATTACCCTCCCTTTATTCTGATCTGCCTGTCTCAAGAAGTTTATCAGGTTTCTGGTTTAAAACCCAAACCTCAACCTTTGCATCATCTATTTTAAATTTTAAACTTCTCACATTAATAAAGTGAACTACAAATGTGAGAGCACCTTATATTTCAGTATTCATAGCCTGCTTGGCTATATTTGGAAACCAAGAAAGTTTAGGAGGTTGAGGGGTTTTTTGTTTGTTTGGTTTGGTTTATTTGTTTAAACCATAACCTAGAATTTAAAGACACTCCAGAAAAGCATTTATTTGTTTTTGTTTCATGTTAAGTATTAAACCTAACCCTCCCAACAGAAATGCCTTTTATTAAAATCGTCAAGAGTAGCAATTTCATGAAGACATCTGTGCCTTAGGAATCAGGGAGGGTTGTCACGAAAGCCACTAAAACCCCTTTATGATTAAAAGTGATCATCAGTAGTCAGCACAGAGACTGCTCTGAAAATCCATTTAAAAATTCTAGAGCCCTTAGCTATTTCCAAGAATTATTGTAATGCAAGGTTGGAAATTTTCCCTTCACACTGTTCATGTCACATGTTCTTTATAAACAAAAAAATTAGCCTCCACAGTTCAAGTTCAAACTTCATAAACACCAACTCATTAATCTAAATTACAGATACTGTTTCTCCTTACATTATCCATTATTACTTATCCACCTTTTCCTGCCAAAATCTGACCACACGAATCAGTGATTGGCCTTGTGGGACATTTGCTTAAGCACTTGTTACCTATTGCTTACTACCAGGGAAAGAAGCAGCCATTTAATCTGCATAACCGCTGTGCGATCCAACGCTACTATCTTTATAAAACTCTAACAATAAGTTTATTTTTGTAAGTCAAGGACAGAATTCCAACTGCTGAACAGTGGCTTTATTCAGCTCCAGTTGAAAACAAGGAACTGGTAAGGCACAGTTATATAAATGGTGGGCATAATTAAACATCCAACATAATTTCCATAAGAAGCTTTCCACACCAAAAAAACACCCAGAGATTTTTTTTTCAAGTTGCCATGAGCAGCCAACAAGGATTTTG
This sequence comes from Pampusana beccarii, assembly GCA_013399365.1. Classification (NCBI taxonomy): domain Eukaryota; kingdom Metazoa; phylum Chordata; class Aves; order Columbiformes; family Columbidae; genus Pampusana; species Pampusana beccarii. The sequence goes on from VWYH01005061.1 coordinate 4,305,298, forward strand.
TACATTCCATTCCTCTCTCAGAAAGTACCGGGCATTGTTTCTTAAAGTACTGTCTTCTAGGAGTTTGTTTGGTACTCGCCTACCAATTCATGTCTTGTGCATCGTATTCAGAGATAAAACATAACTGTAAATGACTGCTATTGTCCTTGCTAAAGGTGCCCTGACACACTTTTTAGCCAACCAAAAAACTGAGTCCAAATAAACCTTTAAGCCCACTTACATGTGAACTGATCAAATTCCTCAGATATCTTTCCAGTCCATTATCTACTTCCACTAAAAGTACTGCTTTCCAAAACGTGCACACATGTGAGAACTTCACACTTGATTTAGAATGCATACCTCTTTCTTATGAAACTATTCAAAAGTTAGTTACTGAATTAGAATTACTGAATAGATGGGATTTTATCATCCTTTCATGACAATTATTGTGATGTTTTATGATATCTTTAAGGATCATTTGGAATCACTACACTTTTTTAAAGAAAATATATGATGCATGCTGAAAGTTATACTTAAGTGCAGTACATGGTTCTTTCCAGAGAATACACATTACTAAGCTTAAACATTTTTGAACCCCCTATTTCTCATTCTGACAGAGTCCTTTATATATTTTTCACTAGTGGTTTTTGTTTGTTTTTTCTTTTCTCTGCTACCCAAGTGTTGAATTTTTTCACTACTATGGTTAAGTATAGTATAGCACAGAACTAAAGCAGAATAAATGTCATGCAAAACCAGGTCTTTGCATTCCACTCAATATCAATTTGGAGTTAGGTTTTGTTGTTGTCACAATAAACAAACACCAAATTAGTTCTCTTTCTACAACCAAAAATAAATTGGAATAATGACAAAAGTGGTACGGCAACCCTCCCCCCTGCAACTGAAGTCTTAGAAGAAACTAAACTGTACATTATTTGAAATGAAGTATGATATCTATAAAAATCAAACATTTCCTGGGGAAGTGGCCTAATATTTAGTGCACCTCTTTGTACAAGCACCATTCCATTGTTCCAGTAACAGTAGATAATGTTTTGGCTGGCCTCATGCTGACCTGTAATATTTATAAGTCCAAGGCATTTATCAACTTTATAAAAACCCAACAGACATATTAGTATGTAAAAGGAAGTGGACTTCCTTATTACAAGTGTTTCTTCCTGATATTGCTTCATATCTTGAAGGAAAACAAATGGTACCACAGTCTACCCGCACATTTTTTAAAAAATCTTCCTTAGTATCCACCAAGAAAGCTCATGGAAATGCTTTTGGGGAAAACACGGTGAGTGTCTTTTTGGGGGGCAGGAGGGGACTGGATGGGAAACGAATGTGCACACCTCCTAAAACAAAACAAAACATTAACCTGAGAAATATGTTCTCAAAGCAGAATAGAAACAATGGAAATAGATATTTACATGTAATCATTTCCACTGGATTAAAAAGAAAGCACTGATTAAGGCCAGTGAAAATTAATTATGCTGGATGTTTCATGCCAGCAGAGAGCCATCCAAAATCACAGAATCACTGAACAATAGAATGGTTTGGGTTGGAAATTACCTTTAAAGATCATCAAAGGCCAACCCCCCTGCCCTGGGCAAAGACATCTTTCATTGCATCAGATTGCTCAAAGCCCCATCCAACCTGACCTTGACACTTCCAGCGACATTACCCCTTGTCATGTTACTACAGGCCTTGATAAAATCAGTAATACTGGCAAACAACAGTGGTTTTGGTTCCTGTACAGAGAACCTACACTGGCCCGAAGCAGTTACACACTGGCCATTGTGAAGGCATTGGCGTATGACACGCACAAGGAAGGACAAACTGTTCTATCAACCTATAAAGCAAACGATTTGTAACAAAACACGTCAGGAGAGAAGCACTGTTTCAAGAAGAATCATTACATCCTGATTATCCAACGATTTGTAAAGAAACATAAGAAGCAGCTGTGGCCTTCCAAGACAATACTTACATGTTCCACCTCAAATTACTGTCTTTAAAATACAATCAAGAGCTACCAAAAAAAAAGTCACCTAGCCTGTTCTTTGGTGCTAGAGGTCACATGAAACAACTGTTGGGGAGACATGTGCTTTCACGTGACTCAGTACACAGCTAGGCGCTGCCAGTGCCATCTGAAAGGACATGCTAAGAACAGGTGAACTTCCGGTGTGCATATTCACGGCATGGCACAGAAGTAGGGAACTCTATCTGTTGCTACCGTATTAACACAATTTTCCTCATGTAGTGGTGGAGCACTGTAAACAAAACAAAACAAACCAAAACCGAACAAACCCACCAAAACCAAACCTGCACACCACAAAACCAACCCACCCCTCTGTCTGGGAACCCATACATAATGGCAGATAGCTGGAAATCCTTTTACACTGTACATGCGCTCTACAAGACAGCCAAGAAACTGAACAAATGAAAGTGCTCTGCGGAACAGAATGCTTCAAATACCCATGAAAAAAAGTGATATGGTTATTGAACTGCTGCTCCATCACATTTCCATCAAAAGGTACCCAGAAGGGATATGAACACTTTCTATCTTTACCCATCAGTCTAACTCACTGAAAAGGTTAAGAACGTGAACAAGAACAGAATTTGGAATTCACTGCGGAGGAAAAAAACCCACAAACCAGATTTCTTTTGCCATTTTAAAGAGTACACAGGCAATGATGAATCAGCTCTTCACTGAAAAAAGTATACAAAAATATTCTAACATCACGTCCAAAACAGCCACAAATTCCATGCTGATTTTCTTCTAATCCATCTAAATACAGTCAATCTGATGCACAAATTTTCTAACTCTGACATATTTGGCTATGGCTTGTAGTAAAAAAAAAAAGCAATGGTAAATAGCATATACGTTTTTCAATTTTATGAAATGTCATGACATTAACTTATGCAGCAAATTTATAAAATACAAAAGGCTAATCAGAAATCTGTCCACCTCTTGAACGATATTAGTATGTTAGTATTAAAATTTTGTACATCTACATGAATTTTTAGAAAACCTCTTATTCTTTATGCTAGTTCAAGTTCTTACCATAGAAGTTTCTGTTCTGCTGGGATACTGAATGTAACACATTGTCAGCTTTTTTGATCGACAAGTTCTGTTCGCTGTAAAAGAAGCATATATGTAGGTTGAAGGCTTAAACTACTGATGTATGGTCACAAGCTTTATTGTCTTGAATGTATACCAGCGTAAAAGCTTTGCCTATATGGAAATGATTCTTATCATCCCTGTCATACCTTTTACTAACTCACACACATTACAGAAAATAGATAAGATAATAGTGGTGGCCCTTTAACACTTTTAACACCGCTGCCACACATGACAGCCTGTGCTCATGCAGAGAAATTTAAGATTACCTAAACCCTTTCATACGGACAGCTAAAAAAACATACAGTTTGTGAGGCTGGCATTCCGACTGTTCTGGAGATTGGATGCTTGCTCATCCCAGTCCTACTGTAGAGTATAATAGCAGCACACAAGATCAAGAAAATTTGCTTTTTAATATCTCATCACCCTGCTTAATAAAGACAGCTGGTTCCCAAAGTTATCAACAACAGAAAAATGAAGTGTCACCTGTGAGAAAGAACTACCAACTGCTCTTTTTCTCATTGCAAACTAAAGAATTTCATAAAAATTTCTGAAAAAGTGTTTATTAACAGAGATCACTAAGAAAGCAGGACAGTTCCGCATACCTGTTTTTCGGAGTGGTTTTCAAATGGAGCAGATAACACTGGTCACCTAAATAATTTGGAAGTTTTACCTAAAATTACCACTTTAGTGCAGCAAAAGAATACACCCATGTGGTACTATAAGGTTTCCAATTTATCAGTATCACCTATGTCCAAAACAAATACATTTTTCAGTGCTAATAGTGTACAACCTGAATATTCCGAAGTTAAACATACAGCTGTACCTGACTACAACAAGCTTAAGCTTTCTGAAAATGCAAAAATCTCACAAGTATCAGTATCTTAAGTATGTGTAACCTGTTAGCTAACAGTCTGGCAAATTTTCCTAGTTTGGTCTTTTGCCATTTATTAGTACTTAGTTGTGATAATATGCATCACTCTTCTAAGTTGTGATTACCACTTGGTCTTTCATTCATAGGATTTTCATTTTAAAAAGTTTTTCTCGAACTGGAAGAAAACTGGAGGATTACAGCAGCAAACCCGAAAGGAGGTGGTGGTGGGGAGGGAAATCAGCAGATTTAGTAAATCTTGCTGCTTTAGTTAAGAGCATGCCAATCCAGACAGGGAGCTGACAAACACCCTGCCAATTCCTTCCTTCTCCAGGAGTAAGGCAGGGAAGAAAATACACAGTGGCAATTAAAAATAAATAAATAAAAGACTGTTATTGAAAGGACAGGAAAACAAGAAAAATATTGAAAGGACAGGGAAACATGAAAAATACTGAAAGGATCAGGAAGAAGGGAGAAAAAAACCTAATAGAAAACAAAACACTTAAGTCATTATTTTTTTACCTTCTAAAAGAACTCTCACATAATCAATTTGAATCGTGCTGGTTTTATGAGACAAATCTGAATGGGTACAAGGGAATGAGTGGGTGTAGTCAGTCAGTTCTAATTACCAGTTATATAAAATTCTTCTGAAAGCCCCAAGAAGTCATTTTTATTTTTGTTTGAGAAGTATTTAAACAACAGGGTAAGCAGATTCTTAATGAACTAAGTTGCTTCAAATTTATCATAATATCTTTCATAAAAAGACATGCAACATTTGGGCATCCCATTACCTCTTGGGCATGTTTAAAAATGAGTCATGATTAAAACTGTAGAAATCACTGTTCAAGGCAACTGTGAGCACTGAAAATACAAACACGGCTTGGAATAGCTTTACACATATTTATATTATTATTCAATAAAAGTCTATAAGGTTCTGGTATAGTGGGGTTTTGTACAGTTGGGTGGGAGGAGAAAGGTGGGAGTGTGAGAGGAGGGGAATAGATAAAGGCATGAGGTAAAAAGTGTTTTTTTAAAGGGAAGTGGACACCACAGTCATAATCTCCAGTTCAGAAAGTTCATAAAGCAGCCAAACAGGTCAAAAGAATACACTTACAAAATACCACTCTATCTGTTGTCTTCTTTCATAAGCATCTGCTACCAGCTACTGGTATAGACTAAATGCATGTTAGAGGAACCTCTGGTCCTATCCTGGCACAGCCATTTTCATGTCCTTATTTATGCTTCTATATGTAAAATAAAATAATTCTCTAGGAAACTAAAAACTAAGCAAGTAACTGATTTTGTTTTCTTGCAGTTCCAAAATAATCAAAGGTATTTCAATTCACCCAGAAGCTGTATTTTCTATGTTTTAAACAAAAATTTTGGTTTGATAACTTGCTACAGTACTTTATTAAATAAATTTTAAAATTTTGCATCTCTGCTTGGAGAAGTCAGAGCCTTCTCATTTCTTGGTATTTGCTATTCTCTTTTCACAAAAATGTATGACTAAAAATTTGCTCAAATCTAGCAATAATTTGTGACTAAGCTTGGTTTCACAATTGTGCTCTTACATTTTATGGACATAAACAACATTCAAAAGAAGACTGTATGGGTTCTAGTAGGAACTAAGTTCCACATATAGTTTAAAGACGCACAATACAGAAAACCACGTGCGGAAGGTTAATAACTTTGTATTTCACAGCGCCACATAATCATTTAAGTTGGAAAAGAGCTCTTCAGATCATCTAGTCCAACTCCTCCTACCAAAACAAGGGTCAACTACAGCAGGCTGCCCAGGACCAGGTCCAGTTGGGTTATGAGTATCTCCACAGAGACTCCGCAACCTCTCTGGGTAACACGCTTGTTACTAGCATACATCAGTTCTCAGTAAGATTAACAAAATTTTAGCCATTTTTGGCCAGTTTCAGTAACTACACTTTTCCACAAAGATTTCTTTCAAACAGGTCAGTGAATTATCAAGTGATCAATATATATCTGACGTGTTCTTGAAAACTGATTTTCAGAACAATGACTAGTAACAGTATACAAGATTCATCTACTGACATTCCCATCTTTTTGTTGGGGGCCCATCTGTACAACTGTTATAGATAAGTTTTATATAGACTCCTGTGTTCCATTACAGATGCAAGTTACCCACAATCTAAAAAGCTTGTAACTAAGGAAGTATAGCAATTATTTCAAATGAACACACCCTGCCCCTCAGCAGGGCTTAGCAGTTCTGGCTCAGCGCCATAATAATGTGGCTCAGCGCCTTCCACCCAGAGCTAGTGTTGCAGCCTCAGAGTGAAGGTAAACTTTACACTTAATTGTCCGCACCCTTATTTCTAGATATGTTACTAGCTTTCTACATACCTGACCTCAAGTATATGAAGTTCCAAAGCATGTTTTCTTGACTGGTTTTGAAACACATGAACATCAGAACAACTTATTTGACTGTAAAGACAATCTGTGCGAGTTCTAAAAGCATAAGCATTACCTGCAGGAAGCACTTTCTTTAACATTCTTGACATCTGCTGGATTGATTCCTTCAATAACAGGTGAGTCTGGGTTCGCAGATCCATTGCTGATATGATCACTGCTTTCATATCCAGATTCTGTTCTCTGAATTTGCCAGTTATCACCATGGATTTTTCTCTCTGTAAATCCTTTGCTTTTTTCAGCATTCCCTTTCCCCTCCGAATCCAGTGAACTTCGACTTCCTGTATCCTGTTTTGTTTCATCTTCATATATAGTCATTAAACCTTTCTGAATTTGGTTCTCTTTTGGCCAATGGTTAAAGCTTCGTTCCTTTTCATGCTTAGGTTTACTGTTCAGATTTGCCTTGTGCTTTGGGCTATGCTGTTTTTTCTCAGTCTCACTGAAAATACTATCTACATTGAGTGTCTCACGCATAGGTTTCCAACCTTTACTTCTGCTTCTGCTGCTGATGATACTTCCTTTGTCTCTAGATTCTTGACTAGTGTCTGTATCATAGCCAGTCACACCATCAGTCCGGGTCCTGATCAATGGTTTCTCCCCAGTAGGAAAAGCTTCTGTTTTATTTGATCCAAGCACCTGTACAGCAAGCTTTGCTTGGTGAGGTGCATTGTCAGGCTTATAGGAGCCTCTGCCCTGGCTGCTGTATATGCGCTGATCAGCACATTGTCTAAGTCCATTTCCAACTGGAGGAGACCCCGACTTAACATTGGAACGATCTTCTCCAATCAGATCTTGTAAGAAGGAAAAGAAAAAAACACCATTAAAGGGCTCATTAATATTTAACTGATATCATTATAGCATCTATTTTTCTTATACTATCTCAACAAATTCAGTACATATTTCAGAATACTGAAAATGAGGAAACTCCAGTCTTACAGTCTGTTGTCTTAAAAGGAGAAAAAAAAAACCTGCACAGCTAGTATTGATGCTAGAAGCTATTTAACCCATTGATTATCTGGTCACATTTTTAAAACACACCTCTTTGTCTCCCAGACTCTTTTCTTGGTCCTTTGTCTGCATCTTTTCGTAAAGATGAGAAGTTTTTCATATCAGCAGCTTTCTGAGCACACTCTCTGGATAGGTCCTTTAGCCTGTCCTTTTGATCACCATAACCCAACTTAGCTGCAAAATTAGTTTTTGTCAAAGATCATTACTAAAAAGTTACTCATAATCAAACACACAAACATATTTATGTACCACAACATTTAAAAATTAGTACTACTTAAAAAGACTAATGAATGACATGACACTGATTAAGAAAATGAGAGATATATCGTATAGATACAAGTGCAGAGGTATCTCCAAGGAGTCCACTAAATGGAGCTAATGAAAGTAACCTGAGTATTATGTCAAGCACATTTTACGAACGCCTCAATAAAATCGAATGCTCAAGCCATTTTCAAAGCAGGCACTATTTACTTTTTTTTTTATTATTATTATACTAAAAAAACAAATCTAAATTTCAACTTGTCTAAATGTGAAAGTTTGCTTTTAACAAAACAGGGGAATCACTGCTTATGAAAACAAATCTATTTCTGAAGAAGTAAATAGTGAACATTTTTGAGTCATCACTCCATCAAAAAAAAGTTATCAAGCTGAGCATTCTCAGTTTTAAAAAGTCTAGGAATTCAACAATAACAACAGAGGAGAAACAGATCCCAAGAGAAGGCAGCACCTCTCTGCCTGAGAAGTATTGGGAGCTCGGAGCAAAGGCACTGACAAGCAATGCAGAAGTCATGGCTCCATATGACTAAAAGCTTGACTTGCTTGAAAACCTAATGTACAAATAGAATGGATTTTTAAACAGGTAAAACAAATTTTTTACTATTCTTTCCAAACATAAGATGAAGTCCATTAATATACAGGGCTAGAAATAATGCTGCGTGTCAAAATACGGTTGGGTAACAGCGTTCCTCAAATAGCCAATGATACAGAGAGCCACATCACGTGCTCCAAAAGGTGAAACAAACTTCAGGTTTCTAATGTGCCTTTTAACCAACAATATGATTGGAAGGCAGGACGACGCTTGAGAAATGGATCAAGACCTCAAGAGCCACTTTCGTACAGGAATAATGAGGAGTAATAAGTTTTGCATTTACAGTGCTGCAGAAAATTTAACATTCTATGGCAGATACTACTTAAACATTAGTTGCCATTCAAAGATTCAATCAAATCAATGATGGAATTCTTGCTTTAGAAATAGTTGTAGCCCAGAGGTTAGAACACACCTGAAATGCTGCCAACTTAAATATTTCATAGTGAAACATGTTTGGCATTTTTTTAGGAGGTGGGGAATACATACCTGGACCTCTACCACCACTAGCTTGAATATGGCTTCTACTAAATGTTGAATTATCTGGCTGAAGTTTTTTATTACTCCTTTGATTAGTGGGGTCTCCAATTCCATTTTCTTTCATGGGGTCTGATTTAGGAGCAGAATGTTTTTCAGATCCTATCAAATAACATATCTATCTTTAGAAATGAAAGCCTTCCTAATTTAAATCTAAATTTAAAAATAAGAAAACTTTAATTGCAGATTAAAAAAAAAACCACAGAAGAAAAAAAACCCACCACATTTCAATATGCTAGGCAATAAGGTTCTGTAACATTTTATATATTACTGTATTTACAATGGCAGACTGTAGTGGAATAGGGTCTTCAATTCTTTCTTCCCTGAAGCAGTGTATGTCCTATTGCTACTCATTATGTGAAGAGGAACACATCAAATTCAATTGGCCTTTTATTCCATTTACTTGCACGTTATGTTTAACATTAAAAAACAAAACAGAACCAAAAAAAGACAGCAGTACAGACTACGGAACCAAAAGACAGGATTCTTACATATTGAGGTCTATGCTATAAGAATCTCTGAGAAAAGAAGTTTCCTGCAGCTCCTCCTGATTTTTCCCAAAGTTCTGAACTGGTGCTCTGTATGTGTCTATATACACACACACAAATACACACTCTCCAAATACAAGTCTGTATTTGTGTGATGCTTTACTTAAAATATCTTTTTATAGCATTTTAAAAGATATTTTAAATGTATCCATTCACACATAAGAACATCCACATATACAAATATACAATTGCCTTCTGAAATTATGTGTAGTTTTGATCAATCTACAAGAGAAAAATATTTTTTTCCCCACTATTCATGAGTCTCAATTTCTATTCCCATATCAAACACAAAATACAGTTCTAATATTGAATATATACACTAATCTTTTTTCTTTTGAGACCCTTTATATGATTATTGATAAAAGTATTTAAGAACAAAGCAGGTATTCTATTACCTTCTCCTTTATAATCCCTGTTTCAGAAATAGAGTTGATACTGTAATTTAAAAAAAAAAAAAAAAGTTTTAATTACCTAAGTCTTCCCCATTTCCTCCTGCTGCTTTGCATTGAGACCAGTGAATAATCTGCTTTGGAGCATCTTCTGGAGATACAGCTGTGCCATCTGGGTTAGCATAAAATAGCAACAACGGCTGAAAGTGACATCGAATGCACTTGGAGACCACATCTTTCCATTTTGTTCCAATCTAAGAAAATTTTTAAAAAAGGTTGCTTTATCAACACCACTGAATCCAATTATGGAAATAATACTTTATTAAGCGACAGACACCAAATGCCTAATTCCAAAGGTACATTAAGATTCGATATTTTGGCATAAGTTATATAGACTGTGGCAAAAAGCTAGAACCAGTATTACATGGGCTAACAATCAGAACATCAACACTATAAATACAGCAACCAGTAATTAAGTCTTCTCTTTCATTAAAAGAAGTACAAATTCAACAGTAGACAAGTACATTAACATTCTGAAACATTTGGAAGGCTGAACTGTAAAATAGTGAAGTCAATTCTAAAATTCATTTGTGAAAACTGATCTACAGAACCAAAGGCTCATTAAAGACATTTGTTTGACTTGTTTCTATTTTAGTGTCAGAAGAACGCATTCTAGAAAAGTAACGATTAGTAAATTGGGGAGCAGTAAAAACAGTATTTACCTCTTTTACATTAGCATCATCAAACAGCACCCATTTGCAACTCTTGGTGTGAAAGGCAAAGGCACAGTAATGTCGGCTCGTATAGCAAATCATTCCCACAAGAAAAAGTTCACTGTTTTTGGCATTTTCATCTGTAACCCTATAGAACAGCTGTAAAAATAGTTACATACTTTAAAAATATGTGTAAAACACCTGAATTTCCAGACCTACTACTGGCGTTTCACCAAGGCAATTGGTATTAAATACTCTGTTTTGTTATAAAATTTTTCATGCTTATAAATAATGATTTTTTGCACTTATTAGGTCTATTTTAATGTTTACTTTTGCAGAGTTGAAGGGATAAAACAATAATGTTCAGGAATAATTCCACAAATTTCAAAGTGAACAAGATATTCCTAGATACTCAACTAGGAATTCACCTACACTCATCTTTGTACTTAGGCACAAGACCAACACTTCTGATGAGACTTCTTCCTCTGACAGAAACTGTATCAACATTACATTATAAAGAATGGTAAAAGTAGACATAAACTTTGTGCATTTAAAAAATACATATGTGTATATATATTTGCATACATTTACATATACATAAAATACAAGTTAAATGAAATTCTAGAATAAGAAAATAGTAAGTTTTAGGTCAGATACCCCAGGAAGATAAAGTTGTGTTGCCAGATTCCGCATAACCTCTTCTGTCAGGTCAGAGTGTTCTGAATCCCAGACTAAACCGATTGTGACAATCTCGGGACAATTCATAAGAACACGACGAATTTTTATTTTTTGACCGCAGTTACTCTAGGAAAAAAAAATGTGATAGAAATGAAAAGATGTATAAAAAATGGAAGTCCAAATTTGAGTTACTAGACAGGAAATAGTGCAATAAAACAACTCTGCAACCTCTTCTAATTCTCAAATTTAATTATGATATTTGTTTCTCACGATTTAGGGATAAAATTCTTCATCATAAAAACACTCTGATGAAGATTACAGCTAAACTTATACATCCAATCACCACCTTAAAACAGAAGTCTCTGAAAGCATGGAAGTCACCATGACAATTTCTCTTCTGTTTCCCCTCCATTTCATCATTTAAGCTGAGGTCTGTATGTTCTGTGTATTTCTCTATGGTTCCTAAATTAACAGTACTGACATAGGACCATTTAAAGAAGAGAGGAATTAAGTTGAACAAGCTAAAAGAGACTACTTTTCTCAACAGAAGCACAAAATTATTCCAACAGAACACAATGTTGTCGAGCTGTCGGTATATATGAACTAAAGCAGCTTCACTCAGAAGATACCTGTTCCAACCAACCAAAAAAACCTAGCTGTATGTTGAATGTGAAGTGAAGAATAAAACACAGACCTAATACCTTGACTTTCTAAACAGGCCACTTGCATCTACAATACCACATTTATCTTTACCTAGAGCAAAAATAAAAAAAGATAAATTAAAGGGCTTTTCTACTCTAAGCTGGACTGCACTTAAATGGTCACAAGTAACCCTGCTTTTAGGGGAATACTTTAGCATTACTTAATACCCAAAAAAGTTCTCCCTTGTATCTTGAAGTAATACAACATCTTTTGTACTTACAGGACAATTTCTATAGTCATCAGTAGTATTTGCTGCCTGCAGCAACTCTGCAAACATTTCCGGCTTGAGACGTTCATGCCTCTCCATCATTCTTTCTACTTCATTACTGTAAAAAATAAATGGAATTAATGAATTTCAGTCAACTCTCAACTCTAGGTTGGTATGGAGGTAAAACAGTAGCAATACGTACTGTACAGTAGCAATACACACTTTTTGTGAAGCTGTCTCTACATCTTGCTTTTGCCTTTGCAATCCAAATGTTACTTTTGGACAGAATCTCAAAAGCACATTTTAACAAAGGAATACACATTCATTTTTAACATTTACAGCATTTCTCTGGCATGCTTTGATTATTACTGGAAGGGTATCACATTTTTCTATATATACAAGAGTAAAATCTCTTACCACAAGGCTGTGGTAGAAATATAACGCACAAATTCCGTAAAAGGCAATGGGTCTGATGATGCTCCACAACTGCGACATACACACTACAAAAATAGAAACACTTTTGTTTTTATTTACTCAGGACCGTGGAAACAAATTATTTGTTAAAGCAATCAAATAAAGGTCTGACCTGTTCATACAGTGTCATAGCAAACTTCTGATGAGAAATACAGGACTTTGAAGTGCACATATCTGTTTCACTGTTTGGCACTAGGTGAAAATGAATCCTCTCAAGGATATTTTCCTAAACAGAAATAATAATGTAATATAAATAAATATAGAAATTGTGTGTAATATAAGTAAATATAAACAGAACTGACGAAGTCATAATACATGAGCAACATCACAGTTTAATACTCCAACAGCTACTCCCTTTGGTTCCAAGTTTAACGTATATTTAATTCTGTCCCTATTCACAACCCAGTGGATGGTAATTCTCTTTCATCTCAAGGTTTCCAAGCATGAACAAAACCATATTAGACAACAGTTACCCATCCATTTTTCCAGGGTACCTTCTCCTTTGAAAGAAGTGCATCTTCAAGAAAAATTTTAAAAGCTGTTCTTACAGTAAGACACAATATTAATGTCATACCATGCGATGACTGAAATGCTTTTTGGATCAGGCCTCTCTTTCAGTTCTTCACCCTTTTACATTTTTCTCTGCACATCAATCTGATCATCTGATCATGTTTAGCATATGTGCCAACACAACAAGTACCATTGACAGAAGCACGGAAAAAGCTCATAAACGGCACATTCCTGATCCCATCCCAACTCCCACTTTTTAACCTTTAAAAAAAAATGAAAAAAACACCACCAACAACAAAAAAATACCGTGCTTGTCACCAGTTTGGCCCTTGAATCAGCATAGTCATTTTTCCCTCTTTTGCCAAAAATACCTGAGGTAATGGGAAGAAGTCAACCTACTCAGATAGATCATTCAGACAGCTGAATACTTCAGGGGTCCAAATGCATTTTGATTAGATGGAGCACTGATGAGAGATTCTCTTTCATGACTGCAATCAATTAACCTGACGGCAAGAACTCAAACAGCCACTTTCAAGAATTTTCCACTGGATTTTCCTATGTATGTGAAAATGCATCTAGCAGGTAGGTACTTATTTGTAGGTACTGCCAAAGGATGTCCAAAGCTGCAAGCAAGCAAAGCAGCAACCACATCTTCTGTCTCCCAGATCTCTGTCTGAAGGATAATGTTGATTTTTTTGTTGTTTCTTTGTTTTTAAGGTGAACAATTTTGATTTCCTAGTACAGAACTTGTTGGAAAGGCTTCTTTACCAGTGTTCTATGTGATTCTAAGTTGTCTTTTATGGCCACAGTAGTGGCTCATGTTTTTCAGGGACACACTTCATAAAAGCAGAAAGTAACTGCAGCAAGAGTCTTCAAGTATTCATTCACTTTTAGATAAGAAAATGGAAATCTAATATCTTCTGCAGACTTCAGCAATAAGCTGGCTGTTTCAACAGAACATATTTCAATAGCTGATGAGAGGGAGGAACAAGATTATATATTCAAATCTGTAGGTGCCTCCTCTCCTGAGAAGAAAACCTTTCTCTCCATCCAAAAACTTTTAGGAGTAATTGAGGGTTCATCCTCCTCACTGATCTCCTGTAGTAATAATGTTTCACATATTCTTCTACCTGAGCTACAGAGTTAGGGGAAAAAAGTAGGGAGCAAATGCAAGATTACTCCATCCCACATTACCGGACACTTACTCCATGGGTCTGTTTCCCTAACCTGGCATAAAAAAGGTCAGTAATGTTACTTGTATCTCACCTATGAGCCTGGAGCTACCAAAACAACAGGTCAGCTTGTCATCCACAAAACTGACATAATTCTACTCAACTATCACGAAGAATACTCACAAAGCATTCTGCCGCGTCATCCATGAATCCAAGCTGGAAACGCTGTTCATCTTTAAAACTTTCTGCCAGGGCATGTCTCATATTATCTGATGGGAGTGCTTTTTCTCGACTGTGTTGAAATTGTGAAAATATTGCCTAGGACGAAATAGATTACTTCATTAGCCACTTGACTGGACACTGTGGTTCTACACAAATACATCAGTTCTTATGCAGCATGCCTAAACAGCAAATACATTAAAATATTTATAAATCCATGCAACTTCAGAAATTACTGTTTTCTCTTAAAGTTACTTAGGTTCTGTGTTCTGTTACTCCTTCCATTACAAAATGTTATGCTACCAAGCTGAACTTTGAACTACTAGAAAAACAACATAGAAGTATATAAAATGCAAGTGATTGGCTTTAGCTCCCAAAAGCTACACAGCCCTGATCTGTAGTTGTGCAGCCTTTTTAATTTGGCCACTGGAATAGCAGTTCATGCACAAGTATCTCATTTTTCCAGAGAGTGTGTATTTCTTAGGGCATAATCTAATACTACTTGGGTTAGTTTAACACCCATCATTCATTAAATAACATACATATTTACATTACTACTTCAGACAGGAGTGTATCTTTACTAAAATAATGGATATGCAAAAAACTCCCCTAAATTAGGTAGAATGGTGATAATTCTTATTATTAAATCATATCTCTGTTGAACCAGTGCACAAAATACAAGAGAACAGGTCAATTTCTGCAGTTCCAGAACATGAAAATAAATGGCACTTGTTTTTTTATCTTCATTTCCTAGAAGAGATTTGGCTAGTACTTTCCTTTTTGGCAGTTAAGTATGCAAGTGACCTCATAATTTAGCAAGTAAGGGAGGTTGATTTTAAAAGAACTGGAAGTTCAAAAAATTATTTACCTTTAAAGCACAAAATATGCATGCATCTCCCTGACACACATGTCCAGTTAAACCTCTTAAACTTCGTCGAAATATGTCAAGTTGCCATAATACCTATAAAGTTTCACAGAAAATATATTAGTTCTGAAGGCTCCATGTTTAACACAGCAACATATAGTAGATTTTCTTAAAAAAAAAAAAAGTCACATAATACATACAATGTGAGCACCAACATTGCTACAAGAGTGAAGGTCCTTTTCCATTCATTTGGTAAACTGTGGAAGTGGAAGGTTCTCAGTCACCACTCACAGAATTTAGATCTCCATTTTAAACTTATTGAACCAATGGCAAATGATGTACTTGGTGTGGAAAAGGATCTGAAATACTCTTAAGGAAACAAGCAGCAAGCTAAACTGTACAGAGGTTGTAGTAGTCTTCTTACAGCCTTACTTAAGAGGAAAGCAGCTATAGGGTTTACTTAATTTCTCTCTCTTTCCCTCTCCCTCCCTCTTTCCTCCACCTTTGTACTTTCTTTGATATAAATAAATAAATAAATAAGATGAAAAAATGGAACCTGAATTGCTAGGTAAGGTGCAATCATCATTTCAAGTTAAGTCTACTACATTCTTATGCTCTCTTGCTAAAATGAATGCTGTTACAGTTGTTTTTCCACAGATAATCCTGGTGCTTAATCAGAAATAAGTTTCTGCCTTTTATTTGTGTAACTACTCTATATAAAAGTAATGTCAGCTTGGCGACACTACACTGCTTACAGTATCTAATGTCCTATAGGTACACAATCAGTGTAGCAGTTCAGAAAGCTGCCCCTTATTTAAAAAAGATAAAATAAACGGACTCCTCAAGAGGCATAGTAACACAACAGCTGCAAATCCAGGAAAAGAAAAATCCTATCTGTAAACATAAAAGCTAAAATGAATTAGGATGGACTTGAAAATGAGTATCAGAACTTCAGTTCTGAAGGTTGAACAAAGGGGAAAAGAACACATTTCTTCTTGTAAAACATCAGTCACCAATCATCAGCCACCGTTTGATAAACAACAGTACGTTGCGAAGTAGTAGGATTGTCTGAAACTATAAGTAAAAATGACTTAGGGTTTAATTTTAGGGTACCCTAGGGGAAAATAGCAAAACTGCAAGATAATATAGGTCATGCTGTTCCCATTGAATGTAAATCAGCAAACTCATTCAACTAAATCTATTTTACATTTTTAACATACTTAGCTATCATATATATGCACACCATGTAAATATATTTCTCATATTTTTGATGTTTAAAACCATATCACTTTTAAGACAGAGTTTTTTTTAGGAAGTCTATGCATCTATTAAGCCCTTTGCCAGTTTGGCAAGTAATTCTGCACAATTGGAAAATGATCAGGTCCAAAATCCAGGCATTACAACTATATATATTGTTCTGCTCTTTTGCACAGCCTAGAAATTTGTTGTTGTTGTTAATTTTTAGATTTAAAAAGACTATAGTACAAACTAAGTTGTGCCTGGTATTCTGACTTGCAGACAACCAGGAAAGGCTAGGACTGCTCTGTCACAGAATTCAGCAGTTCCCATACTCCTTGTTGAAAGTAGGCTTGTAAAAGCTCAATTTTTTATCATGTTAATGTCACTGAGAGATCTAAAGAGATACTTGAGATCTAAAGAGCCAACATTTTTTCAATTACAGTTCATGTAAAAACAGAACAGTGGGCAGGTAAACACATGCAAGAAGTTGGTTTCTAATACTCATAAACAGTAAAAATAAATCTAAGTCATATTTCTTTGATATCAAGTATATCTCCTACTTTAATTCCACAAATCTTACCTAATATTAGAATCGAAGCTTCCAACTTTATGTGCATGTTTTGATATGTCCCAATACCACAGACTCACATGCTAATTCTGACAAAACGGCATTTTAATAAAAATACTGTCCCATTCAAAACAAATAGTAGTACTGTTTGCGCCACACTAAAAAGCATCTCGTAAATTTTACCAAGTAATAAAAATGCTACGTTTGACAGAAACATTAGTTTTAAAATTCAAGCAGTACCTCTTAAAGTTATGAGTCACAAGTTTCCAAATACGAAAGTTTTCCTGATATTCTTAATGCATGCAAACAAAATGTCATTTTTCTCAAAATTAAATATATAATACTCACAATCTCTTCCTTAAAATGAAATGCTAAGTAAAATTACTTCCACATAGTTGCCTCTTTTTCTACGATTGCCACCGTTTCTTTTCCAGGAAAGTCAATTCCAAAAAGACCTGCTATTCTGTCTTACTTGGAATCATTAAGAAGTTTAACTGAGAACGGATTTTAACACCATTGAAAAGTGAACTGCATTTTTCAGTAGAATACACAGACTGCAATACAAATGGTAAAAACAGCATTGCCAAGAGAACCCTTTCCCTACTATGACCATCTAAGCTGCTACAAGACCAGAACTGTTTAATTAATAAAGTTATTTTCTCACCTGAACAGCACTATTAAGAAAGCAGCTGTTTTGGCCCGGTTCATTTAATAAGCCTTTTGTAGGGGCCAGGGACAGTATACTTCCAGGCTGATAAACTTTTCCAAGGTTACCCCCAGGTCTTCTTAAGAATTTCACCCATGCCATTATTTTTTAGACTTTATAATTGTAATATTTACACTTAAATATTTAGGGATATGATGGGTGCAAGGCAAAGAAGAAGGTTCTAAAAGAACTGCTCCAAAGTCACGGCATTCCATTCAACTCTATGCAATAGTAACCATTCATGGCTTTAAGTCCATTTTCCACGAGCAGCTGTCAGCCATCTATCAGGATCAGTCTGTCAGTTAAAAGACAGCTATACAAGATTTTAAATCAGACTTTTTTTTTTTAAGTGTCAAATTAAGGTTAAAATGTGTTAAAAGTTATTAGAATAAAAGTTCTTATTAAGCAAGTTGCACAGGAACTGATTTCTTCTTCCAGGGATATCAATAAAGTATCACTATAAATCATCAGTGGTATTATACTGCAAGGTCATGTATATCACAAAAACTGAAAGTTCTTGACAGGTGTTATATTCCCATTCTCTCATTTCATTCCATCTTCTTTTTACTTTTAACTGTGACCCATGAAATATATTCCAGTTTAGAAGGGTCCATGTTTATTTCATTCTCTTTCCAGTGAATCTGAAATAGGAAAACAAAACAAACCACAGAAAATATAAAAATAGAGTTTTCCAAAATGTTAAAGATCTTCTAAATCAAAAAAGAGATCATGGCTAAAACAACCTCTTAATCTAAAGGCAGATGCAATAACCAGCGAAAAGGATAAACAATCACCACCCAGAAGTTGTTCTTAAGGCAGAAAAATTATTTTATCTGTCATAATCGATTATCTTCTAACTTATTATACACCTCTCAAGACCATGATAAAATTACTGTAAATGGTTAACAATACACAACAGTTTGTAAAAAGACCATATAGCACGTGTTATTTACCTTTGAGTCTCCTAGTATAATAAAAAGATTACTAAGAAATAAACATTTTTATTCAACACTTGAAAACCTAAGATGATTTTGATTTCAATATCCCAGCAACTCATATGAACTGGTAAGTATTTCTATGTATTAAGATTACTAAGTCGTTATAGATGGATTCTCAACTAGTACTCCACAGAGCAAGAATATTCTGGTAGCTGTCCTAAACCAGTGCCTGTCCCAATAACTGATTCCATAATTTTCAAAATCCAACAGTAAGAGTTGTTTCTCTAGTTGCTGAAGGTACATATTTATGGCTCATCATCCAGAACATCACCGCAGGAACACGTAAAACCCATGCAATGATCATCTTGCAACAATTGATTATTCAATCAGTCTGGCTTTACTACAACATCTACAAACATTTGAAGCAACAGCACAGAACAGAATAAACCAAAATAAATGAAAGCAATTAGGGCTGCATATTTGGGAAACATACATACACACACAAAAGGTGAAATTTGGGCCTCACTTTACAGCAAAGATATTCACCTTAGATTTTACAAGCATGTGAGATACTAAAGATATAGCAATATACTTCAAAATTTGCAGCCTTCTCACTACAACTTTTTCCACTCTGCGAGCCTTTCAAGATTGGTAAGCAGCACTGAAAAACAAAAATAAATGTTGCAGTTGGAGCGATGTATAAATTGGAAGATAACTTTCCCCAGCTCAGAACAATCAACAACACATTCACATCTCCCAGTACTACAGTTCTTAAAATTTGTACAGCTGAGCTAGCACAGAAAGAAATCACATGACTTTCAAAAATACCTGCAGGAAGTCTTGCACCCCTAAAGCCATTCCCCTTTATTTAAAGGAACCATTGGTACTTGCTTGTGTTATTAAAAAAAAGAAAAAAAAAAAAAAAAAAAAAAATCAGTACCTGGAACCTAACCAGGTTACAGTCCCTTTTGCCCCATGTATAATCAAATATTTTTGTTTGTTTACTTTCTTTTGCTTGATGTTACTGTATCTCACCCATAAGTAATTTGATTTAATAACACTGGAAATAGTAAGTGCGATTTGTGACAGCACTGAGCTGAGTCTGAAATCTAAATGGAAATTGACCTTGACAGAATATCATGCGATAGTTCTATTTCTTTATGTTCACTTCAATAAGATGAGAAAGGTAAAAAAGAGAAAAAGATGTAGCAGGTAACCGGAAAAGTATATCAGTTTAAGATTGTATTAGAACCTTAAACTAATTAAAAGGAGTATCAACTTCAAATTTTATTTCCACATAAAAGTCAAAGTGTTCCACAGCATAACAGCTATTCTTCTACAAAGGACCAAACCCTAAGTAAACAAGCACAGAGGTGAATGTAAGAGTAAAACAAAGATTAACAAAGAAAAAGATTAAAGATTATCTGAAGTCAAGTATGCAGAAATTATAACAGATCTGTACAGAGCAATTAAAGGAAATAAATTATTTTTAACTAATGTTTTCATTGCAAAGTTTCAGTACAGTACATAAGTAGAAAATAATGAGTCACTACAGTAAAGATTATTTATCTTTAAGAGGAGTCAAGGAAAAGATCTAAGTAGTATAGCTGTTTATAATCAGATACATATATATGTACACATATATAAAGAAATACATGTACATACATATTCAAGAAGCCAGTACCACATATCGAAAGCGCTTAGTAATAGGAAGCACCATTTGGCCCAGAGTCTCCTGCTATACTAGGGAACCATAACTTTTAATTCCTAAAAATAAGAATGTTATAACTAAGATTTAAAACATATTTTTTTAAAAAAATCTTACATTCAAGTCTTTCAACCATCAAGTACTTTCTCCTGATTTCTGATTTAATATTCCTATATCCATGCTGAAAAACTGACCTAATACACTTTTGTCACAAGAAAACTTGTTCCTTGACATACCAGAGAAGCTGCTTAAACATGCATTTTCCTGGCAATATAGAGTTCTTAATTTCACTTTATATAATTTCCCATATGGAGAAGTATGTATGGTTTTCTCCACTCCCCTGCTGCTGCCCCAGAGCACAAATCTGAGCTTAAGATGAACATTTTTGGCAACTGGCAATATCAAACTCTCTACATTGAAGAGGGAAGGGGGGCGCGGAGGGAAGAAGAAAAAAAGAGAGAGTGATTATGGAAGATGCTGGCAAGGATGTATACATTTTTCTGGATTTAGACCATCTCTGTATAGTATTATTCCACTTTTGACAAGCCTACCTTCGTTGCACATTGTTTACTAAACCAGAGAAGTGATGCTGCTAATCAACCTTGGTTCCTCCCACAATGTTTTGTTAAGCTTTTAGATGACTGGGACTCAGACCACTGACTCCCTTAACCTAAGTTCAATATTCTATAGAACTGTAATTAGGAACTGGAGACTGTTCTTACATGTACGTGGTAAGCCAGTGTTGCTAAGAGCACTGGAGGACTAACCACTGGGATTTACCAGTTCTTTTTAAGTTCTAGGTTTGACAAAGTTGTGGGTGACTGAGGATAGATTGTAAGCCCTTGAACCATACCGAGTCTTCAGTAGGTGCAATCTTTCAGCAAAACAGTTACTTCACATAGTGTTACTGACATTCTACATAAGATTTTTAGCAGTTTAGAGTCAAATAAATATTCTTTGCCCTTCAGACTAAAAGGATCAATTTTGGATGACTGTTCTCAGCCAAAGACGCTAAGCTCTCAAACCAGTATCTATTTATCTGCCTAAGTTCTCCTACCTTGCCTAGTTTCAGTCACTGTTTTTCAGTAACCAATGATCTCACCAAGCACCTGGCTACCCTTAGTCGTGCAGCTGTACAGGGCAAAATATATGCCTGTCACAAATTTCTGGCACTTGCGTTTGTTGCTTCCAGAACATCAAACACACTAATCAGCAAAAACGCATGTTATCACCTGTTTTGTAGGTATACCCTAGCACATAGCTGCGGGTGGCGTAGTCTTCCAACGTACAAAGCAGTATCACTAAGTTAGCTTAGAAATCAGTGCAGATACTATTAATATTTTACCTAAACAAACCAAGTTCTAGAAGCACATTTGGGTTTATGCATCTTAGAAATAAATTTATATAAAACTGATGAGATAAACAGTTGGTTCTGTGAATACTGGAACTATCAATGCCTGGCTCCTGATAGATTTCAGTCTCATGGCTGAGTTCTCAGAGTTTTCTCCCTAGTTGTGGCATATGCTGACTCCGCTCCTTACACTTTCTTACAAGGTCTCTCTCTTGAAGCCAGCTGCCTATTCTCATGCACATTGTAAATACATCATCATTTTCAAGACTTCTATCCCTTCTGTCAAACTTTGTGGGAACCTGCCATAGGATTCAAAATTTGTTGATTCTGTGTGTCTGAAATTTAGCTTAAGAATCATTATTTACATCTTCTCAGCTTCATTTTGCAAGTACTCTCAGTTGTTGCACAGATAAGTAATGGCAAACCTTTCTCCAGCCCAGTGCTAAGGTTACTTCTAAACAACACAGCTTTTTGGTTCTGCTGCCCATTCACACCTCTGTGCTGAGCCCGGCAACCCACCGATCTGACAACTCTAGTAAATCGATTTCTAAACTGACATATGATATAACTTTGGAATTTAAATACAAGACAACAAAAATTTAGAAGAAAGAGTGATTAAATGTATTGCAAGGAAATTAACCAATGATGGGAAGCCACTAGAGTTTCCTGCAGTGAGACAACATTATTACAACTGTAATCACTTTCTTCTCAACAGAATGAAATTCATGAAATATTCAAGCAGTGCAACTGTGAGAATTTGAGTGTTTTCCACAGCTCAAAATCTTGTCATTTAAAATTGCCAATTTTCGTCAACAGAATAAAAATCTGATTTGTACTGTTACAATATTGGAGGTTGCAATGATTTTGCCCTACATTTGGGGGAAAAAAAGCCAACAGTGAAGTTGCTTTAAAAATGTAAAAAAGGCTGAAATTCAAAATGAATAAACTCTTATCTGCATCTCAATGGGGCTGACTCATAATTTATTTGGTCCCTGTACAAATTCTATCCCCTTCCACCTTTACCATTGTGTTGAACCATATATGTCAACAGATCTCATTTGCTGTACGATACACTTAACACTTTTAGTAGTTAGCAGTCTATGCCTTTGAAAAGGATACTATTCACTTCAAAATCTCTCAAATCAATCTCTTTACGGTTCTCACTATTTGAAACATCAGATGGATAAAACCCCTCACTTTATTAATAGCACTTACTTGCAATACACAAAACATGAAACAAGAACAATACTGAAGTACAAGACCAAAAAAGTCACATTTCCAGCAGTGACCATTTGCCCTGATTTTGCAGGCCATCTTCAAGTATACCAGCCAGTGGTATTTGGCCTGACACATTCTTTTTGCGTTCAGTCACCGACTCAAGAAGTCCTCAAGAGATAAAAGTGGTGTTTGATGGTTATCTGTTCTAGAAATTCTTCCAATCTCCAAAGATTTTGAAACCAGCCTTTTTTCTGTTTTAAAGACCTCTATTGTCTTTTCTGCAGCCCTTATCCATTTAGCTGTCACTCATATGCTGAAACACTGCTCCTGTACATCGTAATTCTTTGTATCCTTCCAAGATGTGAGAACCAGAAATGTAGATGCTATCCCAGATGGCTTTTCTAAAAGTATACAATTTTTTCTTTAAGCTGTTCCAATAAAAACTTCCCTGTTTGCATCAGAACCAAAACAACAGGTTCACAGTTGAGCATCTCTGGACTGTTACAACTAGGAACCAACTTTAGAAATAGCTACAGTGGGAACTCTGAGTAAAGGTCTTAAAGAATACAAATTCCCAACCCATGACACAGGCCAGCACTTAGAGTGAATCATCGTGCACATAAAGTCTTAGACTAATGAATTCTGATGGACAAGAAGGATAGAAGCAGTAGGAAAGAAAAGGCAGCAAAAAGTTTCAGCTATAAAAAGTTTGGAACCCAAATGCCCTAAAGGAGCAAGTTACCTTGCAGTTTTGTCATATGAGTATTTCTTCCTACTGATTTAAAATATCAGTATACATAAGTACAAGACCCGTCAAGCAGATCTGAAACCAATCTGAATGCAATGAAATCTCAGGAATACAATTCCTGATTTTCCCCACTGACAAACAAAACTACAGACAATAAGATTTTGTTTTCTCCATCTTGCTGCTCCTTTAGTTAGTGCTTTGTTCGAATATTACCATGTACTCTTTCCTGAAGACAGAAGGTATCTTTACTATCATAATCCTCAAAATTGCCTTTTTATCCTGGATTAACTGCCTATCCAAACTGTAACCTTGCCTTTCAGTTTTCTGTATTGATGACTGATAATTTACAGAGGCGTAAAACACTGTGTTTTGTTCCTTCCAAAAGAGCTTTCCGATTTCTTAAGTTACCAGGAAAAAACATGTAACTGAGTCAGAAGGAACAGTCATATGAGCTTCATCTTCAAACCCACACATATTTTATAGGCTTGACAAAGAATGTTCCGAATCTTTAAACTTCATCTATTTCTTCACAAACAAATCCCTACAAACCTATCTACAAACACTTCACTCAGTCCACACACCTAAAACTCCGATACACTTCATTTCCCTGTTACAACTTCAATACATCATCATTTAATCTGGCCCTAACAAACTCAAACTTGTTTCCTTAAACAATGACGACATTTTTGAAGAACTTTCTGAATGGGTTTCATTCCCATCAGGATGTTCCTCAAGTGACTAAACTGTTTCACTGTATCAAGAGGCATTAAGGAAGGAAAAAAGACAAAGTGTTGCTACCAAGATCTTGGAAAGCAACATAACTGAAACATATGATAGTGCTAATACCCTGACCCTGAAGTCCCATGGGTCTCACACCCAAACAATTCTGTCAGTAGTACATCACACCCACTGTATGACTGAAAAAAGATTCTGCACTATCGAGTTTTGATAGGAAAGTCAAGTACATATTTTAGGTGTTTTTATTGTCAACATTCCACTGGTCCAGCATAGTAACTTTTTATACAAGTAATTTGATATTTTTTTAAAAAACACACCTTACTTTGCAACAATTTGTTAGGGGAAGAAAGGGTTCCATATAATTTGATGACGCTAATTTCAGATTACAACATAAACTTTCACTATTTTTATACCTAAAATCCCCCTTTCCTTCTACAAGAACAGAACAGTTAATAATAAAGCCAAGGTAATTTCCATTGCCTAGAGGGGGAAGAGGATACTGTACCATCAATCAGACACAATACTATTCACATGATTAAGGTTTTGCTGCTAAAATAATCCTAGTAGCTTCAAAGTTAATCAAGAGGGGATTTTTTTGCATGTGCAAAATAAGCATCAAGTGGAGATATATGAAACCCGTACTTAATTTGGGAAAGAAAAAATACATGTGGAGAGAACAAGTCATATTTCCTCTGAAAAGCTGATTTTAAAATATTTGCATTGAAAATCCAAGTAAGGGATAAGCTTAAACCTGGACGAGATGCTAAGCAGGCAATTTGCATACATCTACCTACGTGCTTCTGAAACTCAATCTGTCCGAATACAGCAAATAACACAGTAACCTGATTAAATTTCAAACAGCTCCATACTACCTGTACTGGCATTTCCTGTTCTAAACAGTCTTTGAAAACACTCCTCAAAAACTCGCTAATGGGCATGTGACTACCGCGTTAAACATTAACTTTACATTCTGGCTCTTACAAAGCCAACGTACGAGCTTGCACCGTCTCGACACGCAAACCGTGTCAGCGGCAGCCTGCCCCTCCGCACGCCGCTCACCGGGACGGGGCAGCGCTCCCCGCGAGCTGTTGTTNCTCACCGGTGCGACGCGGCGCCGTGAGGAGCCGACGGTTACGGCCTCACCGGCGGAGCGCGCGGCGGCCGCCCCTCGGCGGGACGGGACCCCCGGGCGCCGCCAGAGGCGGCGGCAGCAGGTGAACGGTCTGCAGGGTCCTGAACGGTCTGCAGGGTCCTGAACGGTCTGCAGGGTCCTGACGCCGCCGGTGGATCCCGGCCACCTCGCCCCGTCCCGCGGCGGAGCGGAGGAGGACCCCGCTCCCCCTGCTCCAGCTCGGGACCACACTTGCCTTCCCCCCCCGCCCAGGGCCGCTGCCTCGCCTCCCGCCCCGCCGCGGACACGACCCTGCCCGACCCCCGCCGGCACCCCCCGCTCACCTCCCGTCCCCAGCGGCTCCCGCACGCAGCTCCTCTCTCGCCCCCTCCCGGCGGCGACTCCGGGCGCGACCCCGCCCTCACAGCAACTTTTGCTCCCGCCCCTCCTCTCCCTGAGTCTCGCGCTCCGGGGCGGTGCGAGCGCGGGCACGTGTGCGCGCGCGCCGGCCAGTCCCGGCCGGGAGGCGGGGGAGGCCTCGCGCGCGCGCGCGCGCGCGCGCGNGCATGTGCAAAATAAGCATCAAGTGGAGATATATGAAACCCGTACTTAATTTGGGAAAGAAAAAATACATGTGGAGAGAACAAGTCATATTTCCTCTGAAAAGCTGATTTTAAAATATTTGCATTGAAAATCCAAGTAAGGGATAAGCTTAAACCTGGACGAGATGCTAAGCAGGCAATTTGCATACATCTACCTACGTGCTTCTGAAACTCAATCTGTCCGAATACAGCAAATAACACAGTAACCTGATTAAATTTCAAACAGCTCCATACTACCTGTACTGGCATTTCCTGTTCTAAACAGTCTTTGAAAACACTCCTGAAAAACTCGCTAATGGGCATGTGACTACCGCGTTAAACATTAACTTTACATTCTGGCTCTTACAAAGCCAACGTACGAGGTTGCACCGTCTCGACACGCAAACCGTGTCAGCGGCAGCCTGCCCCTCCGCACGCCGCTCACCGGGACGGGGCAGCGCTCCCCGCGAGCTGTTGTTGACCGTCACCCACGCCGTCCTCAGGAGGGATTTAACCCCGGCGCCGCCCACCGCGGCAGCGCATCCGCGCCAGGCCCGTCCGCGGCTGGGCGCGCTCCCCGGGCAGGGGCCGCTGGCGCCCCGGGNCCTGAACGGTCTGCAGGGTCCTGACGCCGCCGGTGGATCCCGGCCACCTCGCCCCGTCCCGCGGCGGAGCGGAGGCGGACCCCGCTCCCCCTGCCCCAGCTCGGGACCACACTTGCCTTCCCCCCCCGCCCAGGGCCGCTGCCTCGCCTCCCGCCCCGCCGCGGACACGACCCTGCCCGACCCCCGCCGGCACCCCCCGCTCACCTCCCGTCCCCAGCGGCTCCCGCACGCAGCTCCTCTCTCGCCCCCTCCCGGCGGCGACTCCGGGCGCGACCCCGCCCTCACAGCAACTTTTGCTCCCGCCCCTCCTCTCCCTGAGTCTCGCGCTCCGGGGCGGTGCGAGCGCGGGCACGTGTGCGCGCGCGCCGGCCAGTCCCGGCCGGGAGGCGGGGGAGGCCTCGCGCGCGCGCGCGCTCCTCGTTCCCCCTCCCACCCATCCGCCGTGCGCCTGCGCAATGGAACAGCAGAGTGGCCGGGGCGGGGAGCCGGGGGGGTTTGTGTCTGCCTGGCGGTGGCCCGGATGCCAGTAAGAGGGAGGGGGCACTGAAGGAGGACAGCCGGAGGGGGAGAAGCGCTGGGATGCGATTGGAAGGGCCGGGCCAATCACAGTGCCGCCTCCCGCTCTGCCCGGAGAAAGCCCGGTAGGTGGACATGTCTCGGTGCGTCAGTAGGCGGCTGAGGCCGCGCATGCGCAGTGGGTGCCTTGGCGCCCTGCCCGTTGTCTCCGCCCTCGCCGCGGCTTTGGCGGGGCTCTTCGTGGTTGGGTGGTTCGAGGCCTTCGCGGGGCTGTGCGCCGCTGCTCGCGCGGAGGGGGCTGGGGCTGGTCTGCGCCTTTCCTCGCGCGAAGTCACGAGCGCGTGTCCCGGTTCCCGCGCGGCCTTCGCTGCCCGCGGGCGCGTGGCGGGCGGTTGACGGTTGGCGGTTGAGGGAGGGCCGCGCGCCCGCGCTCGAGGGCTGCGGAGCGTTACGGGCCCTCAGCCGGCGGGACGGGGCCGTGGGCAGGTAAGGGGCTGCCGCAACCTTCCGCCTTCCCGTTCTGACACTGACTGGCGGTGCGGTTGTCCCAGATGTAAAAGCCGCTGTGGCTGCACCCCAGGTAACTGGGAGCTGCTCTGAAAGTTGTCCAGCTACAGCCCAGGAAGCCTCTCTTGGGGCTGTTCCAAACCACTGGGTTCTCGAGTTAATAACCCGTTAAAATGAACGAGGCAGTGGTTGTTTTTCCAGCAATTGTTTTCCAGTGCTCATTTCAGGATGTGTGTCTACGCACATTGGCTTTACTTAAGATGCCCGTGAAAACAGCCCAGGCGTGCCGATGCTGATGGCACGAGGGCAGCTTTTAAGCCAAACCCCAAACAAGTGTATGTACGTCTCAAAGCTGCCTTGCATTTGAGTTCTGTGTTGCCCAGAAAGATCCTATACTGTATATCAACTGCTTGTCGTGTTCCCTATGATCTTTATCTGGTCTATTATTTTGGGGAGGGAGGGGTCTTTCCTTTTGTTATTTGAAGGAGGAGTTATATGTTGATGAATACTTAAATTCCTAGTTGCTCAAGTACCTTCTGTGTTTCACTGTTATTATCATCTTCCTGGATAAATGTGTAGATTTCATTAACACATTTCATTTCTAGGTTACTGATGTTATTTTAAGTATTACCACACCCAACATGAGTCCTTAGTGTACGCATGGTGCTGAACAGAACTTTTTACGTTTTCCTTCTCCCAGTTGCTTTTTTTATGGCCTTTCAGGTTTGGAAAAGTGCTTATGTGTATGAAAACATGTTCACTTTTCCAATAGTGTCTTCTGCAATAGTAAAGAATTTCCATGTAAAGTTCACTTCCTGCATCTCTGTTAGGTCATCCAGGTTGCAGTCTCATTTCGCTCCACAACTTGCTGTGTGGGATACAAAGCACTACATCAAATCAGTTCACTGTCCTATGTAAACTCTACTCTTCTGTTGTTCTTGTGTCCATTTTCATTTAAAAAAAATAAATTGTAATACGTTTTGATCAGATCATTTATGGTAGTGTTTCTTCAATTATATTAGTAGTGTGAGAAGCCCACCTGCAAAGGCCATTTTTTCAATTACACTCCTCAACATTTTTCAAGAAGTGTGCAACTTTTTACTTCAAAAAAACTAAAAATTAGTATAATTTCATTAAATTTTCCAGGATTTTGTTATGTGGCCAAACTTTCCAGTGATTTGGATAGTCACGTTCACAAGTTGGAGTTATTTAATACAGGATTTATATAAAGTGTTTCTTCTTGAGACTTTCAGGTGTTATGGCCAGGAATTGATACGGATATACTTTCAATTTTTTAACAGACACCATGCTTGTTTGCCTGTTATTTTCTGAAAAGTTTCCTAGATTTTGTGATTTTTGAAGAGAATTGAATATCTGGCTGCACCGTCCTAAGATTCATATAGTATATTGGCACAATGAGCATGTTCTTGATTTGGGGTT
Source organism: Pampusana beccarii (assembly GCA_013399365.1). Classification (NCBI taxonomy): domain Eukaryota; kingdom Metazoa; phylum Chordata; class Aves; order Columbiformes; family Columbidae; genus Pampusana; species Pampusana beccarii. The sequence continues at coordinate 4,334,567 of VWYH01005061.1, forward strand.
TTTTTTTGTGTGTGTGTGTAGTTCTTTCTTATCTGTTCATTGATAGGTACTCTTTCTAGTTGTCACTAGAAATTTTAAGATAAAAACATGCTAAAAGTGTGTTAACATTACTGATAAAAATCCAGTTTTGTGGTAGGTCATCTTGCTATTGCATATTTATAACAAACATTCTGCTTATCATTTTGGTTAGTATCAGTGTAGTCCTTGATTCCTGCATTACTTCTTTGCAAACGTCATCAAGCAAAGGCGTCTGTGAATGCCAAAGTAGGATTATGACCTCATTCTGATTATGACCTCGTTTTGATGTTTTTGCTTTTCCCTGTACTCTGCTATCTTATTTGCCCTTTCTTCACCACAGATTTGTTTTTCGCTGCTAATATTTTAGAAGTCCCTTAGGATTTATACTGCTTTCTTCTGTGCCTTTTTTCTCAGGCTAAGTGTAGTCTGTGAGCTTTAATTATGATATATTTTAAGGTTCTCTACCAGTGGATCTTAACAGAGCCTTCCACACAGTTCAGACAGAGAATGGCACAGGTGTGGCACAGGAAGCCCTAAATGAGCTAAAAGAAGAATTTTAAAATTAGAATAAGTGATGCAAGTGCAAAACAATGCTACAAGGGCAAATGATTTCCTGGTGTAGTTATTGTCAGTACAGGATATGTGCTATGCATGATGCAGGGATGCAGAAGAATGTTTATGTGGTTTTAGTACTGATGTTTATGTAAACTTTTGTGGTATTAATAACATAGATTGTTAAACTGGAGAGTCGACTAGAAAGTTGAAGAGATATTAAATTTGGAGGAAAGGCATCCAGAGTAAAGTAAGATAGGTTTTTACAGTTCTATTTGTTAATCTAACCATTCAGTTTGACTCTAGACTAACAGGCCAATGTTAAGATTTTCAAATGGAAAAAAGAACAGTGTGACAGGGTGGTTGATGGCAGGGGTGGGTGTGACATGAAACACTGAGCTGGAGGAGAACGGAGGTGGCCCATATCAGGTCCTTCAGCATATCCAAGGCATTGGGGTTTTGCATATGTCCAATCCAGGGCAAAACTTATTTATGGAAAGTTATGTACCAAAAGAAAAACATAGTCAGGAGACATGAAAACGTTTAAAAGTTATTTCATTCAGTATTTTTTCAGAAAGATGCAGGCATCATACCTCATTTTCACTGATGAATGGGCTGCATATCTGTGTTTCACGGCTGCACGCGAGAGGGTGTATTTTTGTATTAGAAATTTTCTATTCCAGTGTAATTTATACTGTTGTCGCCATTGGCTGATCTATAAATAAATTCTCATTCCTTCCTCTGAAATGTTATTGTATCATGTTTTGTATATACAGTGTTTCTATTGACATTTGCATACCTGTAGCTGTACTGAAACACCTGTTCTCTCTTTTATATTTCATCTTAACACTTGGAACATGTTTACAACAACTTTTTCAAACAGTTACGATCCTGTTCTTGTTCAAATGATTCATAAATTCAAATATTCCCAGATCAGAGGCATGAAAGACTAAATTTTGTGGGGTTTCAATCATAAAGAATTTTATGTGATCAAGTGTCATTTATCGTTTACTTTAAGACAGTTGTGGGACATTCCTATTATACTTGAAAACTGCTAAATGCTAGTGCTAGGAACTGCCATCATGCTTTTGTGAAGTAGTTACTGAGCTCTCAAGAGAGTGTCTGAGGCTGTGCTACTCTGCTCAGAAGAAAAAGAACATGAACATGAAATAATAATCATATGCAATTGCTAGGAGTGCTGAAAGGAAACCCTGACAACGTGTTAGTCCAAGATATTTTCTATAGGTTTTGCTCAGCTGTGTTATCACAAAAAGATCCAAAACAAGAACGGAACAAGTAAAAGATGTCTCTTCAGCTTGCAGTAAGATAAGTGAGGATACATTATTTCGTAGGTAACTTTAGCTAGCTATATTCCAGTCCTCAAGTCCCTCCTGCCATGAGTACCTATACCTAGAACCTTTCCTCTTAAACGTGCTGGAGCAAGTTTTCCTTACATAGCCTGTAGAAAGCAGTGTCATTGAGCTTAGTCATCTGGTTGCTTTGTCATTCCCACATCCTGTATAGAGTCTAAAATTTCTATGCACATCCACATCCATTTTCTTCTTCAAAACAAGCTAGTGGAGCATTTCTTTAAAGACTCGTTCAAACAAACATGTGATGCTCAGTGAGATAGTTTCCCACTCCTTTTTTTCATTCTTTCTGGAGCACTACATTTAAAAGGTATTTTGTCTTCATAGCCTTCCTGGCTGTGCTTCTGATTATGGACATGCTGCATGCCTGTTCATGCATACTGGATCTGTGAGAAAGGGCTAAGCAAGAGCAAAACACACAGAGTTGAGAACAGAATGAGGAGAAATCCGATTGAGGAGGAAGATATGGAATAGTAATGACAAAAGTAAAGGTGAAAAATAAGAATGGAGTAATGAGAGTTAAAATTATCAGTAAGAAAAGGAGGAGGAGGCAAAAAGAAATTGAGGATATAAGATGATGTGAGTGAAAGGAGAAAATTGATCCTGTCTGAAAAAGCATCACTTGTTTTTTCATCTTAAAAGCTCTAAGTTAGGCTTCGGAAGCAATGGGAGTGTTAAAAAGTGTTGGTTTATTTTAGCTAGGCTGCAAAAAAAGTCATGCATAACACAGCAGACCGCAAGAGAGTTTAAATAAAGGGGCATTACAGACTTCCAGGGAGGAGCCTGCTGCATGCTGTCTTTTGGGCTGAGATTCTAAACTTCCAATTATTTCTATTCAAGTTTCTTCTCCTGCCTCCTTTCAATCAGCTGTAGACACACTTTCATAGATAATAACCGCTATTTTTCAAGTCTTCCTTTAGATGCAGAACTAAATGTTACATATTGCTCCTACTTATTCATTGTACACTATCATGACTTTTTTTTTTCCAAGTAGTTTTTCAAGTGTTGAAATGTTCATTGGGGTGGCAAAAGCGATTTCGCTGAAGTCATCTAGAATTTCACCCTGAGAATAAGAAACATTGGTTTTCATTCTTCTCCAGACCTTTTGATGATAATAGGCCTGGAACGAGATCTGTGTGTGCATGATTGTGTTCATTCTTTAGGAACAAGGGAAAAAAGCTAGGGATTGCGTAAATCTTGCAAATGAATATTTTTCCTCCTGGATAATCCAGTTTCCAGTCCAATACTCTAGTTCTGCGGAACAGCAACGCGACTGAAATCCTCTCCAATTTTAGGCTGTTCCGTTTTTAAAGTTAGTTCTTAAAATCCTGGAAAAGTAGAAAGATCAGAAAATTAAATGCATGCGCACTTTTTCGAAACTGTGTGCTCATGCTTTTGTAAACATGAAGTTTTAATTATGATCTTTGTTTTGCATCAGTCTTGCACAATCCTTTCGAATTTGCAGGTCTGGTTTATTGTTTTCTCTTAGGATATAAGCCAATAAGAATGGATGTTTGCGACAGAAAGATAAAAGAATGAGAGAAAGGCTCCCTCGAAGAGCTCATTCCTTGGATTCACATGTGGCTAAATTGAGCTTTTTGGGTGAAACACAACGTGAAGTAAAACTAAGACAAAAGAGCAGTATTTAATACAAAAATCAGGAATAATATAGTGGTTAACATTACAAAATAGTAGTCTGTCTCATGAAAACTTGAAAATACATGAAATACCTCAGATAATAGAATACAAAAATGTTTACAACTATTTAAAAACCTGATTTTGTCCTGTGTCAGGAACTGAACATTAATTTAAAATCAATGAATTGAGTCCACACCTCAGTCTATACCTAAGCAAAATTTAACAGGGTTGTGTTATAGAATAGGCTGATTAAAAAAACTCAAAAAACCAAAAAAAACCCACCCAACAAACCCAAACAAACACAAACCAACCAACCAACCAACAAACAAAAAACAAAAACAAACCCCGAAACCACAAACAAAACCCCACACCCAAAACAGTTGATTTGTTAAGTGTTCTCAGTGTTTGTTGTATTTCAGGATTCAGCTTATCCTTTTTTATTTTAATCCTTTTTGAAGTTATATATGGTCTGTAGTGTAATATAAAATGTTTAGCCCTACTGCTGTGCACAGAAGCTGGTATTCATTTGAAAACTAGTAAATTACTTTAAACATGTAAAATTGATATATATGAGTTCAGTCTGTACAAAATTTAAAACCCAGTATTCAAAGAAAATGATGACTTTGTGAATACTGTCATGCTGAGACATCCATACTTCTTTGTTTCCAGAGCTAGCTAGTTCAAATGCCTCCATAGTATGTTCTACTTAAATTGTGGAAAAATCTATGGGAATGTGTTTTTTTAAGTTGTCGGATAAATGTAAAGCCAGATCAATTCTAACCTTTAGTAAAAAAAATTCTTTTAGTCCCTGGTTATTAATTCTCTTATAAAAGCATGTCAGTACTATTTTTCTGGACAAGCAAAGGAGGAGTATGCACCACTTGCTTTTGGAGTCAGGAGTGAAGGTTTTCTTGGCGAGGCTCAAAGCTGAAATTAACAACTGATTAGTTTCCTGTGATATGGAGAGGACATAGTAAGGTAGATTGGATTTTGGTAGAGTCCAGACACTTTTTAGCTTCTCCTTGTACAGATTAAAAAAAAAAAATCTGGAGGAGGAAAAAAAAAGTCAAGGAAGTGGAAGTAAGTAGGATAAAATATCAGTTTTTCATAGATCGTGCCAACCTTGCTTACTTTGTTTCTGTAATACAGTAACTCCTTTTCTAGATGAATGAAATTGTTAAACCGAAGAAGAGGGGAATTAGTAAATTAATTGTCAGATGGGCAAAGAAATACCTCAAAGGGAAAGGTGGCAATATGTTATGCAGAATGGCAAGGAAAAGTTCTTAGAGCTCTGTCCAGAAATGTATATTGAAGCTGATATAGTTTAATATCTCCATTAGTGATCTTGGCACAAAAAATAGAACTTGCTAATGAAATTTGTTGACATCACAAAGGTGGGAAACAGTTCCTGTCAGGTGGTGGTGTACCAGAATAATTGGATGACTTTGAAGAACAGAGAAATAAAATGGGATAAATTAGAATGATACAAAATACAAGGTCATGGGCTTGGGACTAATAAGGAAGGCTCTCTGATATGAGCTCAGAGCTTGTCAGGTAGAAGATGAGAGAGTATGAGAAAAATGGATGTATAAGCCAAAGAAAGGGCAGCCGTGAGCTACTCATTTGATGTTACTGTAGAAAAATGTAAATTTAGCCCTGAATTTCTTTTAAAGATAAGGAAGTACTAATGCCACATGCAGTACATGTGGCTGGTGAAGCTTCATCTCTAAAACTGAGAACAGGTCTGGAAAGCCACGTGCAAGAAATTGGACTTACAAGAGCTGTAAAATAAATAAGTATACAGTTTAAAAAAATCCTTATTAAGAGGGAGGAGTGGACAAGAGACTGAAAGAACTTGGATTATTCAGTTTAGCCAAGTGAAGTGTAAAAGACCTTACAGTTTTTGAATATACTAATTGAAGCAAATATGACAGGAAAGGAAGCTTGTTTTAGTTTAAAGAAAAAAAAAAAGCTTTTGTTAAGAAATTACTATAAGCTGGGTATGAATAAATTTAGAGTGGAAAGTAGGTGAAGGCTTTTTAACTGTCAAAGGCTCTCAACTTTGCTAAGAGAAAATGCGATCATTAAATGATACAATGATCTGTAATATACAAGGGACATACTGTAGAATGGAACTTGTTTTGTCCTGTGTTTCATTAAGGTGTAGTTAGAGCACACTCAGGGCTGAACTGTCTCATATATAGTAGTTTAAAGCAACCTTAGTCTAAAGCAGGCTGGTACAGGTGGTAGAGACAATTGTTAGATTTCTCCACAGTGCTGCAAGTGACAGATACAAGCACTGTGCTGAACAGTGTGCTGGTGGTGGTTTCTCTTTCCTTAGAAGAGAAACAACAGGGTTGGGATAAATGCCTCCTGTCTTCATCTCATGGAACTGCAGAGTTGCAGGTCTGCTTTACCACTTTCTTCCCACTGTGCTTCTGATTGCCATATTTTCCTTTCTCTGTGCCTATTTTATAAGACATAACCATGAATGGTAAAGTAGTATCATTAAATACATGGCGACTTTTTTGGTTTTATTTTGAACTGTATGTACTGTCACTTTCTTTTCAGCAACCATGCATTAATGAAATGTATCACTACAAATCCCATTTTAGTTCATTAAATCTTGCTGTAACTCGTCAGCTTTCCCTTCTTCCTATTTGAACGGCATGTTATTTTGATTTTTTCCTTGCCAGCAAATAGTCAAAATGTTCTCATTAAGAACCTGAGGAATGACATATTGCTAGAATTCAGCTGCCAGAATTAAGCATTACTTGGCTTGTTGACATATGGTAGGCCAGTCTAGGAAGAGCCTGTCATGCCTCAAATGTTTGTTTATAGTCATTTGTAGTTATCTTGCATAGTCATCTTCCAGTAATCTTGAGTGTAATGACTACAGTAACTACTGTTTAAAGTTAATATTTTGCCCAGCTTGGGTAACTTGGCCCTACAGAGGAGTTTTACAAAGGAAAAGGAAGTCGAATGATACTGTCTAGACTACTGCATGGCTGCTGGCATTTCCACTATGGGAATTCTTAGCCTGCTGCTCTGTATGCTACTTAAGATCTCATTCCCTACACTGTCCTTTTAAATGCTTCTCCACTCTTTTCCTGCTCCTGATGTATTTTCTTGCAGAAGAATCCTGTCATGTTATGAGAAAAAGATTTGAACCTTTTTTTTTTCTGAAGATGACTGTCCAGATGTCCATCAGAACTACAGAGAAATCCAGTTCTAACTTATACCTTCCACACAAAGCAGCCTGAGGACATTCCTGCATTAATGAGTACAGGCAGCTCTGAACTGGCGAAGTTCAGGCTGTTCTTTGTACAGACCCCACCAAATATTTCAATCTCCATTTGCTTTTGAAAGAACAGTTGGCTCACAATATTCAGTCTTATTCTTACTCTTACAGTGATTTATAAATCCTCTGCCTCTTGGAAGTGTTACTGAATATTGTCTGAAAATGTCTCTCTGAAGTAGGGAAGTATAGCAAGTGCTAGCCCAGGTGTTTTGGACAGAAAGTGTGTTCACAGGAAATACAATTTTAATCTGAAAATAAAACATTTTAAAATTCATCTTGAATTTAATTCATAATTTTGGCCAAAAAATAATAAGAAGTTATTTGAGCTTTTAAAAAACTAAAGTTATGTCTTTCTATTTAAAAACATTCCAAATACTAATTTGTTCATACTTTGGTCAGTGAAAATTTGCCTACTGTAGAATGGAATTTGTTATTTCAAATAAAATGAAAGCAGAATGTTATTCTACTAGTAATAATTCTTGTATTTGTTATGCATCGTAGCCTGGAGTATTATGTATATACTCTTGTATACCTATTTTTTACTTTATCTTTTTTACCACAAAATTTCTTGTTTTAAATGAAAAAAAATACAACCTTCATTAGTGTTTCTGTTTTATTAATAGGAAAACTGAGGAACAAATTGTGTATGTTGTGTCCAAAACCAGTCTGTGATGGACTTGGGTAACAAAGCTTGGATTTTTCAGACTTTTTTTCCCCTAGACTCTTGTGTTCTAACTAGTAAAGTGAAACTTTCCTTTCTCTTTTATCCATTTTCCTCAAACGTTGTATAATGATCATAACTTATTGAAAAAGTTACTTTGATATACTGTGAGCTGATGTGTACTTAGCATGTGGAACATGGTGAGTGTGGACACGGTGAGGGTGAGGTCTCACTGCACGGGATCAGGAGTCTTGCCAAAGGTGTAGCTGAGGTCAGGCTTTTGTGTTCCCTGCAGCGCCTGTACACTGTGTGGGAGGTTTTAAGTTACCACTGGCTCTGTCTGGTTCTATCTTACATTTTAAGTGTTCTCATTCACATGTGGAAACTGGCTTTCCTCTAACTGATCCCATAATGGGTGTTTTGATGTAAATTAATAAATATCTGTACTAGTGACGCTTGCTAGAATTGTCATAGTAGTTTAACACATGATTTTCATGAGACAGCTAGAAATTGTTTCATAGGACTGCTGGATCCTTCTAACCTATTATCAATCTTTGACAGCACCCTGTAGAAGATATTTATAGAAATGTGGGGTGATCCTTCTCATACAGCTTTCTGTTTTCCAGTGATAAGTCCCAGATTCAGCTCATATAGTAGCCGTTATCTGTGATAGGCATAGTTACCACTCTGAATTTGTTTAATCCTGTTTTGAAGTTATTACTAGTTTTTGAGCCACAACATCCTATAGCACCAGGATCCACATTTCAAGGCACTTTTTGAAAAAGTATTTATTCTGATAATTTTAAAGTTGTTTCCCTATCATTTTATTAAGTCAGTTTGTTCCTGTGTCATTGTTCCCTCCTCATCTTCTCCATTCCATTCATAGAGACCTCTGTCATAACTTCCTTTATTTGTGTTTAGATAGTCTAATTGCTGTTTCCTTGTTTTTCATTGTCTTTTTATTTTCTGAGTCTCCTTTACTCTACTCTTAAACCATGCTAACTTTTTTAGAAGGGAGGGTTAGAGTAGTTTTTACTTACTCTGAACACTTAACCTGCGGACTGTTTATTGTAATGTATTATTTCCTTGAAAGGATTTTACTCTTTTGGTTGTTTTTTAATTTCATCTTAATATAAGTATTTTATATTAAATTTTTGTTTCCTAAACTATATCAGTATGTTGACTGCACGCTGTAGCTTTTTTATCTATATTCTCACACCCAATTACGTAACAGCTCTGTGGCAAACATGTTATTTATAAATAATTTAGAACACTTTGTTTTTGAACAGTATGTAGCCTCTGGGAATAATGAAGGAGCCAGCACTGCGTGGCTTGTCAGCCCTGTGGGGATCTTCTGGTATTTCTGTCTAGACTAATAGTAATTTATGGAACCCACACTGAAAAATTCTAATCTAACATACATAGGATTTTATGTTCCACAGTCTTACTACATTTTAAGAAATATATTTTATCCTGTTGTTTTAGGGATGGCCTGGCATACTTTGTGCTGGTTGGTAAGGCCATCTAACAACTGAAGTAGAATGCAGGTTATTCATGACTGGTCTGAAAATAATTTTTAGAAAATCTTAGTAGATATGTGCTCATTTTTTCCCCTACATTTCCATACAGTTTCCCAGAGATGTCTGAGGCATATTAGGGTTATATGCACTTCGTCATATGTACCATGCAAAATGTACTGCTTATGTAATTAGGTCCAGCTCTATAATCTCAAACATCCTTCTTATGCTGAACACATAGTAGCTTTGGTAGTGGCATACGTTTCAATTACAAATACACATGTGAGATGTGATAAATGCCACGAATGATGAAACTCTGTCTGCACAGAGGTCAGTGCTAAACCCCTTGTTTGTTTTTACTGGGATCAGAATTCCATCTCCAGTGTGTTTTTCCTGCTTCTGATTGAGACAATGCACATTACATTAATTAACACAGAAATGCTTTGAGACAATAGAATAATATTTTATTTCCACAATTATTATTTGTATGGGTTATGCAGGAGGGAACGCAACCAAGACACGCTGATATATTTAAGGCATCTAAGACATGAGTATGCAGTTAAAAGAAATATACATCCAAAGTACAAGTTTAGGTATAAACAAAATGTTTCTGGACAGTCATAAAGTAACAGTATGAATTGTTCATTTCCTGGTACTGACCCCTAATCTCTGTTACACAATAACTAGAAAACAATCAGCTGCAACTTTTTGTTGAAACTGGGAGAAAGACCATGTGTGATTTCTATTACTGAATTCATGCAAACATACCTTATACCAGACATAAGCAAATAGCACACCATCAGAAATCAACATCACAGAGACTGTGGCCTGCTGGATTCAAGAACGAATTTCAGATCATCTACTGTGTGTAGTACTTCTGAAATTACTTCAGTGCTGCCAGTGAAGGACTTACATATTAGGGTAATTTGGCTTATTAGCTTAGCTAGGTGAGATACGGATACATAATTTTTATGAGCCTGACCAAAGTATGGAAAGTAGGAATGTCATAAGTGATACCAATAAGCATAGTTTCAGGCCATAAGTGTATAGGGTTAAAATACGAACTCCTTCTTATGACTGTTATAGCTGATATCAATTTTATCCTTAACACTGCAGACAATATAAGCCATGAACCCTGTTTTTTCATGTCAGAAGATGTTTAGGGGGCAAATGGTAAAAAAACCCCGTTATATTCATGGAGCTACTCAGAAGTAGTTTACTTCTTTTCTACATAGTGTAATCACAGAGTGTTTTGTATAGATTGGGAAAGAGCAGATCTATTTTCTTAATTCACCACACTTTTAGTGAAAACAGTTAAATGAATTTTTGAGTTCCCTTTTCACTGCTGTGATTGGTACCTTAATTTAGATAAAAATGAGGCTTAAAAAACTTTGGGAACAAAGACTTCAAGATATTTAAAACCATATATTTACTCTCACCACCTTTCTGCCTTGTCATATTACCCTTCAGACTCTTTCTCTTTTGGAAGCCAATATGGGTGTCATGTGATAAAGTGTAGATGATGTTATAAACACATTTTCTATGACATTTATATACCTGTGATTGTTTATGTTTGTGTAAAGGTGTTGCTCATGTGATTTTTCCATTTAATCTAGCCTTTCAGCTGTATTCCTTAAACAAAAATGAGCTTTTAGAAGCACCACTGAAAAATTAAAAATATGTATTTGTCGATCTTTCCAGACCTATAACTAAAGAAACCTTTATTCTCTTACTTCAGAGCCATCTCTTTGTCTACAAAAATTAATACAAATATTGATCTCTGAAGTTCCTCACCATTATTTACCCAAAGCTAGCCTTTTCTCTAGTTACAGGATTCATTTCAAGTGCCATATTAATTATCTTACAAAATAAGTGCAGGTGATAAACCCCATTGAAGTCAATAGGGAATCTGAATTCCCAACCTTAACAAGACATCTTCCTTTGTGGCTAAGGAATTGGTTTTTGGCAGAGAGATTTGTTCATTGCAGTGGGACTTGTGCAATCAGGCTACCTCTAGGCTGATGCACCCAGGGAACATTCCTGGACACTGGCACCTGATCCTCAGTGCTGTTGAATACTCAGTACATTGCGCAGTCCTAGCTTGTGCCAATGAATGCTCTCCAAAACAATTCCTACGCGCGGTTCAAAAGTTTAGTGTGACCAAGGGCCTGTTCCCAATAGGCAGTTCGGCAAAAGCCACCCAGTATGGCAAGTTTAAATAGTATGGCTGCAAACTCTTCTCCGACCAGTGACCTTAGTTTTAAAAAGAGCTGTCTGTGCACATCCTATTTGCTCCTGTATATGTTCGCTCTATGGTAGTAGAGCCAGGAAAGCAGGGGGCACAAAGTTCTTATTCTTCTGCTGTAGTTGATGACTGTAGCTGCGTGCTGAATTAAACCTACCGGTTTTGCTGTGACACAACTCATTTCAGAAGTCTCAGACTGAAGTAGAGGACTTAAGGACTGTCACTAATTTCCAGACACATCTAATGCTGTTATCTGGACCATCAACTGAACGCATGGATAGCAGGCTCAGTACTTCTCTAACATCTTAAGTCTCCTGAGCTTGTTCTACTCCAATGGACCTGTAGCTGTATAGGAAAGCAAACTTACCATTATGTATGTTGTGTAAGAAGCAAGATGCCATACTCTGTATGTATAGGTTATTTTTACAGAGTACGCAATAAATTCTATGTGTTCCTTCTTCATGGTCTTCACTGTGCGTGTGCTGTGCACTGATTTTCTCTATTTCTGTTCAAATAGGCTTGTCAATGACCATGCTGGCTCATAAAAAACACATTACTCTTGTTTGCATTGCTCCTCATGATATTTTTTTTTCTTTAGCCTTCATATTTTTAGGCTTGAAGAATTCATATTTTTTGTTATTGTCCGTATAATTGTTCTACAATGTCCACAGTTAGGGTCCCCAAACTAATCACTAATCACCAAAACCATAAACAAAGAAAATATCTGGAAAAAATGTTACCATAGACCTTGCAAAATTTTATGGATACTCTGATGTAAAGAAAAAAATTAGTATCTGAGATACCCAGAAGCCTCTTGGATGTTGCATGTATGCCTGGAGAAGCATCTAAGATATATGAGTGGCCTTTTGGTTGAAGCCGAGTATCTTGTTTCAAAACACAAACAAACTAAACTGTGTATTAGAATATCTGAATTGATATTTGCCTCTTACTAGAATGTAGTCGTAACCTGAAAAATGACACTGAAAACCAGCACCCTCCTACTGATTTTTACCTGCCTTCCTGCATCATTACAGATGCTTAAGAAGAACCTGATACTTGTATTTCTAAAATGTCAGAGCTTGCCAGCATGTTGAGAGCAAGAAAACTCACATGCTTTTAAGTCCGAGTATATAGTATGGCTGTAGGGAAAAAGGTGTATGAAATGTCTTTCTAGTAACAATAAAGCGTTTGTGGTAACATAGCTCAGCGATAATAATTTGGTGTGTTTGACATAACCAGTCATTGGCAGGTTTTTCAGTTGTGATTAACACAAACATTCTAGACTCATCCAGGAAATACCTTTGTAATTTTTCATACAACTATGTAATATTTGTCATTGCCAAATTTACTGCATTTTCTGTAAACAGATCCAGGTGACATGGATATTGATGTCCATAATTAAAGCTGAGTAAGAGTCAGAAAGGAGGAAAATGGCCTCAACTTGCTGTCACTGAAGTAATGACAAAATTCTTAACTTTGGCTGAAAGCGGGGTAGGGAGAAAAGGTTATTTGTCAGAGCTTATCTTGAGCAGGCAGTACTTGCAGTGCACTGAGTGCACTGTTGCGTTATTGCTCAGTTATTTTACCATAATCAGCATACTTATCAAATAAAATGCCTTGATAATCGTGTCACTTTTTTTTTTCTTAATACACCTGTTCTTAAATGACAAGCAAAATTTTAGAAATATTGTAGTTTTCACTGAAGTAAAAGAAGATATGGAAACACAAAAAAATTTCTCAGTCGACATTTCCATTTTCCTTTATTTGTATTATGTCTACAGATGAAACTGGGTGCCAGGAAAGAGACACTGCATCAGACATTATTACTTATACTCAGCTGCCAAGGAGAAATTTTGTCAGTAGCCTTTAGTAATATTTGGACCAAAAATACATGGATGTGCAGCTTTTAGCATTTTGTATGATGTAGCGTGCAGCTTCTCTCACAGGTCCTCTGTTTCTGGAACGGTGTCAGAATCCGAAGGCTGAATGAACACAACAGGAATATTCTCGGATGTCCATCCTTTAGGAGTCCTATTGAAGGATCTTCTGGTAGCGAGAGGGTTTGCAAGAATCATGAATCTGGGATCATTTAGCATCAGTAGATTATAATCTGGTACCTTGAATTTAACCAACTTTGATGCTCTCTCAAAACCACCGAAGGGAGTGGCAACCCTGTAGATATTAGAGAAATAAAAGTGAAACATGAGTTTAAAAAGATCTGTTTTCCTTCCAGGAGCTGAAAAGAACAGAATCTAGTTTAGTTATACAGATTAGGTACAATTTCTTGTTTACTTTTTCAAGCTTTTGGGAAAAGTACACTGATTGTTTTTCTGGCAAATTCTCTTTAAGATCTGATTTATTTTCCCCTAGATAAAGCCTTCAGCCTTCTTCAAAATTCAAATGCACTGAAAAGCTGAGGGAAGATGTTGCAAGAAAACCTTGTCATTGGTGAGTCACTGTTACTGAACTTATTTTGTTGGTGATAAGTCTGAAAACATAGTTCAACACATTCTCTCTAGTAGCTAATTAGTTTAGGAAGTTCTCACCCCATTTTCTCCTATCCCCAGATGCTTGTTCCTCCCACTACACTACATTTCAGCACCATATTGTTGTACCAGTTAGAATACGTGTGGGTTGTGCTATATACACTTGAGTCACTTATGTGATCTGGGTTAAACAAAGACCCTTCAAAACAAAGGAGCGTTTTAAAATCCAAATTATTTCAGAAATCTGGTTTGTATCATTACACTCAAACAATTGTGGCAAAACAAGTGAGGAGGCAGTGAAGTGTAATGTGAAGCAAGAGAGGAACAGCCAAAGACAACAGGCTCTGGAAAGGAGGGGAATGGGTGAGGACTTCTTACACCAGTTTTGTTTCTGAAGAAAATGTTTATGTAACTAAACCTTGAAACACTGGCTGAAAGTGACCTCTAGTCTGTAGACAGTATTTTTCGTGTTATTTCAATGTAAATGTTCCATCAGGCGATAAGTCTTAGAAAGTAAAAGATAAGAAATAGTAAGCAGGAACTGACTGTTACATGTATTTGCAAATATTTTAGAACAACAGTGTTTCCAAATACCTCCCATGATTCTTCTATATTTGCATTTTTCTAAGCTGAAAGAAAACCCTGAGTTTTTGTCACTTTTTCCAGACTTCTTTGTATAAGCAAATGTGACTAAATAGACTATTACATGTGCTCTGCATTTTGATCAGCTGCATAACTTTGTTTGAATGTAGTCTGACCAGGTGAGAGTGTCATATTTCTAAACTACACATGAACACCTGATTTCTGCAAAGCTATGTACATGTGGCATGTGAAAAGGAATTTTTGTTGAAATAGAATTTCACCAGCCTTGGTAGGTTTTGTGTGTTTGATACAAAACACCAGATCTCCTGGTATATATTTCCAGTGTCTCCAGGTGTTACAGCAGAAGCCCAGAGAAATCAATACCAACAGAAACTAAAAGAGATCATTTGAAGATCTGACTAGGATTTTTAGCAAGATGGCTATAGATAAAACCTAGGGACAGTGAAGTACACAAAAATAAAGAGATTAATTCAGCTAAATGAAATGATGACCTAAAAGAAATTATACAGCTCTGTCATTACACAGACAATTCACTGAATTCCAGTATGGGCAGCAAGCATTTGTCGAAGGGGTGGTGTTAACTCTAAAGGGTCAATCCTGTAAGATCATGAAAGTTCTGGGCATGCACACATACTGACAGACGAGTGCGGCTTTGAGTTAAGCTCTAAAACTGTTTCTCAAATGAAGACAAGGCAAGGTTTTGCAGCAGCAGCCAGTCTAGCCATTAAACTCTATTGAGGTCAAAGGAAATTCTTTATATGAAGAGCCTCTGGTATCAAGCTTTTCTTGTGAGACTGTCTTCTAGGTCACAGTGTCAGATTGGATACTGTATGATACTGATTAAAAATAATTGCTTGGTAATTGGCACAGAGTGAATGTAATGATCTACATCTTACAGGATAATAACAATTGTTTTAATTGCTGGTCTAATTAAGATATACATTCTCACATTGTTATAATACTTAATTCTTATCAATATGTAAATTAAAGGTATAATCAACGTGAACAATACAATATAGCTGTATAAAATGCAAAACAATTTTAAAGTGTAAAACTTCCTCTTCATAGTATATTTTGGGTTTAAATATAGCATTTTTCTTTAGCTAACAGAAACAGGGTGGCATTCTATGGAAATTTAAATATCTTTTGTGGGGAAAAAACCCCGTGTATTCCTATACAAAGTCTGGCCTCAGAGAATTAAGCATTCCTGCATGTTAGGCGGAAGCAGGTGATGATTGGCATAAAGGAGAGTACAGTAATGGGCTAATGGATGCTAATTTTCCTTTGCAGCAGCAGTAATTTTTGTGAACAGCAACTTGTCTGACAACATGATGTTGTAATGTCCTGTGTTGTGTGCACATCAACTCTATCACTTGAGCTCTGAGTCATTGTATAGAAGCCTAAAACTCATGTGTAAAACATTCCAGTAGTCATTGCTCATCATAAGGGCAGAAATGCTGGTTCAGAGCCATAGGAAGTGGTACCGGGAAGTGTAAGAGATTGTTTAATATTCACTTTGTATATTCCTAAAAAGTAGGTGAATGATTTAACAACAGCAGGCACAACCACGTTTATTTTTAGCTGTTGTTTTAGCAGGGCTTCTGGTTATGGAGTTTGTTGTTGTTTTTCTTGTTTGTTTTGTTTTGTTTTCCACAATCTTTCATATTGAACATTGTATTGATTCAACATATGGGACTACTTGTAGTTGATTATTTGGGAAAACCTTGAAGAAATGTTTTAATCGTATTGGATTATCAGCCTCAATTACATAATTTCCAAAAATGTGAGTTTCATGTTTTAAAATGGGACTACCATTCTTAGAACATTCTGCTTACTGTTAATTCTGTGCAAAAAGGAGACAGAGGAACAGAGAACCTGAGCCTACAAAATGCTCAGAGCTTCATGATGCAAGAGCTAATGCCCATTTCACAGGGATATTTAGGTGCTAAGGAATCAGCTCATCACCCAGCTTCCACTAATATCACATCACTTCAAGTTAGGCACTCAGAATTCATTTGAGGCTCTGTTTGTCAGCATTTTTACAGTAGGGTTTGGAATCCATGAATCAATAAAAGCAGAGCACAGTCCAGATGCACAGGATTCCTGTAGTGCTTTTGAACAGTAGTCTTTGGGAATCGAGAAAGCTGAGCAATAATTTATCTGGTAGAAGAAGCAGAACTAGTCAGACCTGCTTGTCTTATGTGAACAAGATGGAGTGCTTTGTATGTCACTCATAATCCTACCTTCGACATTTTATCCAGCTCCAAGAAAACAGGTGGAATAAAAGTACTAATTTCATTAATATTACAAACTCCTCAACAAATGTAGATTCATGCTGTCTTTCCCACAGATGATTACTAGGTGCTTCCACACTGATAAAAGAGGCAAGAAAATTTTTCACTGGCAAATAGTGTTTAAATCCTAATAGGAATTAATCTCCAAAAGAAATCTGATGGCATGGCTCTGCTCTGCAGCATTTCTCTGCTAGCACAAATTCATTTTCATCCATGAGGAAGATGGGTAGTCGTGTCTGAACAAGCTATTCAGAAATCCTCAGAACCCAGTTTCTCTGATCCTGCATTCTATCTAGTGCTATGTGCTGTTAAACCGGTACTGGATGTCTCACAGAAAGCTCTGCCTCAGAAGGCAAATGTGCTTGACGTTTGTTGCCACCACTTCTTCCTTCATGGGCCTGCAGCATTGCAAGATCCCTGCAGCATAAAATGTGTATTAGACCCCAACTAATACCACAATGGATTCAAAAGCTTCTGATTCTGCTGCTGTCATAAATCTGCTACATGATCTAGAGACCATGAGTCCAGAGACTTCATTGCTGGTAGTGGAAAAAAAAAATCTGAATGCTGTTCAGCGTTGAATATACTTTTACGCCATGCATGTGTGCGTCTATTCCAACACATCAGACATCCCTAGCTGCTAAAGTTGTGTTGCTCTTACAGTTTGTTGTGTAACAAGGAAAGCTGAAAGGAACCTTAATATGGCCTGTAAAGACCTGAATGCCATTTTAACAGATACCACTGAATGAACTGGGAAGAATGTCAGTTCCATTTCCTTTGGGAGTCCTATGCATCACACTTACTGTTAACCACACCCCCGCCTGACTAATGGTGACTGTACCAGTGTTTTGCAGTAGAATAAATGTAAAGGCACTTTGCTGAATGATGAAGCATGATAGAAAGCCTTGACTGATACCCTCACTGATAACAAAATGGTGTCATTATACCACACTTCAATTTGTTTAATACACTATAATTTGCTTTCTCTCCAAGGCTGCAATTAAAGAATTCAAGGATGCTGTGACCTAGATGCACAGAATGACTTCGAAGGATCTAGACACAGAAGTCCAAAGAGATATCTCACCCTATGCGTAAGCCCATAGGCTGCGAAATTCCTGAGATGCCTCATGTTTTCCTTGTACAAATGCTCAGATCTGCCTTTATCTCCTGGCAGCTGCACCTATTTTATACCAAGGCTCATCCATGATTCTCCAATTAATAATGTCTTGCCTAAACTTCCATGCTTGAAAACACACATAATATGCTACTGCAGCAAGCTTTGAGCAAAATAACATATCATGGCACTTTGACTCAAAATCCGTGGCTGTTGGTGTTGAACTTCTGTGTCAAATAATGGTATGTCTGTGACCAGAGCTGTTATGCAAGAGATTTGGAGATTTGGATTCTCTTCAGCCTGAGGGCATCTCTTTGTAATAGTAGACCTGACTGCACCAGCAAAAATGGATTCCAGCAAAAATGCTACCCAAAAATAAAAAGTTACTTAGACTAGACCGAGTAGGACTCTTAGCCTAGACATCAGGCTGTACAATTAGTAGCAAAAGACTATAGATCCTGCTTTCTGCTCCTAAATCTCTTTGTTTCCTTTACTGGGTAGTAATTAAAGTGCATTTAAAGGTCTGGCAACTCAGATGTAGGCCCTGGTTTCTCTTTCCCCAAGTGAGTTTCTTAAGTGTTCAGCTAGAGAAGGAGGATGTTTACTCCCTCTAACCCAAAAAAGTTTATTATTTTCTGTACTATGGCACAGGTCTTAGTAAGGGAAGTGAAGAATGTTCTTACCTCTTCCATGGAAGAGCCAGAAAGCAGGTTGTTACACCTCTCCTTGGGGTTGGACATTCCTGTTACACATTCTGACTGGCCACATTCTAGGAAAATGCTCTTTCCAAAGAAATGAACCTTGTTGTTTATACATATTTTAAAATAATGTATGTGGCCCCTGTTCAGTTTTTGGAAAGTGGAACCTTATTCTAATCCTGACTTGAAGGCAGGCAGCCAGAATTAGGTGCAGATGGCCTTAGCAAAGAGAAATTTAAGTAACATTTAGTCTTCACTGTAATATTGTCTGTTGGTTAGCTTGGTATGCAGTGTGCTGTTTTGAATCCCATGATCAGATATCCCACTCTCCTGTGCATTTTTAGGAGTGTAGATATCGAAGTCATGGCTGTAAAATCCTCTCCAAGAGGCTAGTATCTTGAATTTCAATTTTGTGAATTCTCTATTTCTTTTGGATCTACTCCTTCTTGCTAGAAAACATAAATCTGCGCAAACAGCTTTTCTAGGTCCACCAGGCATCCTTTAATCTTCTTCTGGATGTGGATTTCTTCCATGAGGAGAATTGTGTTGGATTATATCTGTACACCTTGTTTTTTGAGTTTACCAGTTTCACAGTCTAGTTCTGGATTTATGTGCTGGGTGTTTAGTTTTTATGGCAGTTACAAGAGAGAATATTGACCTTTCCCTTACATGAAATTCAGACTGTGGTGTGTCACAGTTCTGCCGTGTCATACATAAAGGAAAACCTTCATAGAAAGAAATTGGACAGCTAACAGAATATGGGCCCATAGAGCAGCTAAAAATCCACAAAGAAGCCATCAGATGCTATCTCAATACACACCCCGCTGTTAATGGGGTCTCTGTTCGCTGTCTGATCCTGTCTTTCACGGTAATGACTTGCATGCTGGACTCAGAATCTGTCTTGTGAGAGGGAGAACTGATTCTGCCTCTATTTCATGTGTATGTATCTTTGGCAGGTTTTTTTGTTCAGTGGTGTGATTTCGTTGTTGGTTTGTTTTTCAGTTACAATAACCATAGTACCTAGACTGTGCTGTTACTGTTCCAATGTTAGCAGCTGTGGCACATCTTTGTCTGCTGAGAAGAGTGTGCCACACAGACTTCGTTATTAGCACGGCGCTGTATATCTTTTGCTTTCTTTCTCTTTTTCCCCTCTTTCTCTCTCTATCTCCCTCAGTCCCCTTCCTTCCTTCCTTCCTTCCTTCCTTCCTTCCTTCCTTCCTTCCTTCCTTCCTTCCTTCCTTCCTTCCCTTTTGCATACTTGGTTCTAGAATTTAATTTCAGGTCCATACTTCAGAGAGACACTAGTTTCTTCCTTAAAGATCTGGTTTGCCTCTTCTAATCTGTGTGCGTGTTCATTTTTATGCATATACTTACAAACACAGGTGGTAGTTTTTTTTACAGCTGGTAGAAACATTTCATTTCATAGTAATTTTTCTCTGCGCTGTAAAATTCAGTGTCCATTCAGAATTACCTGTTAAAGCTCCTGTAGTCAGGCAGTTCTGGCTTTGCTTCAGGTTTAAAAAGTTTAGGATATAAAGCTTCCAGCAGCTCTGGATCATCCCTAATGGCTTCTATCCAGGGAGACTGATAATACTTGGGCACAGCAGTAGTGTTGAACTTTTCAGGAGGAATTTCTTTCAGTGGTCCAGAATATCCTGCAAGGTGATTGAGGTAAAACACTTATAACAATACTCTGCATTTTCTGCTTTTTAATCACCATTCTATGTAACTAGGAAGTAATATACCATCATTTCACTGTTAGGTAAAATGAACAATTGGATCAAGTCACTTGGCCAAAGCTACACAGAAATAGAATGCTGGAAAAGAGAATTTGTAGCCTTTTAGATAACTGCTCTGAAGTATTCTACCCTCTTTTGAGGCTGAATTTATTTTAGTTTTCTATAAATTTGGTTTTATCACCATAAGCGTTTGTTTGAAGCCAGACTATATCTACACAGCTTTTGGGCTGAATTAATAAAAAGATTTTTAAAACACCCTTTTGGTTAAAACTAAGACAATTCTATAGTCTTTGGGTGAATTTTTCCAAAAGTATTAAAAGGAGTTAGGATCACAGCTCTTATAGTGGAGTTTTTGTTTTTGCCTCCACCTTAGATGCTTTAAAATGTCCTGCCTTGATTCTTTGGTCCTTTTCATCATCTGAAAAAGTGACGAATCAGTTGTTTTCTCTGCATAGTTATATCTGAGGATCAGGCTGGGATCAGAATTTTACTAAATAAGTAAATTCCATATTCAGTGTGTTTTCTTCTAAAGCCAAGTACAATATGGCAGGAATAAACTGGGAGTGGGGTGAGGGGTGCACAGAATTAAAATAATTAAAACCAGCAAGGTATTACCCAGTTATGTGAGTTATACTATTTGTTTGAAAAACAAGGGAAATTATTCTACCTACTACATCTAGCTCTTTAAATTAATGCTATTTTCTTCTATGAGCTTAAAAAGCTTAAAAGACTCCTGTGGTTTAATATCTACTTCTTTTGCCAGAAGTAAACAAAATATTTTTTGCCTAAAGAAAGTCCTGAAGATTTCTATCATGTCTTAGCAATGGAAGTCACCTCTGTTTTCATTGTATTTGACTCATGGATGCACAGTCACAGCAGTCACTTACAGAGCACCGTTGACCTACTTTACATAGTCTGGAAAAGGTCTGCACAAAACATGCATTGAGTAATTCTGAACAAAGAATGAATTTGTAAAAACCCCAGTCTGCTCATGGTTAATTCATAAACAGGAAGAAGGGCTATATCACTGAATACATTAATTAAAACAAATTACCCTTCTCTGGTCTTTAAAAAATACAAAATAAAGCCTTCTTGTAGTTCACTGTTTAAATAAAGACAACAGTATCCTCACAGTTAAGGACTTTAAAAAGAACAGTTTATACAGCCAGAGGCAAATTCCTTTTTAAGTTGCTCTGTAAAGTTTTCTAGCAAAACCTGCAGTGACTTCAGATTCACATTTATGGGTAATTAAACTACGATTGACAACTTTCAGACTGTTGAGCACTGTGTTGCCTATTAGAAAGGTTTGGAAACAAAAAATCACTATATTAATCTGATTTAAAATCTGAGGATCTGTTTCTCAGTGTTTATAAGGTCAGTAAATATAGGAGCAGTCTCTCCTGATACTAATGCGTGTTTTCAGTTTAGGGAAAAGTAGTACAGAAGGCATATCAAACCTTAAAAAATGAACAGA
The DNA here is from genome assembly GCA_013399365.1 of Pampusana beccarii. Classification (NCBI taxonomy): domain Eukaryota; kingdom Metazoa; phylum Chordata; class Aves; order Columbiformes; family Columbidae; genus Pampusana; species Pampusana beccarii. The sequence goes on from VWYH01005061.1 coordinate 4,356,277, forward strand.
AACAATCGAAGAGCATTGCTTTACATTTCTGTGGGAGATTCTGATTAATTATCTGACTCAAATTTATTGATTTCTAATAGTAAGTCCACTAACAAATTCTTGTTAAAGATACTGATTTATAAAGAGATCCTTCCTCTGCTGTGAAATGAGAACTGAGTATATTTAATGTCTGTAAACTCACACATTACCTGGGGCAATGTTGTCAGGATGCGGTGGGCTCCGGGGATCGGGTGTATTAGGAGGTGTCATTGGGGCATGCTGGGGAATTCCTTCAACGCTGAGGCCGTCCATTTTAATACTTGGTATGGATTCTCCATGCTGCATTCAGATAGAAATAAACATCATTGACAGCACAGGGAGAACAAAACCAAAACCAAACCAACAACAAAAACCACACAAACCAACCAATGAGAGGGGGAAAAAAACAAACCGAAACAATGAAATGAAACACAAGCCTCTCATTCTCTGTTGAGGGTTGGAGTGCTACTCCAATTTACAGCCCAGACAGGAGATCCAGGGTGTACTATCCAAAGGCCAACCATCCTGCTGTTTGCTAGGCTGTTTGCTAGGTAGCATTTCCCAGGTTATGTAGGCAAAAATGAATCATTTTTCAGTGTTAAGAATGGTATCCCAGCACAACTTTAAATGTCTGTATCACAAGTGTGTGAATACCGTATCGAAAGGATTGGAGGTGGTGTGAGCTATGATAGACCAACAAGTCTCCTGAAGCCTCCTAACAATCCAGCTGAGTTGTCTGGCCTTTTCCTAAGTTTGGGATGTGGAAATATTGATGTGCAGTCTACAAAGAGAGTTCATCCCATCTGATACTCACACCTGCCACCACAACCTCTATCTGTGCCTGTGGACTCTGTGGTTCACAGCAAAGGCCAGATCTGGTCACTTTGGCAGAGTGGCCCCTAACATGTCCCTTAGGTCACTAGGCACCAGGAGCTGTTATGTGCCAGACAGAGCAGCCTTGCTAACCAAAGACTGAAGAAATCTGGCAAATTTGAGCCATTTGAGTTTCAAAGCACTGATTCCTCAAAGCTTCTCTTCCCATATTAGATGAAAATTCACTGCATTTGTTTAATTGCTTTTGTTTGGGATTTTCTTTTCCTTCATTTATAATAGAAGTAACAAATTCAGTGCAGGTCGTTTTGTGGAGATTAATGACATGCTGTTATTTTCCACCCTCCTATCAGGTCATCAGTTCTGAGGAAACATCCAAAGGCTTAATCATTGTTGCGTAAATATAGAATTAGAGTCTCATAAGAAGTCACTATCTTATTTTAGCTATGACACATAGGCTAAAAGTAATTTAAATATAGACTGGTTTATAGTAAGAGTTTCTTAAAGTAGGAAAGCAAACAAATAATACTTGCTTAACCTTGAAACAAAAAAAAGATCAAGGCCGTATGTTTTGTAGCCATCCTCAAGTATGTTAGAAAGATTAATTTTGGCAGCCAGAATCGTAAAGATGGTGAAAACACAACCAGTGGTGGCTAAATAGGCATTTAAGAGACAGGAACAGAAACTAAAGAGGCTTCATTTCTTCTCATGGCAGAACATCATACTGACTCTACTGCATTTGTACTCTGTGTTTTTGTGGGAAGGAGTAGACTAGAGGGAACTGATCTGTCAGACTGAACTGGATACAGAAATTCTGATGAGACTGATGGTGTGCTCAGAATTTATCTGTGTAGCTTCTAATACTCAATAGAGCGAGAGATTGGAGGGACAGTATTCATAGATGGGCTTCTGAATCATAGTGCTTTAGTAATAGTTTTAGGTGTTCCATAGAGTTATGCAGATTTTTTATATGGGATTTCTTTTGTGCAGATTTATTTTTAAAAGGAAGATTTATCAAAACCCAAACATGATCTCATTTAATTCCTGTGTAATTTAATTTCTGTTGAATGAGTGACAAAGAGAAGTTTGAAGTATCTGCACCATAGCAAACGAAAAGTAAAAGTTTTTCTTTTTTGACGTAGGATATTAAGACATACTTTTCTTCCCAAGTAAAGTCCATTTTTTTACTTGGGAAATGTAAATGTCACAGAACTGAAAACCTTTACAGCCAGCGGAGCATGGAGAATTCCTTCAATAAGAGAAAAAAATATTTTAGAGATTTCAGCTGTGATATTGGAAATATTGAATTCAGCTCCCATAACAGCCTCTCTGAATGTTGTGAAATCCATCAACATTTTGGTTAGCATGGACAACAGTAAATTGCAAATGCCTCTTCTATGGTCTGCTCCCAAAGCCTCTATATGAGATGCAACTCAACAAACAGTTTCCTTAGAGTCAACAAATGGCATTCATTTTTTTCTTCTGATTAATTTCTTAGTATGTATGTGTTTTCTTTAGTAAAATTTAACCTAACGTGAGTAAGCCTTTTGGTGTTTTGCCGTTCTGATTAATGCATTATTTGTTTCCTGTTTGTACTGAAACAAACTGTAGATTACATCACAACAACACGTTACATGTAGTTACGATTTTTCTTATCCTAATAAAAGATTCAGGAAGAATTGAGTCGAAATCTTTGTATCTATTCTGTACAGGTTGGATGCTAACACAATCATAGCACCACCTATGCAATGATTAGTTGTAAAAGCTTCAGGGAAAGAGAATTGCTGTTCCAAATAAATATTTCCTAGGTTAAATAATAATAATAAAGTTCTGTAGCACATATTTCTTATCATCTTCAAAGCAACTTGAAAGTACTGGGACAAATTCTGCCTCTTTAGTCATGTACCTTCATATCTGAAATCAGTGGGGATGCATACATGTAACTGAGAAGCAGAATTTACTACAATACTGGAATTAGAGGGACTGTCTACATGCTGTGTTAGACTGGGCATAGAGTATTAATGTTCAGATAGTTAAACCTCACAGCTGACTGGAGAGTTAGGTAAAATTTGTGAATGTTGTTGTCCCTATTTTCATATATTAAGCAAAAGGTTTAAATATTTTGCAAAGGCCACAGACGAGACAAATGCCAGGTGCATTTAGTTCCTGCCATGAGGATTGGCAGGGTATCACTAATGCTTTAACCCGGTTCCTGAAGGACTAGTTCAAAGAATAATTGTCTTTTGGTGATGAGCTTCATCCTTTCTCTCCTTGTTGCGACAGGCAGGCCAGAGGTGTATTGGTGCCCTTTTGCTACCTGGGAATCACATTGAGACCACCAACCTATTTTAATAATTATACATACTAGTTGCATGAGGCAGACTCGTATTTCTTCCAGCCTTTTGAATATCATTAACTAGTTAATTTTCAATAGCCAACAAGCCAATTATTACAGGAAAATAATTCTGATCACTAGTAACCTGAATCAGTTTTGAATTAGAACAATTTGAATCTGACATCCTTAAGTATTAAAGTCTTCAGATATTTTATTTGTCTGTAGGAGCTCAATAAAATACAAATGGCTCACTTCATATTAGCCTCATTCTACTACAAGATTTTGCTTTTATTCTTCCTGAAACTACAAATAAATCATGCATAATGTGTGTCGTGAGCATCAAGAGAACCCCAAGCTAGTCTCACTTTTTCATTAATAAATTTTTACAAAATACTTACATTTCTTGGCTTGTTTGCTACGTAATGATAATTTTCGTATGTGTATTTGTCAGATCTCCGCTGACGTCTCTTGAAGAGTCTTGCACCTCTGTTGCTGAGTGTTGATAGTTCCTCTACCATGATATCTCTGGGGGTGCTGACCTTTTTTCCAAGGTTTAAGCTGGGTGAAACTGCAATACAATGGATAAATATATACCTCTGTTTTTCTTAAATGCCTGATATTGCATACCCTACACCTGAAATCCAACATGTTAATGCATACTTATCTAACACAACATAGCTTTAGATGGTGTTAGTGAAATTAATCATTCTTCCAAAATTTTGGAGCAGAGTATTGAACACCACGAACCTGCTTTTTTTTTTTTTTTTAAGATGCTAAGCACCTCAAGCTGCAAATTTACTTGTTGAATGGCATTCTGCTACTATGAAAATGAGGTCTGTAATTTCCTACACACTGTCTTAATAGCAAACTGGTAAAAACTGGCTTCTGCTGAAACCAGGAACAAAATTCCATCAGACCCCAGTTTTCCCAAATCAAACCTTTAGTTAGCTTTGTGTCTACTGCATTGGATAGATGAGCAGGTAACCCTTTTTAAACACACCTACCAGTTTCTTTTTGCTTATAAACATTTTATTTACACTTATTCTTTAATATTTTGCTTGCTTTTGAGATCCAGGGCATGTTTTGTACTTTGAGAAAAGTGTACATTAGGAAGTCTATATTAAATAGTATTTTAAAAATGTTTTTAAAGAAGCTTTCAAAATACAGCTCAAGGTGTTGAAAATTAGAGCCTTAACAAAGAATTACAATGTGCATCTAGGAACTGGTACATTTAGAACATTTTCATTCTCTCTAATCAGAAACTGAATTACTAGATGCAATATTATTTTATTCACTGCTTGGGAAAAAATTCTGTCTTTGTCTTTAGTTTAGTGACCTCCTGGGGGATTTGAAAATGAAGATGCACAAGCAGGGGAAGGGGAGATACATTTGGTCTGTAAATGGAGAACTCTGAATATCAAAGATTCCACTGATCACGTTTGTGGTAATATTCTGGAAACTGGGATGCTGGTGGCAATTGGCAAACCATTTATTAGTGACTGAAGTCTCTCACTAGAGGTTGTCAACCTATAGATAAAGGTTAAACCTCAGATTGCAGCAACTTCAACACTGAACAAACTATTTTCTACTAATTTATTTCTGCTTAGAAGGTAGTAGAGTGTAACGAATGTAACAATAAGCGGATCACAGAGTAAGAACAGAATTTTTAAGAAAACAATTCCTATTGCCACTTACATTAATATTTATCATTTTATTAATTGAAATTGTTCTCCTCAGTTCTGCATAAGCTTCAGCACAAAAATAGGAAGATGCAGTGTGCTTTGAGGGTTATGTGAATGGTCTGGTGTTTGATCAACTTATTCAAATAACATTCTGTTATTTCTTTAAGAAGACATTCTATTCTTCACATATTCTTGTGGTCTACAGGATTTAAATTCCGATCTTTGACATACATTTTAATGCATTAAAATGAAACTAAAGCAAATTATTTGTAAGGCACTGTATCTTGCTTCCAGAATAAGCACACAGGAAGGACATAAATTAACTGCAGAAAGTACCTAATGTCAAAGTTAATATTGCATGTGCCGGGGGGAAGTTATTTTTATTTTCAGATTTCACCTGGCATGTTCAACATGGCATATGTCTCCTAGTAACTTTATGTTGGAAAAACAATGTGGTTTACTGACAGGTAGGAAAACTTAGTTAAGACAAGTACATTAAATATTTAGCCTAAGCTGTTTAGACAAGCCTTTTCCTTGTAGTAAATCAAATAAGTTTGTGGGCCCTGGAGTGCATCACTGCTCATCCCCTTCTGTTCATGCTGATTTCAATTGAAGTTTTGCAATTGATTTAACTGGAGCAGGAGCAAGCTGACTGTATCAGGAGCTAGAGCGTGTACTTCTGCTTTAAAAATAGTATACACAAAGAATCCTAACACCCTCCTGTTATTTAAGAGGTAACTACAAAACAGGGAGTTCTTAACGTGGAAGAAAATTGGTCAGCTTGCGCAATGCAGCTGTATCAGTGACAGATAGTGGTGGGGGTTTGGCTCTGTGGTTGAGATAATTACCCTAGTTATTGGCCCATGGCCTGAAATCTTGACCCATAAGTCATATTTTGATTTTGTCGTTTCTCGAGATCACTCCAGGGATATGGACTGTTGGATGGTTTTATATCAGTAAGGAGTAAGAAATCTACCCATCAAATTAGCAACATTTTCATGCAGAAAAAACTTTATTGTACACAGAGTGGGTAGTACGTACATCTTCAGAGACTGGGGTGCCAAGATGATTGCAGATCTGTCCAAACCACTCAATATTCTTCTGGGACACGCCGGATGTTAACTATTTTTGGCCTTGCTGTTCCCTTGCATGTGTACTGTTCTTGTTAATGTTAACTGAAGGCTCCAAGGTACTTTGTAACCCACAGTTGTGTACTATTGCGTATCCAGGCAGCATCCCAAAAACTTAGCTGTGAAGTTCATTTGAATCCCTTGCCAACTAAAATCTAATCATCTGTCTAGTTTTATGATGTGTCTGTGGATTGTTTCAGTGTCAGTGCAGAAGAGGTGATGAAGAATGAGAAAAGGAGGACATTTAGAGGATGACAGAAAGCGAATATCAATGTCATAAATGGACATTGTAAACTAACACTGGAAGTTTAATTCGTAGTTTAATCCAAATCTTAACCTTTTATCTTAATTTTTCTATTTGTTCCTGCTAAGTCCTTTCTGTCCTGTGCATAAAATCACAACAAACTCTATTTAAATATGATTTATATAGTTCCTCCTGCATTCAGTGCCAATTCTCCCTTTAATCCTCCAGTTTACAATCTTCTAAATACCTTCATCTAGATTATAAATTTTCATGATGAATATCAGGTAGTCTGTTTGTTGTATTATCAGAAATAACATTTTTGTAAGTGTATCATGAAAGACAGTTAATCATATAGCTGCTGAAGAATGCATTTAAGAAATCGTATAGAACTATAAATGTTTAAGTGTAATGGAAGGCTAGCCTGAGGAACTCCAAGGGCCTCCTTAAGCATATGTATATACATACATGTTTACCTTAACCAAGTAGCCTTAGAAATGTTATGATTAATCCAGTCTGCTAGTGAAAAACCAAGGTGAGACTGGCTGAAACAGTACATTTATTTTTTTATGTAATTACCAGGTACAGGACCTTCATTACTAATACTAATGCAAACTCCAGAAAGACAGCAGTTAGCCTGCCAGATACAGATCTCAGATTAAGCTTGTTGAATTAGCAATTAGGGGAAAAATAAAATTAATAGACCTGAACTCAGTACTATAAAATACAGATTTCTCTTTGATTTTTCCAAGAGTTGTTCAGATTTGGTTCCAATCACTTTGTGTGGTTACAGCTTTGGTTATCCTTCTGTTTCTTAACTGGTTTCACTGAGCTTGCACAGTTACGTATTGCAGACTCTCATCACACCCAGTTTGTGAAATGTCGTATTTTTTATAACATTTAAATATCCCAAGCATCCAAAGAAGATGCAAAAGTAGAATGTACACTTAAGGAGCTGGTATGGCTTCAGTGGCCACCTATCACAGCATATCTTGTAGGATAAACTGTTATGTCTATGTGTATGAATCTAAACTTGACAGCAAATCTGATAATAAATAATAAAGGACAGATGATGTGAGGCAAATGCCAAGCATCAGCACAGATTATCCATTAACTGCAATGGTTTCAAGGACCGTATGCTAGATTTATTAACATTGCTGTGAATAAAATCAACATTCACTATGTCAAATGCCTGGTTCCAAATATGTGAAAACCAATTTTTTTTTACCTTCGGGTTTACAATAACAACCAAACCAAACCAAACCAAACAACAACAACAAAACCCCAAACAAACAAACAAAGAAATAAACAAAAAAGTTATAATGAAATCTGTAAGGGCAGACTGGCTTTCAGACTTAAGTGTGTGTTCAGTGGATAACAGAAAAAAGAAGGAGGTATTTGCTTAGGAATAGAAATTACAGAAAAAAAAAAAAAAAGGAAATATCAGAAGTAGGACCAGGCACTGAAACCTGTAGCTTCTTTTTCTGAAAACCTTATGTCTCTTGTCCTGCTCTTCCTGCGATCAGAATGGTCAGTGAGTGAGTACAGAAACCATCCGCAGATTCTTTGGAACAAAAGCTCACAAGAAATATTTTCAATATTTGAATTCAATATGCAGTGGTTTATCCTATGTGAGTGGTATAATTTTCATAAATTCTAAATATTGATGGATCTCCCTGTTTTTTCAGTGAGGCTTGTGGGGTGCTTATCACTTTAAAAAACTGATCTTTGATGTAGATGGTAAAAAAGTTTCACAGGACTGGAAGGATCTCCAAAAGCATCCAGCATATACCTAATGGAAGCCAAGCAGATTTGTATTCCTAACTGAGTTAATTGCTGCTTAAGGTGTCACACTAGCACTGTAATTTCAAGAATCTGTTTTAGAAAATCAAAGTACCTTCTTGTAAGTGTCTGCATTTTCATCAGTGCAACAACAGAAGAGTAAGATTTCTGTATATCAGATTAGTTGGTGGCTGCGCATTAGAGAAATTTGCCAAATGCAAGTAAAATTTGTTAGTTACAAAGAAAGTTTGAGAGGAAGGTACAGAGATGTAAACAATTGTTTCAAAATTTTTTATCATTCATATGAAATGCAGCGTGAAACAGAGCTAAAAAAGAGGATACAGATCAGCATGTTGCTTAGATGATAGCCTTTTAAAATGGAATGAAGTCATGTTATTAACCCCAAATAATATTCGGAAAGGCTATCCTAGCAGAATGTACATCAGCTGTTAGATTACTTCATTCCTCCACAGCAGTTGTTCATCTGAAAATAGCTTTCAAATGAAAAGAGGCAACTACAAAAGGATTAGTTACCATAGGCAGCATGATACTCCCACAAGATTATTTATGGCAAAACACCCAGAGACAAAGCTGCAAGAGAGTTAAACTCTATGATTAAAAAATATATTAGGGAGGGCTAGAGGACATTGCATATACAGTAAGCTGGGTTCAACGCTATACCATTTCTTTGTATTTCATCCATAATGGCTGATGCTTGTTGTTTCCTCTCTTTGACCATGGCAGAATGTGATAACATTGTGATTTTCTGATACGATTTTTCCTTGCTGAAAAAAAACAACACATTTTTACATTGGTGAGCTAGCTTGCACAATTCAGCCAACTTTAATTTCTAATAGTCTGTTTAGAATGGCTGAATAGTGAATTTAGTTATTTCTGATTTAGAAACACTGTGCTGTTAGTTGTGCAAAAAGCACTGGCAGTTTTTGCTTGCAGACAGATGCTAGGAAATGTTCTGATGGATAGAAGGTTCAAAGGAATGAACTTCGAGTTGGCTGCATAAATTCTGTAGCAAAATCAGTGTCAATAGTCTAGGCCTTCTCACACCTACACATTACATTTAAAAGATGTAAAGTCATAGCTAGTATTTTAATTACATCTTGATTTATTATTTCAAACATGCTATATTTTGACATTTCTTAATCTAATAAAGAAATTGAGGAATTAAATGAGATGCTCCTGCATCTTTAAAGAAAGTGCATTTCTGATTAGGTAAATGAAGCATATTTTTAATTGCAGAGTCAAGAGGTTACATAAATGTCTTTAATATGACAGCTTGTAGGACAGACAATGGCAAAATATTTCAGGAAACAATACACTTACCCTACTGTTTTGTTGTGCAGAGAAAAGCACTCTCAACCCCTTAGTTGAAGCTTCAGGAGTCAGTTACGTTTAGGGATGACCTGCCTGGTCCAGGATGGTTTCTACCCTTCTGCTTGGATCTGCATGGTACCTAGTACCGAGACAAACTGGGGGCTGATCCTCTTCAAAGAGACTGGCATCCAGCTGACATCAACTAGTTAAATATAGAATCAAACACTCCAGCCACTCATATCTTCCTGGCGAAAGAAGAGAACAGAGAAGATTCAACTGCACCCACAACAAAGAGTTTATATCCCTTTCAGAGCTTATTAGAAGATTTAATGGAATGCTCCCCTCGTACTCATACAGATCATCTCCTTATCACCCCTGAGAATAATAATCTCTGTGTTATAACCAGGAAAGAGACATTTAAAAATAAGGTGTTAAATATATAAATGTGCAAGACTATACCAGATGAGAATGGCATGGGCTAATCCTTTAGTGAAAGATGACACCGTGTTTCAATAGTAGCTGATGGCTAAAGTCAGGGGCAGATGACTGATACACAAAGTCTGTTCTGAAAAATAACTGAGAAAAGTTTCAGTATTATATGTGATACGGAGTAATTTCTCAACAAGCACAGACCTTGCAAACTGTTATTCAAAATCTCTTAATGTTTTTTGTGCATTAGGAACAGAAACCTGCAGTAATTTGAACCTTAGTAATATTCAGCATTCCAGGATATTATTGTATCAGTTTATCAAAGAAATGGATGATGTGTTGAGCACAAATATTTTGTGAGAGCAACCAACTTCAGACAGAAAGAGACAGTGGCAGAAGGAAATGTTCTCCCTTACCATCCTGTCTGAATGAAGCTGTCTGAATTGTGTAAAGGAAGTAAAGGAAGATGAAGTTTCTGAATTTCTGATTCAGATTTGGGAAGTTTCTTGTGGAAAAATATGGTTTTGTTTGGCTTGGAGGGCTGATCAGAAAATTGGTTGGATCCTGATATGACAGGAGAAAATAATTCTGACTGTAAATGGCATCTGGAGAGTAATAAAATACACCAACATAATGTGCGTAACTTTTCAAGCAAGAAACATGCTGAGACAGATGAAATGTATGTGCTTGATACAGTGCACCAAAAGTCTGCCTGTCCAACCAAAAAATGGCATTATTTTTTCCTCAAGGTTTCTATTCCTAGGCTTAGCTCTACAAGACATTTTTCTGAGGTCCTAGACATCTCTGTCCCAAAGAGGTGTTCTTTTTCATCCTCACTGTCAGAATTCACCTGCTGTTGTTACTCATTGGTAATTCTTGTCTAGCTTTTGTACTTGGGTCAGCCACTTTCAAAAGTACCAGCAAGCATGGTCCAAGTCTTGGTTAAATCTTATCTATTCAACTAAAGGCCGAGATTGTTCTCAGTGATTTAGCCCCAAGCTGCCAAACGGGACTGCAGGAGAGTCTGGCAAAGGTTCCTGCTACTCAGTATTTTCAGTGATGAATTAGAGAATGTCAGTTAAGTGCCAACCTAGGAAAATTATGAGTGATCTGGAGGGAAGAACTTAAATGTTAAATTAACTTGATGAACTTGGGAAAAAAAAAAGAAAATCAAATCCAATTCAGGAAAACCATGTCCAAATAAAGTTATAAATTGGGCATTCAACTGTTTGACACTGAATTTGTCTTTAAACTTGAATTTTTGATCCAGAAGGAAATATCAAGAGACATCCCAAATGGGATAGTCCCGTGTTTAATCTATTCCAATTTCCATTAACTATTTACTTGATAGAAAAAAATAAACCAGTAAGATGATTTGTGTTTTTATGCTATCAGAACAGCATGTACAATTCAGCCAACTGTTGCCTCTGGATAACTGCAAACTCTTGAGAATGATAGGATTCCCATTCAAAATTGCACTGAAGAATTGTTGAAATAATTAAAAAATCGATAAAATTAAAATAAGAAATTAAATGCAAAGCAGTTGCGCGTAAGAAGGAAAAATCAATTGCAGGGAAAGAAACCAAGAAATAACTGCCAGAAGCAATATGGCAGAAGAATTATGTTGATTCACAAAATAAATTTAGTCACTAATGCGGTACAAAAAAAGGCAAATGTTTTGAGCTTTGTGAACAGAATATCAAAAGGAAGATAATCTCGTTTTACTGACACTGAGAGCTGGAATATTTTTATAGTCTCTAAGAAAGATATGAAGGTGTCAAGAACTGAAAAAAATCCAGGCACCATGTGCTAAGGAATATTGCCTGTGAGGAAAGAGTGAAAGAATTTAGTTTGTTTGGCTTAGCAAAGACAAGAAGGAGGTTACTCATGATAACAATCTCTTAACATGCAAAATGACTCTCTAACCCAGACTCCAATCTTGTTCACAAAGTTTGGAATAAGAAGTATTCAGCTTATTTTATATTAGAAGCATAGATGAAATATTAGGAAGAACTTCCTGTCTTGGAGGATAGCTGGTATTGGATCAGATCACTCACAGATGTTGCGGAAAGCATCTTGGCAATTTTTAAAAGCAGGTAATTCAGACATCCTGGTCCTGCCTCAGGGCATGGGTATGAACTTGATGACTTTAGATTTCACTTTTAGCCTTAATTTTTGTATAATTCACATAAAAACAGATACTCCCTAGATAGGAGTAATAATTATTTAGCAATCCCCTGGTTGACCTATTGGAATTGATAGCTGGAATTAGCTTCTATTTTTGCAGTTTTATTTCCAGCACTTAGTTAATCCAGGAGCTCCTGTTTGGCCTTCAGAAAGGGACAGTACTCACAGATTTCAGTTACACACATACGTTTTGTTCGTTTTTTAAGATTTTCGCAAGCTTTCACTTATGCATCCAGGACTTGCTTCTGATTGTGTTTGCAATATTTTATTATCTCAACAATGGAAATAGAATAATATCAGATGTTACATTTGCTGGCTCTGAGAAAAAATGTGATGACAAACACTGAGATGTTTGGAAGTTTTGTGAATTCAACCTACTTATTTGTGATATTTGTGTACAAGTCCAAATGTTTGTGCAATATATACAGTTCAGCAAAGTGCTTCTCATTAGAGTTTTAGGAATGTTTTTAGTGCTTTTGTTTGTTTTGAAACATTTTTCTCTTTTATGTGTTATCATTTACTGCATTGTTGAACTTCAAAAGTATATTTTATTCCAAACAAAAAGTGGTGACAGCACCTTACAGCTGACACGACTTGGAACTTTACAGACAGATATTTCTCTCTGTAAATTTCATCATTTAGAAGTTGAACTTTTAAATATTTTGTAGGATGACTATCCTAGAATTTAATTTACTACTTACTAATGTATCAAGATTTTGCAACTGACTTAAATAGAAATAAGCATATGTCACTGCAGTAAAGAATGTTTAACTGTCATAGTTGCAAAACCAGAACTGATTGAATGTTACTTTATTTTATAATGCTCAAAGATGTTCAGGGCCCCATAAAATATACAAAGTTGCTAAAACATCACACATATATATACGTGGCTAATAGAATGTCCATAATAAAGAATAAAGGTTAAGGAAGGTGAAAGAATTGCAGTACCATCTTACCTCATAACAAAATCAAACCTCACATTTCAATGAGAAGTGTTGTTTAGCAAGTAGCACACTAGGATGATTAAGTCAGCCTGCAAACAAGGACACCATTTATCTGCCATTTCTCTTTGCCCAAGGAAGACTCTTCCTTTTGGAATTGCCTGTTCCAGCTCCTTGTGGGATCCTTCCCACCATGCTGCTTCCTCTGAATTGCATAATCGACCAGAAAGGAGGCCCAGGCTGGCAAGTGGGAAAAGTCTGAACTACATACAGTCATCCAGTTTTGTAACTCATTTCTCCCTCATTTTCTCTCCTTTTCAGTCCTTTTCTTTGCTTCTTGTCTCTTTAAAGCAACATGGAAAAGAAGGAGTTACTGTAGTTTTATCTCAAAACCAACCTAAACTAGAGGCAATTTAAGTGTTGAATAATGCCTGAATTCTTAGCAGGTGCTTAAATTCATCCCGAGACTGTGACTGCCACATGTGCTTTATTTTATGGCATCAATTTAAATCAATGGACTATTCAGGGTATTAAAGTTAATGTATGTATAGTGTCTTATTCATAGTGTGAGTGAAATCAAGAGGTTCAGGGATTAGATATGTCTGTTTGTAAAAAAGAGGGTTGTGGTTACTACACAAGAACAAAGTCACTGCTTAGTTAATGACAAACTGACTTTTCTCTATTCTTTATATCTCTTAGCTTAAGACAGCTATTTACAGATGTAGCTGTCACTGTGAAACACCTGACTGTAGCCAAAGAATAAATCAGACAGAGGGTAAGCTGCCAACAGTTGTGGTTTGGTTTTTTATTTGAATTAAACTGCTCCTTAGGTCAATAAAGTATTGCAAAAATAAGGGATACGGGAGTTTTCCTCCTGAAGAAAAGTTCCACTCTCTTCTCTTGCAGTGTTTAATTTCGGTAGTAGTCGCAATAGAAGTATTGAATTTTTTAAATGCAGACAAGTGGAAAATGTTGCAGCCAGATTCCCCTCACAATGGATTTCCATGTAGCTACAGGACTTGTTTGGTTTGTGCTAAAGTCAGATGATGTGTATGTAACAAATAAATGAATGTGAGTAGAGGCTGGCATTAGAAAAAAACTCTTGTTCCATTTGCCAAGCTATGAGTTCCTAAAGAAAGCCTGTATTTTAATATATTTCCTAATATATTTGCTAATATTTTAGCATATTTGTATTTAATATATTTGCTAAAACACAGTCCTAAAGAGGACTGTCACATTTTCTGTCACAGGTCGTTCCAGCTTGTATTTTTGCCTCTAATGCATTTAAAAATTTTCTTTGTCGGTTCTCTCACCTTCAGGAAAATCCAAAGACATGTTTCTCACAGATTTAGCATGATTTAACTGAATGAATGTTGTTCTTGACAATAGTAGGTAGGCTTGTTATGTCTTTGTAAAAGTTAAATCCTGAAGAAGACAGACCTATAATCCTGCTTTTACTTAGATCTGAGGTTGAGCTAACCTAAACCTCCCACATGTGTTGCAAATGAACTAAATCCTGTTATTGTTATAATATATTGTTATGTTTAGTCACAAAATGCTTCTTGCATTCTGACAATGGCAGTACAGGGTTCCCTATTTTCACTTCTAAATTCAAATTCATTTGAATGAAATACATTGTAGAGTTATCTAGAACACACTTCCCTGTCTATGAAAAGTGTGCAAAAACATTTTAATGAATGTGTCCAATTTTAGGTTTGCTTAGGAAAAAAAAAAAATCATCGTTTTTTTAAGCTGAAAAATGAAGTATTTTCACTTCAATTATGTGCTGGATTGATAGTTTCTCTGTAGCTACACTGGACAAACTGGCAAGAGATCGATATGTTTGAGGTATTGATACAATGTATTCAATAATGTATGATGTATTTGATACATCATCTATTTTCAAAATACAGGGTGTTTCAAAAAGGTGGACCCAAATCGAAATCATTATATCTTTGAAATTGGGTCCATCTTTTTGAAACACCCTGTACTGTTAGTGTTGTCTTTCTGTTCAAGATCCAATTATTATCATTGTTTCACTGGAATCCATAGGAAGGCATTCTGAGATAAGTATTCTCACTATCTTCGAGATTTTTTAAAGAAAATGATATGGTTCATTTTGTGGGATTTGCATTTGCCACATCACATCTAGTAACAGTTTACATAGCAAGCTTGCAACCTCCTACCCCCTTTGCTCAACCCCCACCAAAAAAATGACCTGAAGGAAGACGACAGGTAAATGTTGTCCTTGTTCACAGGCTCACAGCCTGGCTTAATCATCCTAGTTTGCCACATGTCGTTGAGAAGCACGGCTTGATAGTTATTATAAGTCTCTGGAGACTGTGATCCACATTTGGCTGAAATCAAATGATCTATAATGGTAGGTACAAGAGGCAAAGAACATTTCTTCAATAGCATTTTTTCGATGCTGTGGCACCCTTCTGCATTTAAGACAGATACATTAGAAACACATTTTCTGTGTAGAGGTCGTGATGGAACAGAGCTTCATTTTTTCCTGGAGGCACAACATCACCTTTGCCACTTACTGAGAACGATGCAATTGCTTCAGCAGCCCCAGGGGTGCTGTGGTACTGCTGGTGTGGCTGTAGTTTAGGCTACAAGAACAACTGATTAGGGGTGACTTCTTAAGGTTTATCACTTATAGTTGGCTCACACTTTCATGCTTTATTTCCAGTCTTTGAGAGTTGAAAGACTGTCATTAAAAAGAAAAAAAAAAAAANAAAAAAAAAAAGAAACCAGGAAGCTGAGATTGTGATTTAATCCCAAGCACTAAGGCCACAAGCACAGGCCTGTACTGTCAAAGGCTGATACAGAGCCAGCAGCTGGCCAGAAAGCTTTAATTTAGTATGTGCGTTTTCTGATGATCGCTAGTTGAAAACTCATTCATTTCTGTGGGTGGTCCACTGCACTGTGAGGCTGACATATTGCTTTTTTTTTTCTTTCATCCAAAGGATACGAGCTTCTCACTAATTATAACAACATTACAGTTAGACATAGTGTCACAAGCGTGTATTATGCTTGCAAAATAAGAAGCTCTTAGAGAAGCCTCACTTCTTAAACGTTGCATGGCATGTATCTCTCTTTGGCAGGTCAATGTTTGGAAATAAGTCTTTTTCCTACTGCACTTAATTCTAACTTCTTTATACACATCTAGTGAAACTATTTAGGTGGCTTTGCTAAAGGATTTGGATGAAATCCTGAAATATTGACAGCATTGCTGTCGTGGCTCTGCTTTGCTGCTCTTTGTCAGTCCTGACTCACGGAAAAAATACTCGCTTTCTTTATATCAATTTAATTCTTCTCCGTCTGTGAAGGCGGCTACAAGCTTGCCAAATACACCCGGTGATGTTGGTGGTACTCATTATGCAAGTATCTTCTCAGTAGGAGTTAGGAGACAGTCACTGAAATGCCAGCAGATGACAAAAACTTTGCATGTGGGTTTTTTCTCACTTAAACTGCTGTGAATCAGAGGAGTCTCCAGAAAAGTGAGCTGAGTACAGCTCCTGTTTGTGAGAGCAGAAATAGGACCACGCACATTAGAGCCATGCCATCAGCAGCAACCCCAGTGCACGCTCAGCCATAGAGATGTTCAGGCCAGGCGTTGTCTCCAGTTTCCCAGCCTGACTTTGAAGTGGCTCCACCAATTAAAGCTGTTCTGCAACTCCTAAGGGTTCCTCAACCTGTGTCTAATATAATTTGTCTGAACAGTGTTTTAAAAGCTTCTCTCAACAATCAACTCCAAACTCGGTCACCAGGCTTAAAATGTTGCTCTAACTTCTATAACTTCGGTGGTTTGAAACTAACTCAGAGAAGACAAGACTTCTGTTATGAGCAGGGCAAGTGTCTTTATATGTGGTTTACAGTTCATATGTTTGTTTTTAAGTCGGAACAGTGTGAACTTTTAAAAATCAACAAGGAAGAGAGCAAAATTCCACCACTTAAAAATTAACCTTAAAATGGTAGATGCTGGTAAACAACGCTGAAAATAATCAGTAGGGAAAACTTGTGGTTTAAAGAAAAATAAACTTCTGATCCTACCAGTAAACACCTGTTCAATTTTATGTGTGCTTGGTCTACTGATTGCTAGGGGGCTACAGATCCAGGGTGGGACTGGACTAATTGAAGCACAAGTTCAAGAACACTTCAGCAGAATGGTGCTCTGCAGGAGAAAATAGAAGCTTTCAGAGCTTGAAACAAATTTGAACAGAAAGAAGAGTACTTGAACTGTTTTTCTTGCATCCAAGCACAAGCAATATCAAACCTGTGTTTATTAAATATGGCTTATATAGCTTTTCATGCTGAAATAATTTTAAACTAAACATAAAAACTGCTAACCTGAGAATTACACCTGAGTGTAAAGGCAAAGATGATGGAGTTGTGACTAAGTAAGAGCACTGTGGCATGCACTCAAAGGAACTGTGTTGGCAGGAAGGAGTTGATCTCAAAAAAAAAAGCCGGGGCAGCGGGGGGTGGAAGGGAATCAAGTGACCAAGTGTTTTGTTAGGAAAAAGTTGGCAGGAAAACCTTGTGTATATATATTTTAAAAAGAAAAAAAAAAAAAAAGTACACATAAGGTGGAAAAGCTTACTTCAGTGCTTCCTTTTCTTTTTTTCCACCCTTGAGAAAGAGACTAGTTATCAACATTTTGACTTGCTTCAAAAACAGGCAGCCTGGCTGGCAGCCATAGGTAGCTCTGCTGTGAAAACATTTCTGTGGCTGATACTAATACTTTATGGTAACCGTTACCATCCGGCAAGAAGCACTCTACAGAAGTTTAACACAGTAGCTGTTTTATTGCCGACGTGTTTCAATTATTTTTAGCACTTTTTCCTGAAACAAATACATAAAACAAGCACGTTGTATGTAAGATATAGAATAAACAGATTATTAGAGATGACCCAAATAATAGAAGCAAGCCATATTGCCAAGCCATCTCATACAGCCTATCAATAAAGAAAAAGTATTGCAGGGAAAGTAGTTTATTATAAGAAAAGTGCTGTCAGTAGTCTTATATCTAGATGTCTCCATTTTTATTTACTATTTTGCTAAAACCAGGTGCTCAGAATTGCTTCAGTTTGTTCCTTCATCATTTGATACTCTGTATGGTTTTATTGTGTTGGCTGAGACCTTTGCATAGTACTTCGGTGGACTTCTGGTTGACGACCAATGTCAGTATTCTTTTAGTATCTCAGGTTTCATTTTTTGCTTACTCTAGTTCTTTCCCCCAGCTGATAAACTTACTGGGTTCAAACTTACGTGGGTATATTTTTTATTCATATAGTTTTTTTAAGCTAATTGAATTCTCCCAAAAAGGCGAATGTGCCTTCTTCTATAATTATGAACTGTATCCAGAGGTCGTGATCTTCTGAAGCAGAATTTTCTTCTTTTGGTTTATTCATGTGCCAGACATATTGTTTTGTCAGCATGATGTATATAATCTAACATAACTTCTAATTACTACTTTTACAAGGCCCTAGAGTGTATCATCATCCACTTCATTCCAGCCATTAACTGAAAAACATTAAGCTATTTTCCCTTTAGGAAAGTAACAAGTTATTTTTTTGTTAATAAAAATGTGTCATCCATCTGTTTTATGGTTAATCCTTGACCGAATACTTCCCAGCACTAGAAATACAGAAACCAGATCACAGTACAGTCTTGCAGCTTCATAACCACCTGGTATGTCATATCACAAGTACACAGCTTATATATAAATGTGATTTATGTTGGCAAACATTCTGCCAGAAGAATTGATGGCAATTAATCTAGCAGCTACTGGAAGTTCTTGTGACTTTTTAATCAGATATGCCTTATTTTCCCTTAAAACATGTCCAAGCACAGTAGGAAAAAGTGGCTAAAATTCATTTAAGAAATTTAGTAAATAAATTAAATTAATTTTATAGCTGACACGTTTTCCAAATGTATTTTCAAAGAGTGTGTTCTAAATATTTTCTACCGTTGTACTGCTTAAGGGTCAGCTAGATATCTTTCCAAGGGGATGCACCGTATTGTAAGCAGAGTAGATCTGTAGGGTTTATAGGCTTTGTAAATTGTGTGAGTTCCTTTTGATGTTTTCTGTAATGGAAGTATCTGACATAAAAAGGCTAGCAGATTTACTTGCTGAATTTCAAGCTGAGTCACGTAACTTAAATTTCCTTTTTGGTTAGTAAAACAAAGAGGTTGTGTCTTTTTTTACTGTTACTGCTTATTGCCAGTGATGTAGGGGGTAAATTTGTGAGATGCAGAAGGTTAAGCTGGAGGTTCAAGTTCTGCCTCCTCTGGCCCAGGAGGTAACTTGTGCATCATGGGGCATCCGATACACCTACCACAGTTCAGTTTCATTGGAGAGACACAGCTTCTCTCCAAGCACATATCACTGTCTGCATCTTCTAAACAGAAGACTGTAACTTTGCTACAGGCTTCAGGGACAAACGAACTGTTACCCCCAAGCACAGTGTCTCCAACTCCCTCCTTCTTGCACCAGTGAAACAATCTGCAACTGCTGTGTCACTGAGAGAGACGAGCTTCCCCGCATCAGCCTGCCTGTGCTCCCACAGCCCCTTACTGGAGCCCTGGCATTGAAGCCTCTCTTTCCCTGCTGCCACGACAGAGGAATGATGAAGAACATCACCCCTCCAGAGGCTGTTCTCCTTGCCGAGTTGCATCCTGCAATAGGAAGGACCCAGATAATTTGGCTTCCCTTTCTAAGTCGCTGTGTTGGCTCTAATACAGGTTGGAAAGCTGACCCCAGCGACTAGTAGGCCTGAGCTAAAAATCCTATTTCTTGATGCAGACTGGTGTATGAGTGCCTGTGACCAGGCGCCTAATCCTGTTTTGCAAGAAAAATGGGGAATTAATCAGATACTCCTGCTACCCTGAGGGAAAAATGTTCTGAACAAGTGTTATAATCCCTTAAACTGAGGTGAGTCTCTCCTGGAAACTGTAGCACTGTTCCAAGACAAGTGTCACCCTAGGTAACAGGGTTTCTTTCCAAGGCTTTTGTTCATCTGGGTACAGTTGCTACTTGTAAGTGATTCAGACTCATGTCTCAAAGTTTGGAGGAACCTTCAGTCCTGACACAGGGCAACTCTGTTAATTTTGCTGTGTCCCGGGTCATTTGGGGCAAGGGAGCTCTTGTACTCATGGTACCACTGAGTTTTAGGCCTCAATGTCACAGGGATGATACTATTCTTTATGAGGCAGGAATATGTTGTGCTGTGGATATTCTGGTATTAGGCGTAGTAGTTTTTAATTCTTCTTCCTTAACATATCCCTGATGCTATACTCAATACTTTACTGTAAATTAGAATAAATAAGGGGAAATCTATTTGTCATTTAAAGCAGCTGAGGTCTCCCTCAGTGGCAAAGCTCTTGTTCACTTCAGAGAGTGCAGGATCAAATCTTCTTTCAGAGACATGCAGCATATTTCAGTAAGTGCACATTACATAACTTGTCCCACATTTCTTTCTCTTTTTAGTATCCCACTGTTATGAAAATTATGTTCCCATTAATCATTATAGCTGCTCGTCTTTTTCTGTGAAAATAAATTACCCTCTGCTGCCCTTCTTGCACAGGAACATATTTAAATTAAAACAAGTATATATACATGATTGGTTCAGGGAAGGGAGTGTCAGCTAATGGGGGCTTTGCTACTGCAAAAGTATGAAACCAGGATTTGTCTCTGTACTCAGTGGATTGCAATGCTGTGTGGTAGTGTCACTTGCCAAATAAGATTTCTCCCTTAGCACATGCATATCTTCTTTGAATGTCAATGGAAACTGCATGCATTCCCTGCAGGGAGACCTGCAGTTTCGTCTTAAATGTAATGTTGAATCCTACAGCCTATTGTATCATATCTACATCTGAAAACACTTTGGGTGGAAAAGCAGTACTTTCTAGAAAGCACCTATACAACTAGGAAAAAACAGAAGGCCTCTAAATTCCTGTTCAAGATTGTACTGACTTTACTGAGACTGCTTTTAGAAAGCATTTAAAATACGGATGTCTAAAATTGCATATGCAGCACTATATTCAGGCTACAAAACAGTGGGTTGATTTGAAGACATGATGGGCATTTATGCGTTTTACTGGTTTTGGGTCTCAACACTTTGGAAAATTAAGTACATTTTGTTTACATGCTTTGAACATGGATTTAGTGACTTAACTTATCCAACACTGTAAATATAGAGGCTAGGTTATTTTTAGCCTTCACAATGTGATACTGGGCAAAAGGACTTTTGAAACTCAGATTACTGGTTACAAAACCACAAACTTGGACCAATATTTTTCAGTAACTGCCTGTTCACTTTTCTTTTTATTCAGGACATTAATTGGGAAGACTGAGATAGCAAGTTGACGGCTGGTGGCAGATGATCCTCAGGGAACAGATACTATATTTACAGGTCAGTTTTCTCCAGTGAAGAGATCTGAGGAAAACTCACTCTCAGGGCAGATTGCATTTTCTTTTAAAGTATACATAAGAAATGAATTGAGGATTGGTTGTACACTGAAAATGAGTTTCTTATTGGGCCTCTGAAGAGAGATGAATTTACATTGGTCTTGTGGAAGAGCATGTTATATTTTAGATAATATACAATACAAAAAAGACCAGAAGTTTTAGGGCAAAATAGTTTAATTTCACTCAGGCAAGGAAGTACTTAAGAATCAAGATTTTCTGGTGACCTATTCAATTTTGTGGTGAAAGATGAAATCCTTACTTAGTGGAGGTAGCAGAAATTAATAAGCCATTCAAATAAACTTTCGAGTCATCTTCAGCTGACAATCATATGACCAAAGCAAGTGATGTTCCTTTTACTACCATGCAATATTTGCTGACGTTATAGATATTAAGTGTCAGTTAACATCCAGGCTTGTGAAGCAGGGACACCTGGATATGTTTTAAAAGCTTTCAGAGAATATTCATTTAATAAAGTAGCAGAATTAATATTTACTAGTAAGGTGACACTTCTAAATTTCTATCTCTGACATTTGTGGAGGTTCTTCCCAAGGTGTTTTGTATAGGCAGACTCATTATTAGCAGAGAAGAAGCAGGATCTCTCTTCCCCCTCCACCCCCCAGAATCAGAATTGGGATGTAGACTCAATTTTTGCAGTTATGGTCTGGCTGAACTTGTTTTCCATTTGGTGTTTTCATTGTCAAAGAAGCTTAAGAGTGCCTGTCTTGTCACAGTTTATTTTGCTGAGGAGGAAGATGTGCCTTTGCCGACCACCAAAGCCATCTCCATGTGAAAATGGAGATTCTTCTTTCAGAAACTCAAGCCCAACTTGAAAAAGATTCAACGCTCTTGTCACCATTTAAAAAAATAGAAATACTTTTTTTTTAATAAAAAGCATATTTGGTCTTTTTCTTTCCTATCTCACATTTAGGGAACCAATTGCTGCACCATTTTTAGTGAATTTCTACTAAGTGGTACTGAAGATGTTGCTGTTCTACTTTGTGACATTTCCAGTGTTTGTGTATTTCCTGGTGATCTGATTAGCTTCTACATTAATTGGAACACTTAATGCCTGAAATGTAGATAGGCTATAGTAGAGCAGATATTGCTTTTGTAAAGTTAGCGTAAAGTGCCGAATTAGAAGTACCGTTTCTTTGTTGCAGTGTCAACAAGATGCATCATGACCTTATCTTTCAAAAGTTGTAACACTGTTTCCAAATAAATTTTAAAAGCTCTGCTTTTCAATATCTAACCTCGTTACAAGAAATTGAACGCTGTATCATCTTAAGCAAGTATAAACTTTAAAACTCTTACAAATCACAACTGAAGTAGTGTTACTATATTATGGCCCCCAAATATACTTTTCAATTTGACTTCTATGAAATGCAAATTGTGGTAGTTTGCACTGTGCAGAGCACGTCTGCTGTACTACTGTGCAGTTCTGGGAATAATTTCTAAGTTTATGATTCATTCTTGGCATTTCTTCATTTTTTTTTCCTTTAGTTGTTATTAGAGTCATGCACAAAAGATCTCCCAGGGAGGAGATTGCCATAGTAAGTACATGTTTTACAGTATTTTTGGAAGGTATACAATAGGTTGGACACTATTCTTTACCAAGTATGAGCAACAGCATTGGAAGTAATACTTGCTGGATTACTATATTCAGATTAGACCATGAACAGTCTCTTTAATTTTTTTTATACATGGTCTACTGCATCACAATAATAATGCATTCAAGTGCATAACTCTGAAACATGGAGAATCAAAGACCAAATTTTGATCCATAGTTCCATCTTTGCATAGATGGCTGCAAGAAGAAATAAATAGTGCAAGGAATATTCCGCTCTTGCAACATGCTTAATGTTGTTGCTTTTATTTCTTTCTTCACAGATTCACTTAGTTTAGAAACATTCCACAACTAATGGGCTTGTTAGATGGTTGGCAGAAAACAAAACTCCTACCATCTCATATTTTCCGCTTTACAGGAGTCCAACCATGCCGTAGATATTTTCCATTCTCAGACTTGATATCCTACAGATGTGGAATTAAAACTCCTTCCACTATATGGGAATGCATCATGGAGTTGTACACGTGTGTTTTACTTCACTGAGTAATCTCTCCATTACTGAATGTGGGCGTTGTGCCCAGTGGAATAACATTTGTACCAATACTTTTATATGCCTTAATTCACATAAAGCTTATCTGTAAAATCAAATAGAAACTGCCAGTGTTTGCAGATTATTTACTTTTTCAAATTCCTCTTTTGCTTGGGATAGTAAACAGAACTAAAAGGAACCAGGAACTATTGAATGCAAAAGCAGTAAAGCTTTTGTTTATAGAGTTATGGAACTTCAAGTTGTCTTTATAATTCCATCCCTCTTGAAAAATATACTGCAAGAATAAAAGTTATTGGTGCAGGGCTTAGGGCTTTCTTGAGTGGAGTACCAGGAGTGTAAAGCTTATTTCCCCAGAAATGTGGACTCCCTTTTGTCTGAAAACTGAAACTGGTGCTGTTCTTCAATTTCATTTCACTAGGAAAAAATGTGTCTATAAAACAGACAATATACACACATAAATACAAAGGCTGAAAGTTTTTTTCATAGGGAAATATTCTCTTGATGCTATAATATTTGATTTAGAATAGTTATAATATGTAGCCATAGGAAAGAAGAGGCATGCAGAAGTGATATCTTAGGGAGTACACGTACAACGTTTTTGCTTTTTTTCCTGTATTGTATTTACTGTTAGAAATGAAACTAAAATAAACAGCCATATAATACTACCATTATCCTACTTGGAAGTGGAAGATAACTTGGGCATGCATGGCAAGGAAGCTGGAAACACAAAAGTCTGCATGATTTTCGACAGTCCACGTAACATGTTTTGATTATACCAACTTCCTTCTCTTTCTCCGGTCTCTGTTGAGCCACTTACTCTTAGTATCTTGAACAGAAATGGCTGATACTTAAATTGTGTTTGCAGTGGCTGAACGTTGTGGATATGTATTTACTTAAACTTACTATGGGTTGATAGTTATCCTGATGCCGTTCCTTACTGCTTTGCTTTTAAGGAAGAGTCACTAGAAATGGGGGTGTTGTTTTCTATTCATGTACTTTCTCTCCTTCCCAAAAAATTCTGTTGCCAGGAATTAGTATTGATAATTCATTAGAACAGATCTTTTATTTTCTTTAAGCTTTTTCTTTATGAAAATACTCTGCCAGCAAACTGATTTTATCTACATTTATTATAATGCCACCTGTTTAGAAGCAGAGGTTAATTGTTAACTCTACTTTGTTGAGAAAGAAGTGGCAAGTTTGACAAGTTTTAGTCACTTTTTAAAATTAATTGTTCAGCTTCTTATTAAAGCAGTTTTCAGAGAGTCACAAAAGAAACTCTTACACCATCTACAGTGACATAATAGTTCACGTACGTCATCTTCTCCTAGGTTAATGGAAGAGACTCTTGATGTAAACATGCCTTGTGTTGATTAACTGCCTTCATTTGGGGCCTTTAAAGTACGGCTGTGTTATTCTTTTTGCTGCAGTGGCAGAGTTGAGCACCTCAGTAGCAGCTGAGTGTATATTTTATATTACTGTTAGGACAGATACCAAAAAAAATTTGCTCTTTAGTAACAGACATCATCAAGACCATCTGAGTCTTAAGACTGAACACATTGCCAGTGATGATTTGGCACACTGACTCATGGGGAAACTCAAAGATTCTGATAATTTGCATGGGGTTTGTTTGCTTTATTATAGACTTCAAGTGAGAGTGGTGACATGGGAGAAGACAGGTGCTTCCTTTATGATAAGAAAAAATGGAGATTCCCCATTTATTTCTTCTGGGTTTGTTTTGGTTTGCTTGCTGTTGTTATGTTTTTGTGGGTGTCCATTTGTTTGTTTTTAAACTAATCCTTCTACTGCCCTTTGAGGTTAATCCCTATTCACCCTGCCGTGGTTACTATCAGTAAACAACTCCAAAGCCTTACATTCTCATCACAGAATTTGGTGAATTTTGTCTGACATACTGGGCCATAACTTGATCAGTGTCTTGAATCACTAGATTGTTTCTTCAAAGGATTTGGAGCTCCCTTGCTATTTCTTTACTGAGCTATAAGAATGTAATTGTGCTGGTTGTTAAGTATGCACTACTACTATGAATAGTTCGGGGATTATAGGTGAAGGTAAGAGCCAGGAATGCCTGCATGGAAATCCACTGTTGCCATTGTCTTAACAGCCTTGGGCAATTCACTTGTTCTTAAATTGTCATGTGTTCTTCTGTTTGTAAAATGAGATAATGACATCCATCCACCCCTTGATGTTGAGGTCAGGAATAATTAGCTAGTATCTATGTGGTAGTCATTAAATAGTGCTGTATGAATACCTCCTATATCATTTTATTTGGCCCAAACTGTAAAGTTTTATGGTATTTGAGTTCCTTTTCTGCTGCAACGTAGGTGTAGGCTACCTGCTAATTACATTGTTTGGTGTCTGATGTCCAGACTGATCTCCTTATCTGTACCATATCTGTTGAAATGGAGGCCTTGTCAGGGAGATATACAGTATATTAGCTTATATGGATTATGAACTATTGCCATCTATTGGACAGCACTAGCTTTTGAGTTAAAGTGCTTATCTTGTTTTGGGCTTGGAAGATGGACAATGGAACAATACACTAAACATTTCTTCAGGAATTTAACTGAGTTTTGAAAAAGGCATTTGCATTGTCAGTACTTGTGCACTTCAGCATCTTCCCCTTCCTGAGCCGTTAACAAAGATTAGCTTTAACTGATTATGAAGATTTGCAAACAACTTTAGATATCACTGTTCATGGACACTTAGCTAGCAATTCAGCCAGGCTGAATTTTGTGTCAGACTCATTTGTATCTTCATCAGCTAAGGAAACAGAAATATCTAACAGCTACAGCCTAGCCCAACCAAACAACACAGCTCAATTTTTGGTAAACTTGAGAGAGAAAAAACATGATAACATGCTATGAGTAAGTTTGAATTGTTTAGTGACAAAGTCACTGACTTGTAGCAAAAGATAAATGAAATTCACTAGCCAGTTTAGTTATTGCAGCTAAGTACAGGTGCGCATAATGTCTTCACATTGTTTAGTGGCTATAATGTGCTAGTTTGCTTAGCTCTTTCATAAAAGAGGATAAAATTAAATATAGTCTCTTTGATTTTATTTATTTACTGTCATGGCATGCCCATATGACTTGGTCATGGCATGAAGTCTCCAGTGGCAGGAAGACATCATGGACAGCAAATCCATTTAGAATGCTGCCTAGTACTATTGCCTACTAAATTGTCTTAGTTCTGTTTTCCTGTACTCCCCCAGCTGTCTTGCTCTTCTGCTGTCTGTGCTAGTCATTGGGTAACCGGGACCAGAGACATATGTTCCAGAGATTCCAACAGACCCTAAAATGCCATGGAACCATGGTAACCCACCACATCCTACATTCTAATGTAATAGCATCTTTCTGCTTCTCCGTTAATACATGATTTTTTGAGTTCTGTTTTTCCTCTCTTGGTCTCTGCCTGTCTTACATCATCTGTGGTCTGTGAGCATGCTGTGTGTATATAGGTGAGTGTTCCTTACAATGCACTGCCTGTTTGCCTTAACTAAGCTTTATCAGGAAGTATATATGCTTTGTCAAAAAATATAATGCATCTAATATACACTATGGTGTATGAAATGGAGATGAGGAATAATGGAAAAAAATTAAAAGAGGGGAAAGTAATAAATATCAAAATAAGACACAGTTACCATGTGCTTTGGCAGTGTTCTTAATCCTCACTTACTGTAGATCTGAATTTAGTCCTAAAGCACTTTTGTGTTCTCTGCCCTCTGGTGCACAGTTTATGGCAGAACATTTGAAGGAGTAGAAACTATTATAAAGGTCACAAGGGAAAATAAAGCTACTGTTGTTACTGTCTGAATGTTATCCGTCCAAACATCTACCAGCTGCCAACCTAGCCTGTATTATACTGCTATTCATTTGAGGTTAAATAGAGAGGAGTTGCATCTAACTCCAGTAATATACATCCAAACCACAGTGATCTGTATCTGTTATAATTCTGCCAGAGTAAATATCAGCCCATTAAAACACAGGAGGGGATGACATATGATTGGTTCCTTTAGGAAACTTCTGTGTCGATTTTTAAGAAGTTTAAGATCTGTGGTTTAATCTGTGGCTACCAAGATAACGAAAACCACTATCCTTGGCTGGATTATCTGCTTTGTTGATGATCCGTGTCACAAGTACAGAACTTCTGAAAACCTAGAAGAGCTTGGAGTGCCATAAGTATGTGTCCGGGTCCCTGGGACTTCATTTCTCACACCAGATCAAGTCTGGCTGGAAAAGGAGGAGCAAATTCAAGTTCAGCACTGCATTAGCATCGTTCTATAGCTGCCGAGACTGAGCTGGCATCACACACCCAAGCAGCACGGTTTCAGAGCTGTAAAGTCCTCTCAGATGTCATTGTACCAGGATGTACTATAACACGAAAAACACCTCGGGTCCAGAAAGAGAGGCATGCATCCTGTTTCTTTGTTTGCTTTGTCATCTTTTTATTTTACTATTTAGCTTAATGAAGAGTTGCTTGTAATGTAACTATGTACTTATCTTAATGGGATCAAAATTAAAATTTCACTTCACTCCCGTAATAGCTTCAGCCTTTTAAAAAAAACATTAAAATGCCAAAGATTTTGCAATACTTGTACTGAGGGGATATCTGTACATGTAGAGAGAGAGCACTCTTCACACTGTCAAAAACTTTTCAGTCGTGATCTGTCCAAATATCCTGTAGACTTAGCATCCAGTCCACCGATTTTAGGCATTTGTTTGGGGGTGGAGTGAATTTCTGTTTAAGAATACCTCTCCACATTGATTACACAGGGGGCCAAGACAGTAACTTGAGCTTCGAGTCCCAACTGAGATAACTATTTATACTTCTGCACATTGAAAAGGGCAGGTTTCTAACAGAAGATGACATTAGAAAATCTGATTAATGCCTCTTATTGTTTTGTCAATCACTTTTTTTTTAAACTACAGGTTTCGAAATACTATAGAACTGCTGACAGCAGTTCAGTGCTTGTGAATTGTGTTTTGTGGTCCTGCATATTTCTCTGTGAGGTGAAATCCTTGTCCTGCTGACATAAGTGGCAAATCAGTAGAACTCCCATTGACTTAGCTGGGATCAGGATTTTGCTCCATGTTCTGATATACGAACTATTTAATAGGGAAGAGATTTGCAATTAACTGTAAATATCAATTGTCTTGAACAGACCTGAAAATCAGAGTAGCTGATGAGCACCCAACCAATATCCTATCTGCTGTTTATGTTTTCAAGCTTTTCTGTTAGAAAAAAATAATTAGAAATACTGTAAAGCATAGGCTGACTTTATACTGAATCTTGTTTTCCAAAAAAAATACTGATCTTTCTGATACTAAAATCAAGTGCATCCATTAGTAACAGGAAATGACTGATTAAGATGACTTAGCAAATTATTAACAATATTGAAAAATGGCAATTGTTTTATAACTGCCATAGTCCTGTGAAGTTGTCCATGCTGGTAAAAGATACCAATGCGTCTATTATTCTGATTCTGAATGCCGTGAAATTTCTTATTTTCCATTTTTGCCTTGAGCAAGTTTTGCTCATCTACAACCTGCTTAAAATCACTATTTACACACTGTGTAGACAATTATTTTTCCAGCAATTAGCATATATTTGATAGGTTTCTCTATTTACATTGAAAAAATAAGTCACAAACCTCTGCACTCTTTAGACAAAGTTAAACTCAGGTTTTGATTTCTTTTAGAGATGTAAATAGATCTGGGTATTATTAATAGCTAGGAGTTTATCAACACCTTCTTTTCTATCTGTGTGTCACTTATGTTGTAGCCTTCCAGCTGTTTTGGGACTGTACTGCCGCACAGTGTGTTCTCCCAGTTCGCCGTTAATGTCTACTCATTAATCATTACTTTTCTGTCTCCTTAAAAAAAAACCCAAAAAACTTAGGTGTGTGTGCACACAAACACTCCTGAGGTCATTTTATTTTGAATATAGAATACTTCAGTCCTTTTTTTAGGATTGAAAGTGTGTGAACAAACACCAAACACTTTACAGCATATTGAGCACCGTTTCTGACTCAGCAGCAACACAAGGCCTCTTTTTAACATCCAATAATATATCCAATGAACAATGTAAAAGCACTAGTGTTCAGTTTGAGGAAAACTGGATACTGGCCTGGAAACATCCACCTTTCTTTCTGAACCTGGAATTACTCATTGCACCAAATATTAATTCCACTGCACTCATATTCAGTAATTCAGCAGTCTGCCTCACTGTAGTCATTCTAAATGCTCTTAAATGTTGTTGAATTTACCAGAAAATCTAGGGCATGTCAATAAACCCAAAGTACATTCTCTGGAGGGTAAAACATCATACAAAACCAATGACTGCTTGTATGCGTAGTGAGATTTTTAATCTATTGCAAATTACTGAAGTCAAAGCAGTTATGTTAAACTGAATCTGGCTTATACCGAAGAAGAATGAAAGTGTAACCATGGAAAGGAGTTATACTGAGTCTCTTACTACATTGTAAACCCATTGTAGAGCAAAACTATTGTCAAACTTTATCAGTTCCCCAAGTTTTACATGCATCAATATTTTTTCTTGTATTGAGGCAAAATTCTGCTTGCTTTACAAAAGCAAAAAAACCCTTCATTTGTGATTCATTTAACATAAATTGTGAACATTTGATCTGGCTTTTCACAGATAGATTGTACATGTTCTCCTTGTTTCTTTAAGGCTATTCACCCAAATAGCCTGAAGAGTGTAAAGACTGCGTTCACAATTTATTCTCAAAATTTATTTCTTTTTTAAATAGTATGTTTCAATTCAGAAGAAACAATAAGGGAATACAGCAATGGAGCCCTTACGAACAAACCTACAGGAATTAAAAGGAGGTTTAGATGCATGGAAGCTAGACAAGTAATTACAGTAAGTACACATTAGTTGCAGCTTTTTACAGTGGGCATGTAAATGTTCAAACAATAGAAACTGCTCTGACCATATTATTTTACCTGGGTAGACTGTGCTTCACTGCGTTTCCTTCCTCTGCTTAGTCAGTATGAAAATGAAATTCTACTGAATTTGATAAGTTGCCATTTGACCCGATGCTGATTTAAGCTTCTAGAAGCTCATATCAGCATGAGGTCATCGACAGGCAAAGTCAGTGAATCTAAAAATGGTGCAGAAAAAAGAGATTAGGCTTTACTTGGGTTCAGATTATTTAAACAAACAGACAAGAATTTAGGGAAAACAAAATTGTGTTTCTAACCTGATTGGTCAAATCACTTTATTAAATGATATGATTTACATCTCTGGCATGCACTCTGAAATAAAGTGTCCTTGCAGTGAACAAGAAGTCTTTAGAAGTGAAAAGCCTTTTATAAAGATAATACAGTCTTTTGCTACTAGGCAGAAATGCAGTGTGAATAGATATTTGGTTGTGTTAAAGCAAACCAAAATGAAAACAAATTATGAACAAGAGTTGTGAACATCATCATCTAACACAACTAAAGAAACTAAATTTTCAGTTATATTGTGTATTCAATACTTTGCATATTAACAGAGACACCTCTGAGGGCACACAGAAAAAAACACTTATTTAAAATATCAAGAGAATTTTATCCTCGCATTTACTGAGCAGATCTGTGCATTCAAAATCAAATGTAAGAAATACTTGCATTAATGTATTCGAAACACACAACAGTCACAACTATATGACAGAAAGATGCGTTGCTAGTGGAGGAATGTGGTGAAGAACAGAAAGTGAAAAATGCCATGTGGTTCTTCATAAAGCTCTGTACGCAATAATATTTCATTTACTCGGCCTGCTGCTTCCATTGTAATCAGTACGTTGTCTCAATCTGGTTTTAGCCTCATACCCATTGTAAACAAGGCTATGTGATCTGTCTGCATACCTGTATGTATGTCATCCTCTCATTAATAACTTTGAAAGTGTTTATTTGTTTTCATTTTTATGTGGCAGTGGAACAGATCTCAAAGACAGTCCATTGCCCACAGGCTTTGTAAAAATAGACGGCTGGCTGGAGGATGAATATGCTTAGCAGTGTTGCTATTGAGGGAAATGCTGCAGCGTGAACTCTTTCCTTATTAGATAAGAGAGAGTCGATATGGGAAAGAGAGCTAGTAAATCCTCAGCAGCAGGAAAAAAATCTGTACTAGATCATGTTAAACACCCAAGTTAATCTATGACAAGATATAAGGTATGAAGCCACATGAAACTCAACATCACTGAGTCTCATGTTCAGAGAAGTACTTAATGATGAATTCCTTCTTGTGAATAGAAGAATATTATAAGGCTATGCTTTGTTTTTCTTGGGACATTGAGAGAATGTCAGTGATTTCTCTGAAACTCCTGATTCTACTGTTGTTACATGTTTATTGCGTTTTTGGGGAGGATTTAGAGCTTTAACCTAGAGGTTTTTTTCTCTATTGCTGTGTGACCACAGTAGTAAATCCTTTTTACTATCACTTTGTATCATTTTTTTGGTAATATCAAAATTTAAAAATACTTTTGGCAATTTTTAATGGCATATACCTTAAAATTATGCACACATTTTGTTCTGTGAGATGTGTGACCTTACAATTCACAACATTCGTTTCAATGAGAATTCAAAAGTCAGGCATCTGATTCTGAGAATTAAAATAATAGTATTGGGTAAAAATATACCTTACTGCAAGCTCATTAATCTGGTTCCCAGTTTAACAATCTAAAGGATATAGTTCAAAACAGAAACCTGAACTTGACTTGGATACAGGGAATCATTTAGAGAATTACTGCCAACTTAAACTTATTAAGGGTATATTTTTCACGTAATTATATGTTCTTATGGGAAGTTCCAGCTCAACTGAACTTGGGTTTAGTTTTCTTCTTTCCTTTATGCCAGTTACATTTTATAATTTCTATAACGGAAAATTCTTTGCAGATGGGAATGTTCCTTAGTATAGTCTTTCTCCCTGTATATATGTTTTAGTTCTTTCTAATCTAAACACTTTACTCATAGTTGACAACCTTACTGAAACTAAAGATAATTAACAGTGCTTCTGCAGTAATTTTAGTTGACAGTGCTCGACAGATCCTTGGAGAATGCCCCACCAAATGAGGAGGATGCAGAGCACTTTTTAAAACTTGGGGTATTCATTTAATGCTTTAACAACATCTACACTACCCAATAAGCTTAGAATATATATATTTTAAGCCACGTAATTCTGTTGTTTAAATAAGCTGTAAATGCAAGATATGTAACACCAGCAAAAATTATTTACCATCTCTTCAGATCCATCAAGATAATTGAATTGTAACCAACTGTCCAAATATTTGCTGCTCCTGCTAGACTCATACCATGTAACACATGTCATAAACTCTCTTTCACATACCAGTTTCTATGTAGAACAGGTATCGTTCTTGATAAACAACTTATCTATGTCTTCCAAACTCAGAATACAAATCAAAAGCTTTCTAAACATTGAACTACCTAGATACTAAGAATAACTGCAGAGCCACTCAGATTAGTAGGCACCGTAGCATGAAATGTTCAGCAAGTAGTGCATTTCACTGAGAAATAAAGGCTGTTCAGCCTCTGACTTGTTTGACAGTTTATTACAAAATTAACTTGCAATCCAGTTTAAAGACATTCTAGATACTTTCCTCATCCTTTTTGTTGTTCAAGTATCATGGTACTGATATCTGTTAAAAACACCTTTCTTCCTGTTGTGTTCAGATTATTTGATTCATTACAGTATGTAAAACTTTATTTGGACTGTCTTTAAATCCATCTGAAATGGATGACTGCATAAGATTGCATATATCTACATGTTGTAAGAATTCAGGTACCATGACCACAGATGTATTTTAACTATTACCACAGTAAAAGTATTTCTTGATTTACTTGGTTAGCTCTTCTTAAAAACGCAGCAAAGAAAACATACGGCACATAAGCCAGTGCTTCCAAGTATTCCACTTCCTTTGGAACTTTCCCAAGTTTGGTATATCTAGTACCTTGGAACTCAGATGTCAAACATGCTCAGAAAACTTACAAGATCCCATAAAATACTTCTTGCCTTTAAAATGCCCATTTTCTTTTTTTTTTTTATTTTATTTATTCCACATTAACTTAACTGCAAGCACTTGTACTGTCTCCATCTACATCCTTTCTAGATTTTTATATCGAGCACATTGGTTCCCCCACTTTCATCTCTCTCCTCACCCCCAAGAAATGTGTGGTTTTGCCTTTTGACAAACAGAACAATCTTAGGTTAGGTGTAAAACTGAGTCTATTCTAGAGGTTGCTAGCCCTGCAGTCATGTGAAAACTGTGCTCCATTCACTTTTGCCTTCTAATTTCTTTAGTTCGGAGATGGTCAGGCCAGCAAGAAACTTTCCTTCTCCAACTCAAATCTAAGGCTTGTTAAGCTGGAAGAAGGGAAAATATGCCAGGCCTTTCAGCTGCTCATGTTGGACGCCTCCATCCCCTTGGCTGCGGATTGTAGTTTGAATCAGCTGTTGACAAGCAATAGTCAGACCTGGAATCCATGGACATTATATCAGGATCTGTTCTGGACCGTTGACTGCAGTAAGCGTACTGCAGCTGAGAGCCAGCCTGCGTGCTGGCACCTGGGACAGACAGGAAGCTTTTGGGGGGTGATACAAGACCCGATTGCTTCCCTCCTAATAAGGCTACACTACCGCTTGGGGCTGGAGGCTCATAAGAAACTTTTTGCTTCCATTCATCTGGTGGCTGAGGAAGTGTTTTCCTGCGAGCAGCTGATACTACATTAGCAGCAATGGATTCTTCCATATTTTGGGGCGCAAAAGCTTCATCCACCAGGCCAAGAGGGGATCTTGCAGCTGCTTCCCAGGGAGTCAGTCTCTTGCCAGGCTTGTCGGCTGCTGCCTCTGGCTTGCTGACATAGTCAGGGGCAGGCTGAAATGCAAGAGGAGAAGGAGGAGACATGGCTCGAGAAATGAATGAAGAAGGTCTCCCAGGAAGTGATAATGAGCGTCCGCTGCTTCTTTCCTAGGAAAACAAAATGCAAAATATAGCTACAGTTATTTAACAACAAAAAAAGGAAGTCCCTTCGCTTCCAACCTGGAAAAACAGACCGTGAAAGCACATGACATCCTGACATTCCCTTTCTATGTATACGGGTACTTTTAATTTCTTAATTTAGTGGGAAAAGAGCAGATATTAAAAAGGAGGCAAAGAAATAGGAACAAAGACAAAGCAAATTGGATTTTTGAGGAAAGGAAATAGACCAAAGACAGGATTTTACTGAAAAGGCACAATTACATTAGCAACTGTACAGCTTTTCCACTACTTAGCTGGTGTGCCTTGTTCTGAAAAGGCCGTTCTTAATGATGGAAAAGCAAGTCATGTTGTGACAGTTCCATTTATGTTTACACGATTCTTTCCAACATGCAAGACACAGCCTAATTTATTTGATAACAGGCTCTGTCTAAGACATCTGTCCAAGAACATATCTTTGGCAATCTCCTTTTAAGAAAGGCATTTCTTACTCTAAAATCATTAGACTTACCATACATTTCACTTTTCAGGGCACAGAAATGAACACGATAAATTATAGACGTTAATGCAATGATTCACTTAATACCCTTGCAGGACGCTACTTAACCTGGCTCCTTTAAAAGGCAATGCCCTCAAAATTTCAGTACATTCCGACCCATTTATAGGAGCAATCCATTCATGTTTGACAAATCCTAATCTTCTTAGTAATGCAGCACTTTGAAACAGAAACTGTGTTCATGAGAAGGTTCTGCTGCAACAGTCATTGGCAGAGTGTGAAACAGGTACAGCCTTTTCCCCAAGCCACGTGTGTTCTTTGTGTTACACAAACAAATGACATTGTTCTTACAGAGTAGTCTCTACACATGTGGTTCCTAAACTAATTGATTTACACCCACTGATTCATATCCCGAGGTTTAAATGCCTTTAACTCTGAAATCCAGTGTGAAATTCCAGGCTCTTTTGCCAAAGGCTTTGCTAGAATTTCATTCCAACAACATTGGCCTGTGTTACTTTTCCTAGTTAGCTCCTAAAACTTAGAATACATTGATCATGAACTGGAAACCAACCAATAGGTATCTGATTGTACAAGGTATAGCTTATCTAGCAAAGATTCACACAGAAATGTCACGTTTTATAGGCTTTTCTGTCACAGGATCTTGACACATTTGAGAAATGTGAAAGACCTCTGCTTCACACAGGCTTTGAAGTTATGTTTTAATATCAGCCTTCTACATAAGAGAGGAAAACTGAGAAAGAGACTAGTGATTTCATTATTTTCAGACAGTTTGGTGGTGCTCAGTCGGAATCTCTTTTAAAAAGTGTAGAGTGACACACAGAGGTTATGAAATGAGAGTTTTGACAAGTTCCGCAACTAATGCTTTATAACAGGACTGTCCTTTCACCTCTTAGATATGACCAGCTATTCCCAGTTTGCAGCTCCAGAGAGGAAACTCCCCAACATTGATAATGCTACCCACACACACTTATGGGAAATTTTCATGAGGTTCAATTTCTATCCAGAAAAAAATACTTAATTTTGGGTAACTTAGCTCAGTTAATTTTTAAGAATCCTCACTTAAACCTTGAGATCATCAGACATTCAGATGTGGCTGATCAGATCATCAGATCATCACATACAGACAGCTCCCAAGTGAGTACTCTAAGATGGTAGCATATAAACAAAGAGCACAATTTATCCATTTGAAAGGTAAATTAATAAAACAAAATGTAGAACTTTTTTTTTTCTTTTTTCCTTTTTTTTTTTTTCTTCTCCATGGATGAAGCTAAATACTCTCGAGAATGCAAGAATGGATTAAAGTTTCTCCATTTCTTCACCTGGTGAGAGGGATGTTTTTTCCTTACCTGGAAAGTAAAGAGTCCAGGTAATAGATCATGCTTGGGGCCAATGAGTGGCAGACCCATATAGGCCAGTCAAAATACTTCTCCTTCCTCTAACGTATTGCAATTTCTTTCTTCATTGAACCCACATAAAAGAGCTTATCCAGCAAGCCTGGTTAGTGCATTTTTAAAAAATTATTGCCAAGAATATATTATTAAAATAGGCAAAATCAAAATAAATATACAAAATGAGATACAGTTTCTATTATAAATTAATCTGATGGCTTGAACCGCTAAGAGAAGGTTGTACAGAGGGATGAAAAAGCTGATCAAACATGTCTACGTGTGTTAGCTGTTCTCAAGAGTGTTCTACAACATTGTATATGAGTAGAGAGAAAAATTCCCCTTTATTTAATGGAGATTCCAGTTCCAAGTCCCATGAGTACTTTGTAGGACTCTAGAGATGCAGAAGGAAATGATACTGTTGAGAGAAGTGTTATATAAAATATCTGACATTTCAAGACAAATGAAGATACTGTATAGTCTGTAACGTTTAGAGAAAAACTCCAGAGTTCGTCAAGTTGCAGAAGTATCTTTTTGGCCTAACCATTAGAAATAAAGCAGAAGAATGATGAGTTATCCAGTGCATTTCACTGTTTGTCTAACAAAATGGGCCATTCTACTATCTTATGAAGATAGAAGTTTAACTTGTAAACACAGAAATAGTGTAGACAAAACTGAATATTCATATGATGGTGAGTTCTGCATTTTTTTAGTACAGGTGGTAGATCAGATTCAACAGAAAATCAAGGTGATTAATGGAAAGTAAGATATTATTCTATGATGATGGAAACTATTGTATGGATAGCTTTGTTATCATATAAGGCAAGGAAAGGGAACTGGCAGAAGAGAGCTAAAATGACCTCATAGAAAAAAACTTCCGTATGAACCAAACAATACAGTGTACAGGAACTAGCACACAGTTTTTGACAACCAGATTTGGCAAGGAGTGTTTCACTGGTTTGAGAATTCCCTATGTCCTTAATTTGGAAGACCTAAATGAACAAGCATTTGTACTTCAAATCATATCTATCCACGGCATCAGTCACATCGTGCAAATCATAAACTCAGCATGTAAGGGTTTTGTAACAAAGCAGACTCTCAAATACTGATGATCTGGAGAATAGTATTATATCTTTCCAATTGGTCTTTATCGGGGTGGGAGGTAAGTGAAATACTTTGGATATGGAAGATTTTGGTCTCATAGGAAAAGAAAAATATTTTATCCACTTCTGTATGAGATTCTGTTCAGTTTACTAGCTTTTGTGCAGCATGGGTCTGTATTTGGCTGGAATGTTAGGCCTTGCAGGAAGATAAGCAGTCAGCAAACTGGAACATCAGTAGTGCCTTAGGGATGAGCTTGGTTATACTAAAATTCCTTGTATTCATCCTTTGTTTTGTTTTTAACTGTAGTCAGGCTCTCAGGGACAAAATGACTAGGTAAGAATCTAAACAGTTCATACTGTCTCATGAGGTAAAGAATGTTTCATTATGTAAGGATGACTTTCCTTGGCTCTAAATAGGTGTGATTTCATCTATAGATGAAAACATCCGTGACTGATTTTTTGAATGGAATTTGATTTACAGATTGCCAGGCAACCTGGCCAGTGAGAGATTGTCCTAATTTATCTGGAAAAAAATCTTTCTGTAAAAGCTGATAAATATTCTCATTTTCTACCTCAGAACCCCAAGATAGGAGTAATCTTTTCAAGTCTTGTCCATTTTGCCGAAGTACTATTTGAATGCACTGGCTTTCAATTTTCCAGAGTAGCTTACACCTATTTTTTTTCCATTGGCCTCCTGGATCTTGCATATTTCTAGACTTCATCTTCATAGGGTCATCTGAGAGACTTTGTTCTGATGGAAGAACAGACCAGGTTATCCAAAGAATTCTCCAGTGGACAACTTTGTTAGATGCCAAGTATCTTGTTCGGAGACTAGATACGTTTGGTACAGTGAACACATCCAGTAAGATCTGTATCACTGACGAGAATCAAGGATTGTTTCCTTCTGGATGGTGGTCATAACTGTGCTAAAGGTGGGCAGAAGAGGGTTTGAAGACTCAGAAGATCCAAGAGGGTGACAAGATATTGGGCTAAAGTGAGCCTTAGTTATTTTGAATTACAGTCTTCTACAATAAATAACAGTTGTCATTATCATCTACATTCCCATAAGCTCAGAGAGAATTAAACAAAATTTTATATTAATTTTCTTTTTAATAAACTTAGGAAAATTAAATATCATCTTTGGCCTGAAACAATTCTGCTAATTTATGTAAAGTGATTAATTGAAGCAGTTATACCCCTTTGGATTCAGCAGAATATTTTTCTAATTTTCTTGTCTGTTTCAGAGAAAGTTATTGAATTGCTTTTATCACCCAAGGAAGAAATATAGAAAATGCATCAGATTTGTGCAGTTTGCTGTAATAGCTCAGTGCTGACCTTAAGGAGGAGGAATTTAGTTTCTAAGTCTGCTGACTAGTAAGGTTGTTATGGTACTATCTGTTGTAATAAAAGTAATCCAATAGCACCCTACACAGCAGATTTTTGCACACTGCATAGTGACATAGTTTTGCAATAATTTACTGAGTTTAAAAAAAGAATATTTCTGTCTATCCCTTAGTAGCTTGTAATGGCTACTGCAGTTAGAGACATAACCACTGAGAAACAGCAAGACAAAATAAGTAATACTTGATGCCTTTTTAATTCTTTCCTTCTTTCTATTTTTTATTACACATAAACAAGTACTTCAGATTTTTAAACTGAACTGCATATAGAAGGGAGACATATTGCTAATCTTGTAGCTTTTTTAATCCCAAATAATTTACAATTTAAACTTCACATAATGAAAATTTAATTCCTCTCTGAAATGCTGCCAGCTCTGGAGTAAATGCTACAGCTACAGCTATTTTACAATATGAATATTAAAAAGTTCGAAATAAAATGGAAAAAGCTTATTTATTTGAAACTCTGAAAATAATTTATAGCAGGCTAAAATTGGAATGCAGCGTTTTGGTTAATGGGGATATGAGTGGCTGGAGAGGCAGAGAATCTTATAACAATTAAATTCTTGTCAGTGGCTGTACTGAGACTGGTAACAGATGAGAATCCCACAGTTCATGTCTGATCCTAACTTCCTCCAAGCTGCCTTGTCAGGGCTGGCTTTCCACAATTGTTAGGGAATTTTAGAACTGGAACCTCGTTTATTCTAAGTTTAGATTGTTTATGAGTATGGTATTACTTCAGGTGAGAATAGTCTTTTCATCGTTAGTATACAAACTAATGAAACAGTTGCTGTCAACCATCTTACATAAGTTTTGTAACAAATTCTGCTTTTGACAATAAAGTCTTTTTAGTTGTCAAGTAATGGTAGAGGAGAAAAGCAAGGTATTATAATTAGGCTTTCACTACTGCAAAATGGAAAAGAAACATGAGTGCTGCTAAACTGTCATGGGTTAGTTATTCAGTTAGCTCAGTTTGCATCTGTGTGAATGAAAGAAAATAAGCGCTTTCCACTATCATTTATTCTTTATCCATATAAAATTATCAAAGTGCCACACAGTTATGTCTATAAAAAGCAAATGGCTGGAACTTATTTGGCCATAGGCATTTTAGCTTTCCTTGGAATACAGTTTACTTCTTGTAAGGAAGAATATTTGCTGCCACCTTCTGGACTTTTGTATTACACAGCTCAGAGGAAGGTCTTAGAAGAAAAAGCCTTTTGAATAGACATTTGAAAAACAAGTGCGAAGTTGGTCCTAGTTTCTGACCTTGATATTTTGTCTGAACAAGGAAGGGTTTTTAACTGATACAAAGTAAATGCTAATTATACTTTTTTCTAAAATCAAAGAAAATAAATATAAATGACATTGTAATACTTGAAGGTGGTAGCAGTATTGTTGCTGAACATATCCAAACTAAAAGATAAATTATCTAGTTCCTTACAATTTTCTTATCAAATATTTCAAACTGAAATTCTCAGTCTTTTCTTTTTCTTATTTACTTTATTCCAAATGATGCATTTCAACCAAATGAACCTATATAGTTCAGCCATTTTGAAGAGTGAGAACAAGGAAAAATACATGTCAATAAAAAAAAACCTCTAGCATCCTTTTCCTTGAAAAGTGGTACAACTACATGCTTTAGAACTGGTTTGATGCTAATCTTTCTATCTGATGTGTCTCATATTTCCATGCAAACTTTCCAATGTGTATTCAAGTTGAGAACCGTAGATAGGCTCTTTAGGAACACCTTGCTTTTCACAGCTAGCTCCTGAGAGCTCCATTAGCAGCATTAATATTCTGTTAGGCAGCGGGACTTCATTCATTGTCACGGGTCTGGGCTGCTGTAGGCTGTGATGTCTTTGGACACCACACAGGAGAAGGAGAAGACTGTCCTTGTGCTTTCTCTGTCTGTCTAAACTGCAGGCTATGTGGAACCCCACAGGCTGGAGAAGTCACTGGGTGTTCCACAGCTCCTGCGCTGGCTGCACAGCTGGATTTTCACTCCCAACAATTAGTGGCTGTAGCATAAGGTGCATACCCACGCCTCTGCCCACCGTCGGCTCTGGACCCGAGCCTGCACACTCACTGATGAGCCCTGAGATGCACTGCAGAGCACAGCTGCCCCCTGACAGAGCCCAAGACCTCCTGCCTGGGCCCAAGCAGCCTTGGAGGAGACAACATCTGATTTGAGTACAGGGGGGGCAAGAAGCCAACTTTCAACAGGGTGGAAGAAACACACAAGGGAAGGACAGAGAATTCTGTGACTGGACAAAGCAAAACCAGGAGTTGGTAATACTTGATACAGAAAGAAAAACTGTTTTCAGTACTGGCTTGGAGAGTGCTGAGACTAGAACCTGATGGCCAAGGTCCCTGAGTTTGGATGAGAAGCCTAAGGAATGGAAAATTGACCTATGTAGCTTGCAATGAAGCTACTATAAGGAGACCAGGAAAAGAGAAAGATTAAGAAATGGGGCAAGGAAGGTATATTTGGAGAAAAGAACCTGTGCCCACTACTGTATACTTTTCTCCAGAGTTGCACAGAAATTATTTCCCGGAGAAATGGAGTTGGTCCTTCCTCAGTCTCTCTGCTGTCAGAAAAGACTGTGAAAGAAACCTGTCTCATCTTCCCAGTGCTGATTCACGGAGAGGATGTCAGCACGTGTTTGCTGCCAGTCACTGTAGCAGCACGATGGCAGTTGGTGATGGTGGTTCAAGCCATGCTGGAGGACCCTGTTGGTTACAGCATGCTATATGATGGTATTCCAGGATTTGGTTTATTGTTCTTAGAAAACCCTTGGGTCTGAAGTTGGAAGGTCAAGGATTCAAAAGCAATGAAATGCAAGGATCATTGCCCAGTACATATACATTTTGGTGACATTTCAGGACCTCTGCCTCATCCAGTGCTGTTTCAGGGCTTAATTTAGAAAATACTAAGATTCTATAGCAAAGGAGTATATTGTGCAAAAGGTGTTTTCACTGGTTGGATTTCATAGCTGGTCACTGAGGATTCCCTTTCTGGGCTTCCACTGGAGTCCTGTGATCTGTTAACCTTCACAGACTGATGTTAAAGGATCACGTACTTTCACACAGTAACCAGTTCCCGTGCTACTGGACTCTGAAAATGCTAAGTGTCTTGTCATTTGTAAAATGTGGTAGTGTAAAAATGAACTATAACTTCTGAATGACTTGGACACTAACAAAAAAACTATGAGGAAATAATTCTGCCTGAAGAGCACACTTTGAAGAGCACACATTAAGTGAGGAATGGTGCTAAGCACAGAATAATGTCAAAACAAAACAGCCAAGAGCTGTTTGTCAGATGAGCAGTACCATTCTGTGCCCTGAATTGAGTCAGGAGGCCTACAGAACAAAATAGCACATGGTGACATGATTACAGATGTTTTTGTCACACAAATGAGCAAGAGAGTTGGATTAAGGTGATACAGACAACATTCATTCCAAGTGCCTCATTTTGCCATCTAAACAGTAGTGTTTAATATTGTTTTTCTTTTCATAATTATATGTACATAAGCTCAAGTGCTTACTTCAGTACTGTTCCTGTAGAAGTACCAAGTGTATCAAGTTTCTCTACCAAAACACGTGTCTGAAAGTAATTTTAGGATGAGAGAGGTTATACATCTGAAATGCTCACAGCTGTGCAACGGAGTACAGTGCAGGTGCAGATTTACATCCCCGTAAGAAGTTCTGTTGCTGCCTCTCATTTTGTGAAATCTTTTTTTTTAATGGAACTCCATCATCACAATTTTCTTTCTCATTTGTCACATCTCTGCACTTTCTGACATCAGCAAAACAAGCAGCAAGGTATCTGAAAAAATTTACAGCCCACTTCAGTACATAAAAGATATTCAAGCAGCGTGGGTAGGACTAGCAGATATGTTTGTACATATCTAAAACTGTATACTTAACCGAAGAAAATTAAACTGCAAGCAGATTTTGAGGTTTTCTTGTCACCCTATCTCTGACTGGGAAAATTATCAACACTGTAGGAAGAAAATTAAGCGTACCCAGATGACCCTGCTTTGCTCTTGTTCACAGTAATAAAGTCGTGTACGAACAACAACCTGCACAACGAGACTGGACGAAGTAACATTCTCACAGATCAAAGAAAAAATCACTAGCACCTATGGTCATTTTTTGGAAAAAAAAAAAAGTTGGTTTTTTTTCCTCAAAAACTTTCTTTAAAAACTGAAAATATTCATTCATAGATTATTCTTTCCAAGCAATTAAAGCTCATACTGAAATCAATTACTGTTATGCTTCGTGACCCTTTGTAATCTGTGTTATGCTGATTTAGCATGTATTTTATTTCTGTAATGTTCTTCCTTTTCTTCTGTTTGTTGTGCTTTTCTTAAACCAGTTAAAATCTATTATTTCAGGTATAGATGGAAATGTCAAGAGAAACTCTCCATCTGTTCAACAGTTGAGCCTTTACACAGATTTAGCAATGACCTGGTTACTTTCATAGCAGCTTATCCTTCAATTGGCTGGTGTTAGGAGGGGAACTCTCTTTCAAGAAGTCTGTCTCAAACCATACAAAACAATCAAGGTTTTTTTGTTTGAAAACACTTAGTATTGTGATATCAATTACCCCACACAGGAAGCATTCATCCAGAAAATCAATCTGTAAGCATGGTTCAGCAAGATATTTTTCTCATAGCTGTTTCCTCAGCCTAAGGGAATGAGCAGTTGTAACATTCTAACACATTACTTTGTGCAGGTTTCACGTGCACTGTAGTTAAAAACAGTTTGCCAAGACCAGTACAAACAAGAATAGATTTTTTTTCCTCTGAAAACT
Organism: Pampusana beccarii; assembly: GCA_013399365.1. Lineage (NCBI taxonomy): Eukaryota > Metazoa > Chordata > Aves > Columbiformes > Columbidae > Pampusana > Pampusana beccarii. The sequence goes on from VWYH01005061.1 coordinate 4,400,010, forward strand.
GCAGAGGATAACAGGAGACTTGATTAGCACGCTGTATCAAGAAAAAGTCTTTGCCTGCCTTACTCAAGGAAGCGAATGTTAAAACCATAGAAATATCATCATATGGTTAATCTTAGCTTGTAGAAGAAGAGTTCAAGTCTGCTTCTGTAGAGATCCTTCCAACATAGAATTTCACTGAGCTTCAGGATTTTTCCTACTTTTAAAATCATTTGATAAAAACCCTAAAATGCTTCCTGTAGTAAACAAGCAGCCTGAAAAGCACTTGCCAAACATAGCTCTCGAGTGGTTCCAACTCCTCTCTTGTGTAACCACATACAAAGGTAATGTTTACTATAAAGTAAGAACAGTCATTGTCGTGGGTACTATGAAGTTGTCATGGTGGCACCAAGCGTGCTATGAAATCATAAGGCTCACATATTTTCCCAAGAAATCTACCATCAGTAGGTAAAATCAGAACTTCTGAATCCATGGGTTTTTGAAGATCTTGACAAGTTTCTTCTTTGTGTAACATTTCTAATTCAAGCTGAGCAGACTGATTATAAATAACATTGTGCCAAGCTGTGTAATTGAGGTTTGCACTTGCTATGCCGAACTGCCAAAGTGATCATTGGACTCCTGGGCGTTTGACTTCAGGCAAAGGAAGTTGTATCATGTTTTTTTTAAAGGCAAGACTGGAAGAGTGGATCTTTTTAAAACCAATCATTTTTTATTCTTAAAGCTATGGAATCTGGAAAAGGATCCTGGAAAAAGAGAGGAGAAAGATTTTGCAGACTGTTAGTTGTGGAGAGTGCTGTCCTGCCACTGGTATTTCCCTACCTCATCATGGAGAGAGGATTCCTCGCAGAGCTGCTGGAGCAGCAGAGCATGATGGTAAGGCTGGTCCTTTGTTGAGGTGTTATCCAGGATACTTGATAAACAGTGCTCCTCCCAGATCACATCGTCTGATATTGAGTTCTCTTTAGAATTGCTTATCATCTTTTATCAGAGTTCACCTTAGCACTTTTGAAAACTCTCATGCATAGCAGCTATCTAGGATAATATGTGTGTATATCTGGTGTTTCTCAGAGCAATAGTCTATTGATAGGGCCTGCTTTTTTTTAGAGCTCACTTTTTTCTTTTTGCTGGGTATTAGCATTTTGGTTCTTTCACAATATCTTTTTGCAAATGGTAGAGGAAAAACAAATCATACCCAGTGATGTGATCACTCTGTCATCCAAGAGTAATCTAGAACATTTCAACAAAAGTCTGGAAATAGTCAGCCATCTCTGTGCAGAATGGGTAATTCCTGCTTGCCGATTGTTTTCTTTTCTTGTATTTCTGTATTTCATGATCGTCTGAGAGGTATTTTATCCTGTTGAGTCTGCTTTTTTTCTGGAGTTTTCTCCCCACTGCTTGGTTCCCTCTAATCCTAGTAGTATTTTCTCTCAAAATTGCCGTTCTGCCAATCCACACTAGTTTTCCTGTCTGAACCGCACACCAGCCCCTCACATCCTAATTTTTGGAGCCTGCTGATACCTCTACCTCTTAGTATTTCTTTACTCAAAGCACAAATTTGTGAGAATTCTGAACATTCACTTTAGTGTGAATGATAACAGCACTCTGCCAACAAGAAAATAAACTCTGCCACATGGTTGCTGTGGTGACAGCAAAATAGGTCACTGCAGTTTTAGGGCTGATTTGTGTCTTGACTCTTGAATGTCTCATATAAAATTAAATTAAGCATACAAAATAACATGAATAAAACAAAAATAGGTATATAAAATTAGGGTCAGTGCAAGAAGACTTCAGATCAAAATTATCTGAAACCTCCTTTTGGTGGCTGATCTCAACATGGCATTGTCTTGATCTCAAAGTCTGTGTCTAGGAGAGAAGTGGGCATTCCCTGCTGCAAGTCTAAATTAGAGTGTATTATAAAGTCCCATGGCATCGGCCAGGTGCTTTTGGAAAAAAGCAGCTTATTGTCACTGGATATTGCCCAATGTCTTAGGACAATGCAAAATTATTTCTTCCGTAAGATAGCAGAAAGAAAAAGAATGAGGCTTACTTGTAAGAGATGGTAATGTATATTCTGTAAATGTTCCTACAGAAAAAGAAACATCTAAATAATATCTTTCTGTTTGTTTCATAATATGTTATCTTTTGCTGAGCGGGAACATGGTAAGAGTGGTTCCCTTAGAGAAGGTGGGAGAAGTTAAGCAGTTCTTTGTTCAGGAACTAAATTTTGTCTTTTTTTTCGCAACAGAAATTCTAACTTTTTGTCTAAAAGCTACTCATCTCCAAAACAGAAGTTTTCAATTCAGATTTTGTAATAAGAGTTTTGTAACTGAATCAGAAATTGAAAGTATATAAACCCTTGATTGAGGTAGCCGTTTCCGTGAAAGGGCTGTGTAGAATGTGACATCCAAACTGGTGCAGTATAATATGTCCAGTATGTGCTATAATTAAATGTGCTAAACAAAACATATAACACTTCAATTCCTCTTTTAATGTGAACATACTGGAATGGCCTAAAATCCACTATTAAATATGCTTACCTAGTAAATATAAGAATTGCATCTCAGTAGCCTTGTCATGTCATATTAAAATAATTCTAACAGCTCTTTCAGAAAACCATTTACAGAATCTCATTGCCATTTCAAAGTGAAATTTCAGACGGTACTCTCTACACAAACCATTCATTTTCTTGACATTGCAGCTATGTTTGACGTCATCATTAGCTTTTAATTTGGACCCATGACAATGAACAGATCAACTTTCCTCTAAATATCTGCTTCCCAAGAGATGACATCTTGGATAAAATTGTTAATTTAAGTAGCCTAGTCTTCTGAAATATTAATAAGAATTACAGACTTACCTGATTAGTAAAAAGAGTCTTGAAGCCAAGTTGGATCCAAGCACTATGCATGTAGAATGATGTACGTGTATGACAATGAATTCAGAGTTGGGCTTTGAATGGGATTTTCAAAGGATCTTAACTGAATTAACAGCACTGGTGTCACAGGGGCATTTGCTTTTAACTCTTATTGATGCTTTAAAAAATCCTTCTGTCACTGCTATAGGCCATGTGACATACTTGTATTTGAATAACAGCAAAAAATCCAAATGTGATCAAAATCCAAATTTTCAGCATAGATGCACTTCCTTTTCTTTTGGACAAAGTAAAGAGAAGGTAGGCTAATAGCTATATTTTATAATGCTATCACAGAAGCTGACTTTTCGCTTTTTGCTGTAAACATACATATGATTTAGTTGACTTCCTAAGTGAACTTCTGGGTTGTACTGAAAATGAAAGAAATAGTAAGATTATTTTAAAGATGACAAGTATGCATTTCTGTCTTTAGGTGAATTTAGTTCTAGACAGATGACTGAAGAAACTGAAATAATTCTGTTTCAGTCCACAGCTCTCCTCTAGCTCCTATTAACTTGACTTTTCTCTTTCTGGTGACCTGATTTCCTTTGGATAAGAACATAAGCCAGTTTTACCTCTTGGTTTCCTCTGCTGATAATTGGAATAATAACACTTATTATTTCTTACTTGGAAAGCGGTATGCCATGTAGGCATATATATGCTGGAAGTTAGATTTCAGTAATCCCCATATTTCACACAGGATACTCAGTGGCTGGTGACGAATTCCAAAAGTTACTGCCCTGAGCCTGAGATGAACTGGTGGCCATGCTGTGTAAGCTGCTGGATTGTGTTAGTAGCCACATGCATTGACATCAACACTTGCAGTGGAAGTACAAAACTGCTAAAAATCTCATAATTAAGGAAATATTCTTGGCATGGTAGGGTGAACAAGTACAGAAATGTGATTATAATTGACAAAAATATTTTACAGGAGGAGACTGTTAAGTAAAAGGCTGATTGGATTTCTATGTATCGCCCTAGCAGCAGTACGCTTATCTTTGGTAGGGTATGTTTATTCCAAGTAGATATTAGTATCTTAGACTTCTAAAACAGTGTATGTAACTTCAAATAAAACTTTTACTAGAGGAGAAGAAAGGAAAGGAAAGGAAAGGAAAGGAAAGGNAGGGGAGGGGAGGGGAGGGGAGGGGAGGAGAAGGGGGGAGATTTCATATTAACAGATTGCATAGAAAGTAGATTTCCCCAAAGATATACTGTCAGTCTGTACAGGTAAGTGAAACAAAGATATAGCAACCAAACCGAAGGAAAAGAAAAACCAAACAGGCAGAGAGAAAAGGGACAAGTTTAATGGCAAAAGAAAATTACAGATATTGACAGTGGAAAACAGATAGAAAGGAGATCTCCAAAGGATTAGAATATTGCTACTTTCTGTTTCCAGACAAATGCAGTGTAATTCTTTGTTGAGTTTTTCAAACTATTTTTTTCAAAATTTCCCATCATTCTCCTGAATTTTAAGAGGGAGAGGGATCACCTGGTCATTTTTTTTCTAATGCAATCAGTATCCCAATCCAAAGTTAAAGGGGAGAGTAGGATTTTGGTGATCCAAAATTCAGAGTGATTTTTATTGGCTTGATTAGACTTTGATTCCGATCTGTTTTCTGCATGTGCAGCTAAATGTATTCTTCTCAAATTTGACTGCAGTTTGAGTTACCATCATGAGACCAAACTAAGGAGATGTTGTTCTTTCTGGGGAATGTTGTATTCATCACAATATATAGTTCTACTAAAAAACCCTATGATTAAAAAAATCCATAATCTGGTCTGTATCTAGCTGGCTGGTAGTTTAAACAAATATATCAATAGATTCTGCCACCACAGAGTGATGCTTTAATCTTTAGTTTCATGCTTGGGATGGATTTTTATACCCTTAGTGGTGTGAAACAACACCTTGTTTCATACCTAGCACCACTGATGCTAGCAGGACTGCTCACTGAAAAACACGCTAACTATTCTAATACAGCTCCTTCATTTCAGCAAGCCTCTGTATTCACTGCAATATTATACAGTAGGTTTCAAGACCACAGACTCTTAAGAATTTTACACAGTAGCAGTATTTCAATCCTTAGTCCTCAATATGACAAGTAAAAGGTGAAAGTATAAGACCAGAGTAAAAAGATTTAAAGTGGGAAGAAGCACTGTAAAGCCCCAAGTGAAAGTTATAAAATGTCTACGACAGACCAATAGAAAGGCATGGTCATATTTATGATTTACTGTTAAGTGCTAATTTTGGCATATACTACTCTGGTTTCAAGAATCAGTGCTCTTGAATATATGTATCACTCCGTTCCCAATCATTGTGCTTTCACAAGAAACTATTGCATTACGTTGCAGCTGTAAAACCCAGCACACCTCTCTGACTGTTCAATAATTTTGATTTACTGGCTTCTATCTCACTTGGTGGAGTCAAGGCAAACTTTGGCTAAACATATATCTGCACTTGCGATGTCAAATTTCCCCAAAATGGGAAATCTTTAACAATTTTTCCAGCTGTGTTTCCATCTCTTTTAAGTTAGCCTTCAGAACACTTCAGCATCCCTTATAACACATTCTCTGTGAAATCACAGAGGCAATTGATTATTTTGGATCACAGCTGATCCACATAGCTTACAAACTAAGCCCCTGACTGATCAATCAGATTGCAATGGAAGGACCTTTGAGCCAGGACAGATCTAACTGAATTCAGTGGGGTTCTGTGCAGGCCAAAGGTCTATCCAGTTGTATTCTGCTAGTGATCAGTCAGAGTCTAATACTATATCTATTTTATCCTATGTTAGTAATACATATCACTATTAATATCATTTAATAAGGCACTTCTTAAAAAAAAACAAGTCCTCAAATCCCTAGGTCATTAGAACATAGATGGGGAGGGGGGCAGAAAAAAGATCTTCTCTAACAGTTGGACATACCAGGAATATTGCTTATTGTTGTTTCTGTTATAGTAGTCCTGAAGCAAAAACCTAGTGTCCTGCTTACTTAATACAATGGTATCTATTCACTTCAAGATGTTATATATATAAATCATCTGATAATATGCATAAATGTGCTAAAATTTGTCTCTATTTTTATTCCTTAGAAAAGTTCAAGTATTTTGGACCCAGATTTCAGGTGATATATCTGACATTATTAAGCTAAGGAATACTATTGGCACTGTTTGCATGCCAGGTTACCACTGCAAACAACTGCTTGCAAGCAAAATGGACACTAAGTTTCAGCTATAAGGTTTACTCTTCAATAATTGATGGCTTCCACACCTGTGCAGTGACGCCAGCTTTCTTTGCTGAAAATTTTGGCCTTGGAGCAATAAACGAAGAGGATTTGGTGGTTTCTGGCTTAGAAAATGCAGAGTAACCTGCAGGTGAATAGGATTCATTTACAGGGGTAGAGGCATTTGACTGGAACGAAGGTTGTGAAGTGTAGGCTGGCACAGAGTACACAGAAGATGCCCGGGCGTTAGGAGGAGAGCCAGCACTGGGTGGTCTGAAAGGCAGAGCTTGCTTTGAAGTGGGCGACTTCAAGGTCTGCTTAATAGCTAGGCTTTCCTTAGGACTAGGAGGTTGAAAAGTGAATAAAGATGCATCAAGTTGATAGGGTTTATGTTTCATAATATCCAAAGCATTGAGACCTTTCTTAGGTTTTCTTTTTGTGTTTTTGGTAGCAGCAGTGGACTTAGAGGCAGGCTTGGTAGCAGCAGAAGGAAAAGATGGGCAATGGATGGGATTATAGGCAACAGGTGGGGGTGCTCGGACATTAGATGAATATTTCCAAGAAGCTGGTAAAGATGGAGTTGGAGATGAGGCTCGTGCCATGTTTGCCTGCACAGTCTCTGAATCTACCACATACTTCTCCATTCGAGAGTGCCTTCTGGCAAATAACTGTGCTCCTTTTCCACGCATCTCTGGTGGCATCTCAAAGGTCGACTTTGTTCCTCCAGCAGTTGGTGTGACTGGTGTCTTGGGTGTATGGTTTGGACTCGCTAGGGTTGCTTGAGGCCCTTTGAAAGGACCAGCTAGGTTAAGAGTACTTGGGGGATGGACAGGAGAATGAGGATACTGTGGAGATTTGAGTGGTGCAGGATATGCTGCCTGAGGTGAGGCTGGTGCTGGGAAAGAAGGAGCCTTGTTAGAAGCCACAGCTGGAGGTGACCAAACTGGTGAAACTGGGGTACCAGCAGGAGGAGACACCTTGAGTGAAGGCTTTGGAGCAACAGGAGGAGGGGCCTTTTGTTTAGATGCTTGAGTCTGCATGAAATTGCAAGCTTCTGCTCCCAAACTGAGGTAGTCTTCTTCAGGTCCTGACTCAAAACCAGCTCCAGTACCTTTTTTGCCCTCTGCATTGTGTACAAGGGACAACAGGGCAGGATTGGGACTTACTTTGGGTGTTTCTTTGAAATTGAACATAGGTTTTGAAGTGCTTCTTCTCTTTGCCTCTTGCAGTATCCCAGTTCTTTTGGCTGGCACCGCAATCCTTTCATCTCTGGATGCTATGTGTTCTGTTGGCTCAGTAGGTGACCACACAGTTGGGGCAGCTCTGCTGGCTACAGGAGCTGAAACGGGTCTGTAGAAAGCCTCAGGTGGTGGGCTAATGGAGCAGTAAGGAGGTGGTCCTGGTATATCCGAAAGAGGACTAGTGACGTTTCTTGTGGGTGAAAACGGTGCAGCTGCTCGGTTTTGAACCCCAGAAGGGAAGGGCTTAGCTGTTTTATTCAAAAATGCTGCTTTTTGAGATTCAGAGGACTGAAAAGAGAGATTTGTGTGTGGTGCTAAGCCAAATCCATTTTGCTGTACAATTTTGCTATGATTCTGGCTCACGTCTGTGTAGCTTTTGCTCACACAGGTCTGCTGTCTTGATATTTCTTCTTCTTTTGTTTGATAGGCTGAAGAGCTTACTCTCTGGAAGTTCTCTGACACAGTGGCCTCTCTTTGTTCCTCTGTATGCATTGTGCGTGCCTTCATCTCCTCTTGCTCGGCTGTGATCTGATCCATCCTCTGCCGTCTCTTGGCAAACATGAGGGCCCCTTTACCTGTGCTCTCTGGAAGCGTCTGCATCTCGTCTCCACTTTTTGTCTTCTTTTCAACCTCAAGTAGACCACTGTCCCAGTCAAACGTCAGAATCTTGCTGTCGTCAATGTCAGAGAAGAAATCTTCATCTATTTCTGACTCGCTTGTTGCAAGCAAACTCACTTCAAAAGTGTTTTCTTTGTCACCCTCTTCACCTTCACCTTCACCTTCTTCACCCTCGTCTTCGTCACGTTCTAACTCCCCGGTACCGTAGCTGACTAAAGTATATTTCCTTGCCCTTTGACGACGCTTCTTGAACATCAACACCCCCTTGGAATTGGGATTGGGGGCTGCTGTCAGCAGCAATGCAATACTTTTACATTTAGATTTGGCTTCTTTGACCTGCTTCTCTGACAGGCTCTCACTTCGCCGGAGCCCTGTGGAAAGAATTAATGTGCTCATTTAATTACATGCAGCCCGCAAAAATATAAGGAGACTAATAAGAAATAGTGCATTTATCGATACTGAAATTTACCCAATGTCCCCTTCCCCCATATTAAAACATTCATTTTCTTTTGCATGGAGACATCATTATACTTAAGCTTTTCCCACACCATCAACTGTGTTGTAGATCCCATATGCAGCATTACACAGAGTCACACCTATGCAAGTTCAAAGGCTACATCACTTTCTTTAGAACTTTCTTAGTTCAACAGGAGCGTCAGATGTGTCTTTATATGTAGCTTTCTCAATTCTTATTCCCATAAGTAATCTCGGCAGCAACAGGCAGATGATAATTGCTCATTTATTCAGTTTCTATGCCCGGTATTTATGAAGCGTTTGACCACAGTTCTTAGGCTTACAGCAGACATTCCAGGTAGCCAGGCCCATGACTGCTCATCATCTGAGACCGAGTAAAACTGAGTGTATTCTGTCTAATGGTGGTAGCAGCTTCTGGCATTTATGTGTTTACTTTACTCATATGCATTACAAAATATGTGTAGTTGATAAAACTGAGTATGCTTCTATGTATTAGCTATTTAAAAGCAAGTATACATCCACAAAGGCATATACAAAAACTATTAGCATTAACTATCAGCCCCTTGGAAGACATGGGAGTTTGGCCATGGTACTGAAGGAAAGCAGGTTTCAGTCTTTTAACAAGCATCGCTTGCCTGAAATATAATCCAAAATTCTATAGGATAATACAGCTCCAGAATATTTATTTTTGAAAGTGTGGCAAGAATGGATACACATTTAAGAACAGAATGGAGGAGGCTCGGCTAACTTCTCAAGAGTATTTGCTAGCATATATCAATAATACATATTTCTTAAAGCATGAATTATTGGTTTTCATCAAGTCACATGGAACAGGAATAGATGCAGCTGTAAAGCTGATAGATGCACTGTACAACATCAGCATGATTTCTCCCTTGTTATGTGACATGGAGAGTGTGCCTCATGGGGCAACGCAGGCCAGATAGTGTCCCTGTTTCTTTAGCTTCCTTATATTCTACCACTGCATCTCATGAACGAGGGCCTCAATAGTTTCTCCTTTGAAAAAACCTAGAATTTAAAGCTGTTTCTTCCTAAATCAACGGTCCCCTTCCACTTAATTTCAAAAGGAAAAAATGTGCCACTGATGTTTGAGAATAGAACAGTAAATTATTTAGTATCTTTTGCTAGCACAAATAAAGAGAACTCATTAAGGAAAGCCATGTGGTGTGTTTTCTATTAATAATCTTTTTAGCCATTTCAGTAGATGGAGTCTGATACTTCTGTTAAAGACAACTGGAATTTTGCCATGATGCCAAATGACAGCATGACTGGACCAATGGTTCTTACAAGAACCTATAAAAGAGAAAGGAGCATGACACCCAAACCCAGAATTTGTAATATTTTATTTTGAGAGGGCCAAATCACAAAATCCTTGGCTCAGTCCTTTGAAAATCCAAATGCTTACAATAGTCACTGAAGACATTTTCCGAAAGTATAGGCTTTAGTACTGGAGTGCCTCTGCAAACAGAAATGGTTGTCCTTCGTGTCTAAGTGCTACACTTTCAAATAAACTACTTGCATCAGCAGTGAGTGTTTTTCTAGGAAAGAGATTCAGCAGGTACCCATACAGTTCTGTGGGAAGCAAAAATTGAAAGTTTTTATTTTGCTAGCGTATTTTTTCTTAATTCTTAATCGGTAGTTTCAAAAGATGGCAGAAGAAATGCCACCTGCTCAGGTAAATAGAATCTGATTACTATTTACAGAGAAAATTTCTGCTAAAGAGATCAAACACCTATAATAAATATTCTGCTCTAATTTAGACTTAAATGATGCATTATAACTTTTAATTAAAAAAACCCCATGCATAGTATTTGCTGCACACAGATTATCCTCCTATGCTTGCCAATTTTTTTTTCTAAAGTGTAAATAGGATTTTACATACAATAATAATAATAATAATTAAAAAAAATTATAGATTAATTCAGTGGTTCCCTAAGGATAACGATCAGCCACTATATTAGAAGGAATTGATGTTGTCATAGTTGAGATGGGAAAAAGACAGAATCTATGTCTTACTTGAGAGAGGAGTTTATGATGTAATATATAGTTCATTCTTTATACTTTTGCCTTAATACACAGGCACTGCAATTCCCTAAGACAGGCACAGTCTCACAGTTGGTTCTGACTTCACAGCCAAAATGTAAAGCATGTGCACTTTTCTTTTATGCTTCATTTAATATGCCAAAAATATGTGGATTGCATACAGACACTTAGGAATAAGTAACTGCTTAATCCACTTGCCAATAAGATACAGATGGTTATCATGCTAAAAATATGCTTACAGAGGAATTAGCAGCGGGTTAGCGGACTAATTCCAACACTGCATATGAAATAGCTTGTTGCTACAGTATATCACTGCACACATTCAAGCACCTTTGACATACTGCTACTAAATCCGCGGACAGGATTCTTAACATTGTTGGGAAAGAGCAAGCAACCAATAGAAAGGTCCCAAATTAAGAAATGAATAGACAGATAAATAAAGAAAGAAATAAAAGAGATGCATGGAACATATCTACACTCAGTAAATTAATGTTGAATCCAGTTGCAAGTTTACTTTCATGTAAACTTCTTGGACGCATTTTGAAGCTGACCTCTGGGTATGGGAGTCAGAAGAAATAGCATGTTCACTTTACAGTCTAGAGAACACTGACAAAACTGAAAGGATCATGTAACACTTAAACACATGCTAGTGTCTGTCAAAATCACTTCTGCGGGCAACTTCAAGTTTTCCTACTAGCCTTTTTTGTTATTAACTTTTAAGAGCAGTGGCATGGCTTTGATTTTAGATGATGCAAATGGCAACACAAAGTTTTTGCTATAAAAGGAGAAATCGACAGGATTCACTTAGACATGTGCAAGCAACATGCTTTTTTTGTTAATATTCTGCAGATTGCCTCTGAATATACATTAGAAGACCAGCAGAACACATCTTTTGGGAGATGTGGTTTTAGTTGGACAAAGTAATGGGTTAGTTTCAAAGTAGAGGTGCACTAAGCAAAGTTATTCAGCACAGTTAAGGCAGAGGTATACTCTTGGCTCATCACCAGGAGCATTGTATTACTCTGAAAAAATATATAAAGCAAGAATAGAAACATTTGTTAAAAGAAAAAGAGAGAGGAGAAGTTGGAAAACTGCAGAAAAAAACCCTAAACATTTTTTTCTAATGCATTCTAAATTCTGAAATTATGTTTAAAGCTACAAACTATGCTTTCAGGCAGTACAAATGATTAGATGGGACATACTTACTTGCGTGCCTCGCCCTGTGCTTGAGAGGTCTGTGATCCCTTTCCAAGTGCTGGTTGTCTTCTCCCTGCTCTGTGCCTTCTGATGAGATTGCAAAGGAGAGAAGGGAAGGAGGTGCTTCGGACTGCCCTCCTTCCACTTGAGAATCAACACACCCCCTTTCAGCTACAGACCTGGCTGCTTCCTTCTCCCTGTCCAAACAGTCTAGGATCACCTCCACCCTGGGGAGAGATGGAACTGCACCTTGGATCCTCTTGACCTCTTTGCTACTGGAAAACTGGACTACTTTGCTTGACCACTGGATGTTGCCCTCTTTCACAGCCAGGGGAATTGCCATTACAGGGCTAGTCCCATCTTGTGCGCTGGGTCCTCTTCCTGCAGGGCTGCTTTTTTCTGCCCCTAAGAGAGTCACAGCAGGAGCATTGGTGCCCTTGTGCCCATCATTTGAGAGGGACAGCTGCAGCTCAACCGTAGTGCCTGGCCTTATTTCTTCTGTTTTCCCTCTGAAAGCAGCCTCATCTGTCACAAGCACCTTGGAGGTGCCTATGACTTTAGGAGTAATTCTGTGGCTTTGTGTGGTCTCTTGTTTAATTTCAGAAAAGTGTGTGTTGCTTTCTCCTTCTCCCTGGTGAGTCTCGCAGTATATCTCTGTGATGCATAAATCTCCATGGGGTATCTCTTTCGCCGTGTTATTTTGCAGTGTAGTGCTCTCCCTATAGTCCTCATTTTTCATGTTATCATGCTTTCCATTTTCTCTTTCAGCACTCAAGGTTTCATTTGTTCCACTGGAGGATCTGCACATACACAAACAAGTAATTCAAGAAATTAAGGTGCTGTAAGCACAGCAATTGTAAGTACAGTTACTAAAACAATTTTTGTATAGTATTTTCCCCCCTCTATTAACTGTGGTACCTGCTAGCAGGTCCATTTAAGTAGAAGAATTTTCCCAGAATGTAGAGGTCTTAAATTAAAGCATCTTTGTGTCTTTCAAAATTCTTCAACTTAACAGTTGAAGGAAATTACACTGTTGCAGTAGAACTGTCATCCTACTACCATCCTTCTTCAATGTTGAATGATATCATTCCTAACATCAGCATGCTTTCACAGACACATTTATATTATAGTATCTCCAGACAAATGCTACTGAGACTTCTGGGACAGACTTCTTCATATTTCACATGTGCATGAGAAAGTTAACTTTGCATGACACCAGAATAGTGGTTAATTTTTGCCTCTGTGGCTACTACTGCAACTGTTTTAGGCACCACCCTCACATACAGTTCCTGTCCCAAATAGTTTACTCTCTGAGGAACAGATAAGTACTGGGTGAGGGTCAGAGGGAGGGGAATGCATATTTAAAATACACATTCAGAAAATTCCTATGAGGTTCATTATTCTTATAGATCATGCAATAATTAGAAAATTATGGGCCAGTTGCAGTAATCCAGTGAAAAAGGGTAGCAAACTCATAAAATATTTCCTAGTTATTGAAAAATATATATTTCTAACTGGCAAAGGTTACTTTGGCTTCCTGAATGGTATAACTCAGTGTAGCTCCCTTTCTTAAACTATTCATTCTCCTGGCCCAGTTAGGCTGTTTTACTGGTGTTAGAACTCCTAGGGTAATCCAGCTGCTTCTTTCAGTACTCTGGGCTATACTGACTACTATTAATTCAGGAAGAAACTTTCTCTGTATGTTAATAATGTAACATGTTATTAAGGTTTTCCATTGGCTAGAAGGTAGCAAAGCACTTTTTCAAGTGAGGGAAGTGGTGGTTACCCTCAGTAAAGTATTAATATCTAGTATTACAGAGATTTCTGAACTCAAAAGTGAGTCCCAGGTATTCTGAAACTTTGGAAACCCTACAAAGAAAGGCAGGAAGAAGCAACAGAAGAAATAAATCTGCCAGTGCACTGCAGAAGCTTCAATATCACTTGATTTCTAGCCATGTACCATACTGTTTGTAGCAGTCTGGGTCTGCCTCAAATAGCACAAAACGTATAACATCCATTAAACCACATATGGAACTACATAAAGGTCAGACAGATTTTAATTTAGGGAGCTCCTTGTGAGTGCTGCTGGATTCCATCATATTATGCTATTTGGGTGATCAATTGTACTGCTCTTAAGTACAGATAAATTACAGAAATCTGTAAACATTTCCTTGTAAGATACGAGAGGGGAGGCTGGGCCAGTAAATGCTAGCCTTTATTGGTAGCTGAGTGATTGTGTGTATGTGTGAGAGAGAAAGATTTCCACCTTAAAAGGCCCTTGCTACTTATGGATGTACTTCTACTCTATATAGACATAAATGCGTATCCATGTGTCAAGAGGCAGAATACTGCGTCTGATCTCTTTTTTTGTAATTTAAGACTCTGTTTTGTCAAATTATTGGTTTTGTTTTAGGTCTTTCCAGCTCACGGCAGAAACAACACCCCTGGTGTGATTCCAGGAAGGAAGCAGAACTCATGGAGTCAGCACGGCAGGGTTTGTCTCAGTCATGTTTTACTCCCTCCATGGTGCATTTCATTCTGGTATGCACTGAGCACACTCCTTGCTTCCCCCCAGAAATTTTCTTTCTAGACTCAGTGCTAGCCCAAGAGCTGCTAACACTGATGTGAAAGGGACAGGCTAGTGTTTCTGTTTCTGTCCCCACACTCAATGTTTCCTGGGTACATCTGTTCAGCATTTGTTGGGAAGGACAGTAAGATGCTCCCTCACATGGCATCTGGAGAGTGCCTGCCCTGCAGTGTTATCCCTTTCCTCTGATCCTGGAAACTGAAGATTTTGTGGGCACTGCTGGTCAGTCACTGACTGTGGTTTACAGGGGATTGGGAAAACTTTTTGTAGATGTTAAAGGCCAAATAGCATTTTAAAAGCTACTTTAAAAGCCAAATTTTCCTCCCAGTGAGCTCAGTAAGAGCAGAATTAGGCCAAGAATGAATGCATCTTTCAGGCAAATATTTCAGGAACAGTCAGAAGCATCCCAAAGAGAAATATTCTTCCCTGCCAGCAAAAGAGGCTTGGATGCAAAGATCACCATTGGAACACCACTTTAATTAGGCATTATTCTTCTTTGATGATTTCCGGCGTTTTCTTGAGATGGCTGCTAACAAGTGGCTTCTCAGGAAAGGAAGGATTTGCCCCTCGTTGTTCTCAGAGGATGCTAAAACGCATCCTGAAAAACCCTGCTAGTCATAGTGCCGAGTGGGCTAGTACCCACAAAGGAGGAGACAGTGGAAGAGAAATGTTTCAGTTGATTTTCCCCTACCCTGGAAGATATTGACAGGAGGGGCTGGGAGTTGGAGAAGGTGAGCTGATGAGAAGAAATGCAAAGATTCTCGTAGTGAGTTCCTTTAGAAAATGTTAGTCACTTTCAGAGCCAGCCAACTGTTGAGCAACTGCAATTTTCTTAACATTCGTAACAGACACAGAGTTTTTCTCCATGAAACACTGAATTATGTCATCTAAGCACTCTGGTTTGGTTCTGATTTTCAGGATATGTATTGCCCTTCATCATACATGCAGACAGGGGCAATGGAGTGAATGAAAGATGTGCTGTCACTTTCAGCTAGAATGTAATGTGGCCTTTAGACCAACTGAAATATCAGTTATAGTGCAGCAACAGGCAGGAGCCAAAGCGTATGGAGCTATTTCTATGACTGCAGACAGCCGGTCAGCCACAAATACAATTTTTACTAGTGCAGTTCTAGTAGTCATGTTATAAATTAAGAACATAAGAATGCAGATTTCACATGAGGAGCATTCAAATATTACACTGTTGAACCAGAAACAAGAGTATGCGCTATGGAGAAGGTAAGCTGTAATGCTCAGCTATCACTGTTCCCCTGATCTCAGCATATCGATCCATTACTCAGGCCAAGACAACATGGACAGGCCAGGCAAAATATTTTGAAGGTAGATTGTAACTGAACTACTAGACACTTCAGGAAAGTTCCTTTGCGCATGTTGCAGAAAGCACAGAGGAATTTCATGTGCTGTTTAGACATCCCTGGTAACCAGAGGCAAGTGCCTGTTTTGTACCAGAGCCCTTTCAGACTTCCCAGGGTCGCTGCTCTGTTAGCTGTTGTCGTGAATCCTGACCCTTTCTGTCCTCCTGCTCCTGGCTGTGGGAGAGCAGACACAGGGAACTGCAGTAGCTGAGGGGAAAGCTCTAATTCCTTATGAGGAATGTGGAAGTCTCAGGTCTTTTCTTCCTCTTCTTACTCACACTGAAGGCAATTAAGAGTTCATCTTGTCTGAATTCACAAAGTCTGGGGAAAATACGCTTACTATAGGCAGTTGTGAACTCAAGATTGCATATAGCACACTGAATAAAATTACGGAAAGACACTAGAATAGACTGATGTGCAGGGAGCAGTAATGCTGGCTTCATCGCAAATTTACATGAAGGTTCTCTAAGAAGCTCAAAGCATTTTCAAGGAAAACTGAAATTCACTATCACTATTTTGTAGATGGAGAAGTTGAGACCCAGAGAGCTGTGACTTGTCCCACCTCATCTAGTGAAGTGATAACGGCTCCAAGAATAGAATTCATTGTTGCCAGACCCTCTCCCCCTCCTGACTGCTGACACATTTTGCCACCCAAGAAGACCATTTGCCATGTCATCATCAAGGCATATCTGTGTAACACAGTTTCTCCATCTATACAGTCTTTGCTTTTCGTAAACCTCACTTCCCTATCTATGAGGAAAAACAACACTTCAGTGCTTCAAAGGGGTGGAAAGAATAATTGAACTGAAGACTCTCTGGTATGCAGATATGGTAGCAGGCACCTTGTAAGTATTAAGAATACTTAATAAAATAAAATTATTACATTTGGAGACTGTACTGTTAATTCTGTGCCTGAACTGTGCTGTTCAAATTATACACATTGATTCCTTCAGATCAAATACTCTGTCTTCCCTCCTTATTCTATACAGATAAACAGAGTTATAGAGATAAGAGAACTAGAAGAAGCTCACAGTATATGTCTGCAAAATGAGTGCATTCAAAACCAGCATATTCCACATGGTTCACTGAACAGAATTGCACCAAAGCATTCTGAGCGTTCTTGTACCTCTTGATAAGCATCTGCAGGACATCAGTCAGGCTTTCCATCAGAACGATGACTTCAGCATAGGTTAAATCTCCACAAGGCTGGCCATTGATAGATACCACCTCATCTCCCTCACACAGTCCAGCCTTAGCTGCTTTGCTCTTGCTGCGAACCTACAGTGAGTCAAAAACAAATGCCAAATCGCACAATTAGTGTTCATTTGAAAAGAGCAGCAACCGTGTCCTCAACTCACTTTTGTCTGTACAAAAGAAAAAGGATCAGTATTATTGATCATAAATAAATTTCTAGGAACACAAATTAATAACTTGTCCCAGTTGAGGTTAATACTGTTCTGGCCAGTAATAAAAAATACAAAAACTTCAGCTTTACTGAGGTTGTGAGCTAGATGTCAAACAGGCTGGATTTTTTTTTTTTTTTTTCAGGGAAACATAGAAGTTTGGGACAACAATCAATCAGAATTTAGCAGAAACGCAAAAAAATCTCATTAGTTTCTCCTAAAATGAAAGGCTACTAGAGATGAAATCTATGCCAAGATTTTAAAAGAAGAATGTATAACTTCAGACTCCTCTGGGCAGAATGTCAGTGTCTACATGCTGTTAGAGCAGTAGGTGTGCAGACTTCTGGTGTACTCTACACTTTTCCTTAGATGCCCAACTGTAGGTTTAGTTGCCAAACTATAAACATCTGAATCACTGGAGATCCTAAATCCATGTTTAGTCATCTGAGTAAGTGCCCTGATTTACTAAGGTTAAGAGATGCCTGTTATGGTTTAGCCTTCCCTGTCAAGAACTCATTCAATAATCTTAGGCAGCTTGATTTTTTG
Source organism: Pampusana beccarii (assembly GCA_013399365.1). NCBI lineage: Eukaryota > Metazoa > Chordata > Aves > Columbiformes > Columbidae > Pampusana > Pampusana beccarii. Next base: position 4,417,640 of record VWYH01005061.1, read on the forward strand.
CTGTTTCACTCCTTTTTGCACTGGCACAATCTTATAACTTATCATAGTCTTTGTATAACAAAACCTAGACAGCTTCAACACCACTCAAAGTATGCCATACAGTTGACTGCTATTTTTAAAGTACATATTTGGCAAACAGTATGTTATATTAACCAGGATGCTTGCAGGAGTCTATTTTAGAATGACACATACACATAAAAGGGCTGTCCTTGAGTTCTTTGCTCTCAGTCTTCTACCTATCGGTGTAAGTACTGTGGCTTTATACAATATTCAGTTGTGGGTAGATACATTATCCTTATAAATCCTCATAGCATTTTCTTGAAAATTTTGGAAGTAGTGTAGTTCTACCACATCCACAGCAGCACAGTCAGTCCCCACTGACTCTAGGAAAGTTACTTTTGCTATACACCAGATCTGAGGGTGCAACTGTCCCACAGACACATGGAATTATCCCCAATATACTATTAGGCCACTGGGCTGCTACCTAAGATTCATTTCTGGAGGCAATTTTGAAGTGTTTCTTGGAGTCAAGATGATATGCAGAATGAAGAGCGAGACTGCATGTTTTTCTGTGATGGGGCCATATATCTTTGTTGTTTCAAATTATACATACCTATATGTCATATTATGGCTTTTTGAGCAGTGAAGAAACAGAAGCCTGGTGCATACAGAAGCCAGTTTCTACCTTGCCTTGTTAACATTTACAAATATGGAGTGGTATGCTGCTCTGTTTATCTCCCCCTAGGCAAGAGCATAAACATCCTTGTACTTTGGGAAGAAATGATGGTTTACACAGTGTTTAGAATGTTTTGCTTCATATATGAGCTAGGATTTGGACTGAGTTTTTTGTTGATGGTTTGTGGTGGTTTGTTTTGTTTTTAATAGGAGGGTATGCTATTAAAATTTTACAAGACATCTTAGGTCTGAATGTAAATATTTAATGCGGATACTAGGGAGAAATTAGAGTGACCCTCTTTCAAAAAACCTGTAAACAGCAATTACAGCAACATGTGAACTCTGAAATAGCATAATGTGATACTTAGATTGTGAGAAGAAAACTTGTTCCTGTTTCTTTATTGTCTGAGAATTCGGGGTCACTTCTGTCACAGATTACCACTGCAAGTGTCTCAGGAAAGAAACCGTTACCCATTCCATAACGTCAGTGATTTATGTCAAAAAGCAGAAGTACAAATGTACCACGTTAATAGGTCTACGTGACTTGCTAGATGGCTCAACAAGTTTCATAATATTTAAACAGACTCCTTGGTAGCATTGAAAGAAAATAGACAAGGGCATTGAATTTCCTTTTAAAGTTCTTGAAAGGGCCTCTCAGTCCATTTTGCTGCCTTGTGAATTGTTGAAAGATCACAATTATGAGGTATTTGGACCTTCATAAAAAACTCAGCCCCTTCTTTGGTCACGCAGGAAAGAAATTACTGTGAGTCCCTATACCTCACTCTGCCAGCATTTCAGTTCCTCTGCACATTAGAGCACATTTTCTGTCAGTATTATACTTCCAGGTTAACCCATACACATCGAACATTTTGCCATTGCAGGATCACACTGGACATGCTGTACCTATTAATTGTTCTCCTGACTGTATGTCAGCCTCTTTCCCAGCCTCCCCTAGAGGCACCTGTGCCTCCCAAATTTGAATAATGTCTATATAAGGTCACCTCACATCCTTCTTGTTTGGTGTTTCTATCAGGGGAATAAAAGGGAGGAGAGAGCACTGACAAAAAAAAGAGCAAAGGCAGGTTGTATAGGAAATTATAGCAGGTTGCTGCTAGGGTAGAAATATACCATCATCATCTGTGTTATTTTAGCCTCAGGATATCACCAGGTAACTCAGTAATATGCAGACTGTCTTACCAGGCAAGCTGTAGTTGTTTCTGGTTTAGTTTATTTGCCTTCACTGGAAACCCACAAAAATGAATTGATAATTTACTCGTGTAAACCAAAACTTTTCAGATTTCTGGGGAAGAAGCAACAACAAAGCACACACACAGACACAAAAGATTTGTGGAAACCTGGATCTTTCTGGTAAAATATGTGTTTAGCAGACATTTTTCTCTCAAAAGAAGTTTTGGCAGAAAGCTTTTGACGAGCCCACTGGGAGACAAAAGCTGCCTTTGTTAGCAGAAATATGACTTGGTGACACTGGGGACAGTAACTAAGTTTTATCCAGTTCTTGCGAACTTAAAGCAAAGCATACTTTGGTGTAAAGCAGAAGAGATTCTTCCAAAACCAGTGATTGCTCTTGCTTTATAGCACAGCCCAGGCTTCCTCCGTTACTTGTTTCTCCTATCTGCTTTAGGCTGGAGTTTTCTTTGGGAAGGAAAACTTTTTCTTCCTGTAAAATTTGTGAATGGGATCTCAGTACCAGAAAAATATATTTGTAAGGGTTTTCTTAGTTTTTCAATGCTTGCAGTACCAGTGTAACACAGGGAAGCTGAACCTGTACCCCTAGTGCTGAACCTGTGAAGACATCAGCTGCCCCTGGCTTATGTTGAAGTCCTTTAGCCCACTTTTCCCTGGTGCTGCTTGTATTGCTTTTCTGCTGCCCCTCAGTCACGACTCTTCCTTTTTATTACTCAAATTATATATCATGCACTTGTTAGAATGCCTTGGTTTTCCTCCAGTGAGATGACAATGGAAATATCGACTCTGAATTCCAAAAGTTTTAAAGAAATTGTTATACAAGGTGTATTGGTATTGCAGCAGTACTGACCTTAGTGCTATGCGTGTTCTGCCCACAAGGAATTCTACATTTCTGAATTTTTAACAGTATTAAAGTGTTGTACATAAATAGTTGTACATAGATCTGATTTCAAGTTATTCTGAGCCATTTTTTTTAATATTCTCTAATTTCAGGTGTTTAGATTGCTGTTGCTAGAAGGTGTGAAGAACAGTGCTGGATTACTTGGACAATTTACCTGAAGTATGTCATTTCTTTTAGTTCTCAGATTACTCTTCTATCCAGAATTTCCCATGAACAGGAGTGCCTCTTGCTGCTTAAAATGTCAAGTGCTGAGCAATTCCTTATGTCCACAGAGGTGTTATTCTTAGGGGAAACTTCCTTTGCGAAGAACTTATCCTGTACGCTCCCTGTTATCTGAGCACCAAGGAGGCAGCAGGAGCCCCGTGAGCTGCAGGACAAGGCCATGGGAGCTGGTGGGGCAGCTGCTCCCACACACACCTGCCATCTATTAACAATCTGCTGCTGCAACCAGGGACTGGGGGATGTCCAGAGGCTCTTCAGGAGGCTTCATAAAGGCTTGGGCTGAAAGCTGGGAGTAGGTTCTGGGTGTTGTGAGGCACTGGTGGGAGAGCACCTCTCAAAGACACAGGTATGTGGGGGGAAATGTGTGGGATAGTGACTTGCTGTGGGATGCTGCTGGGGCTGGAGTAGTCATGGGTACCTGCAGCATGTGGAAATTTCACTCTGTTTCTTAATCAGTACAAGATTAATAAACTGAGGAGTACAGAGTGGCTGTGTCTATGCTAGTGTGGGGCAAAGGACGGGGTTTGTAGAGAAAGCTAATGCTGAGTGCCCACCCTTTGTGCTGTGTATGCCGTGTGTTTTTACTTTCAGATTAGCTTTAGTCTCATTCTGTTACCTGGAGACTACTTGCCAGGTGGCATGTACTAGATCTGCTCCTTTGATTTAATCTGAAAGCAGTTTAGTTTGCACAAACTATTCTATGCTATGAAATAACATATGATATAGCAAGATAACAAGGAAACTTGCTTCAGAAAATGTAATCCTGATGAAGCTAAAGAGCTGAAGTAGATGCACCTGTTACTTGTTGTGGCTGCAAGTGGATGAATAGACAGCAACTGGGGCTCAGTTTACCAGCTGATGATCTTGGTTGTGCGTCTGAGTCCTATAATAAGCAGATCAGAGAGTGGAGGTATGTTGAACCTGATAACAAGGTCAATGAGTTGTAGTTTAAAGTGAGGCAAATGGACTTGAGGACACTCTGCAGTCCTGGTCCTACAATTGTGCTACTAAGAAACTGTTAGGGTATTTCACAGTCTTGCTTTTACTGGTGACTTTTGGGAAAGATGCTATATATATCTCTTAATCTGATTCTGGTGTGCTGCTGGGAGTACACACCTGTACTTGGGATACAGACACACCTGGGATGTGTGTCTAAGTGATGTGCTTCACATGTAGCCTGACAGAGCAACCAGGCTCAATGATTGCTCAGCCTGCCTGGGCAACCAGACTGAGAAAATGCATAAGCACAATCCATTTAGCCTAAACTTTTATCTATTGAAGTAAGACTTTTGTGGCTTTAAAATGTACATCTGTTTTCACAGTGTTATTCCCAGTTCAAAGCAAGCTTTCCAAACTAAGAGTTATTCTGACAAGTATTTATTGATCCTTTTTCAGTTTGCCAGCAGCTTTTAGACAACGGAATGGAAAATATTGCCACTGAGTGTAGTGGAAATACACTTCTATGCTATCGAAGGTCCCTTGCTTGTATAAACAGAGTAGATTATTTCATTGAGGGGTCACCTCTGGAAGAACCTATTCAGTTGAATATCCTATCTGACTCCTGAAGCCTCTTCTGAACTGTTGTATGGCCCTCAAGGCTTGAAGCTGGTTTCAGTGAACCTTATTTACATGTGTTAAGTCCTTCAGGGAAGCTACAGTTTAAAGTGTTAGTCTTGAGTTTCTGATGGCTGGTCTTGTGTTTTGTTATGTTGAAACGTGTTGCCCAGAATAGCATGGCTTACCAGGCAAACTGTAGATCAGTTGTCCTTTTTCATTATTGTTTGCTACTTTAGTTATGTCAGCTGCAAACTGACATAGTGACTTCGTGTTTTCTTTTAGACTTATGTTTATGCATCAATAACAAAGGGTGAAGGGTGCTTAACAGGGATATGCCCTTTAACTACTGTTATGACCCTGTTGAATAATTATTTAAAATTTAAGGTTACTTTCTCAAACCAAACAACTCTCCAGCTTTTAAAGCAGTATTTTCTACTACAGTAGCAAACTATGCCCTTAGATGTCTTGTCATCATTAATAATGCAGAACTGTGTTTAAGAAATATCTATTGAATAGTCCTTTTTAATGAAAATAATATTGGGATTACAATACTTATTCTGTATAGTCACTTCAGTCTCACCATTATCTAACAGAGTAGATTTGTTTAAATGTGGCTGGTGTTGAGGTCTCTTGTGTTTTTCCCCATGAAACGGGTGACCTATTTTCTGTTTAGAAAAAATTAATGAGTCTAGGTCTTCCCATTATACAGAAACTGTGTAATAGTTTTTTATTCTATAAGCAGGTTCTACCTACCTGCCACTTTACACAACTTTCTGCATGCAACATCAAGATTTTAGTGTCTCTTTTCAGGGATTGTCTGGCAGGTGACTGAGTAACCATTAGTGTTTGTTTTTTGGTTTTGTTTTTTTTTAGGCCTTCTACCCAACCACTCCCCAGGTTATAGTGATCCTTATGCTTCTCGGAGACGGGATTATGCAATTTCATGGTAAGCACAGTTAAAACTTCTCACTTGATGTCAGTATATTGTTTCATGCTTGTAAGCGTAAGTATTGGTTCTGTCTGTTTGTGTTGAGAACTGTTTCTGGGTACAGAAGTACCATGAATTAAATTACTATTATAAGGGTTTTTTTTAGGGTTCTATAAATAGTGGGGTTTTTTTTTGTTTAGTTTCGTTTTTTTTACTCTTGGAAAAAATATGTCTGAGTACAGAACAGGATGTTTGATTTCTTAAGTAGAACTATTTTATAGTAGTGTTAGAGAGATAAAAAGGGGAAAGAAGCAGAGACAGTAGGTATCAGTATGCTGGAAAGAGGGAGCAGGGCTAGGAGTGTGGAGACGCTGCCTCTCCTTTCTATGTTCATACTTGTTTTATGCACTCTTTCAATAATAACTTTCCCTAAAAGAAACAATTTAAAATGTTAGCATTTGACACCCCGAACACAGATCTGATGTTTCCAAATCTGGAACTTTCTGGATACAGTCAGATATCTTAGCTTTAACAGAAGGTAAAATTAAGTTAAAAATCCAAGTTAAATCAATGATGTACTAGAAATACCAAGGAAGTCAACTGACTTGAATAAGACTTAGTCTTTGCTGTAAAAGAGGTGGTGATTCAAATGGATTCAAGAGACAGGGGCAGTGATGAAGTAATCCAAAATCTAAGCAATTAAAGTTGTATTCCGCTTGCTGACAAAGTGATGAATAGTACTACAGGTGAAGTGCACAAAGTGTATAAGGAACTCAGCTTTTCCACTTAATTGTGGCAATACTATGTTGCATTTAGTTAAAGGCCTGCCTGCTAGTTGCTGCAATAAATTTAGCTAGCTAGCATATTTCTCTTTAATATGCTTAAGGCCAGCATGAATAAGTTAATGTAGCCAATATTTAGTTTAATTTTATCAGACATTAGCCTGTACTTTCCAGAAGTTAAATTTCTCATTAATTGATTAGCTATGTGTTAGTCATGAAGCTCAGGATCTGGAATTGCAGATCAGTGTTTCCTGTAGAGAGTATTAAAGAGATTTCAGCACTTCTGTTATGAAACCCTACAGCAAAGGCAGTGGCTGGTAAATGTATTTAAATATATTTAAAAGTTATCTGTCACTTGAATAGAATTAACAATGTGCAATGCTTTATTATGAGCAGGAAGCAGTAGCACTCAGTGGCACAATTATTGTATTAGTGGGTTTAGCTGTATGAAATTAGGGCTTTAAAAATGAAGCTACAAATGAATTCAGGCGGTTTATAAATTTGGGCTCCAGGGCCTTGTTTTACAATGTTTATGCATGCAGGAGTCCTTTAGACAAAATAAAGTAACCTTCAGTTAGTTAGCTTTTTGGTTTTTAGATATAAACATCTGTACAGCAAGTTAAGCCTACCACATCATGGGTTTGGGTTTTTTAGGGATCTCTGTAGATCCTTTAAACAGCTCACAGACTTCAGGCTGGTAAACACTGACCCTGTTAAGTCAAAATCCTGGGTTTCAGTTCACAACTTAGTGCAAACCAGCATTTCCCAGTGCTCCTCAGTCCAGAGCACCAGCCCTTCCACCAACAATGGTCTGAGCTCTCCCAGGCAGCTTGTGGGACACAGGTGAGGAACTCCATAGTCACATAATCAATAGAGGTGACACAGTGACAAGCTTGCATTCCTTCTCCTTTTTAGGGGGTTTTGTGGTTTTGTTTTTTATTGGGGTTTTTTTGCTTGCTTATTTTGGTTTGTTGTTGTTTTGTTGTTGGTTTTGTTGGTTTGTTTTGAGTTTTTTTAACTCTGGTTTACAATACGAACATCTGAATATATTTCTATGTGTTTATCTGAAGACAAACTGTCAGTTTCTAGTTTTAAATCAATACCTCTGGAAACAAAGATATGGCCTATCAACCAGCCTGTAGATCTTGTTTCATACAAGGAATTAAGGCCTTTGCTGGTATAATTCCATTTAAGATGCTTTAGCCCAAATCATGCTTTGGAAGCTAAGTAATGACTACAAATTATGGGGTGTATGCTTAAAATAGTGATGCAATCTGAAGAAAAAAGGGAAGAAAAAAACCAAACAACTAACAAAAACCTACTAAAGCCATAATGAAGTTAGACCACCTGTTTTACTGGCTGATAAATCTAGGCTTGTGAATTTAGCCTGTGCTTGTGTGTTATTAATGTCTCTATGAACATGCCGTTCAGCTCTTAAGCTTATTCTGGGTTTTCAGGTACATGGAATTGGTACTCGTACAACAGGGTTTTTTATGCATTAAATCTGTCTGTACAACAGGTAGCCTCCTCTTACATGGTTAACATGGTTAACATGCAACTCGTATTCTAATTACACAATAACAATGCCATCTTCAGCAAGAAAACAAATGTCTTCACAGCTGTTACCTTGCCATCTCTTCCTCATACTTTGAGCACTGTTTTGAACACTTGAGCTAAATTTGTCTAAAATTCATCTCTTTAATACTGGTATAAGTATAGTAAAATACGGTTTTCTGTATTTTACCTTTGAAGTCACTATGTTCCCATTCTTTGGAGAGTGTATGTAGAATGTGCATAGTGGGGCTAGTGAGACCATGTAAATGTCTGTAAATTAACTGGGTTAAACAAAGATGCTTCTAAGCTATCTCCTGAATGCTTTTCCTGAGAGGAAGCTTTGAATCATGAAGTATCTTTGGCTTGCAAGATAAGCACAGAAATATTTCCTGTCACCAAATTCTTCCCTGTAGCAAGATAATGACATTGGGAATTTGGCAGTTCAGCACACTCTTTTCAGCTTCTAGTCTTAAGGGAAGGCTCCTAGACACATGCAGTGTTGTTGAGATGACTTTCATGTTTGTCTGTAAAGTTAAAACCCATTTAGAAATATAATTAAAGTGAGAAAATACAACATTAGGGAGGTCAAAGGAGAAAAGTTAATATGTTCAGTCATATTTTTGTTACTTAATGTTCTTTAGTGTCTGACGCAATTCTTGAACTGCTGGATTAAATCTAAAATGTCTTTCCAGAAAATGAGGTGGGATGTTACTCTGAGTTCATGGAAGTGCTGCCATTTATTATCACCAAGTTCATCACTGGGGAAGTTGAACAGTGGTATAATATTATGGTAGTTTATGGCAAAATATGTGGTATAAAATGCTAAGCTACGTGAAGGCACTTTTAAACTTTAAACCCATTGATCTAGTTGACTGAAAGGTTCTGGTTTTACTTACCAACTCACAGCTAAAGCAAAACTTTAGTCATGGTTTACTCATGTAAAAGTACACAGAAGATTCTTGCAGAGAGGTGATAGTACCTCCTGGTTATTGGTTTACTTATCGTTTAACTCTGTATCCAGTCAGCCCTCCTGTTGTACTACTGTGCATGTTAAATCACACCTTTTGAGCACACTGTTTCAGTTTGGCAATGGTTGTCTCCTACTTCCCATAATGTGAGAAGAACTTATATAAAGGTGCAGTTTTCCTCATAGTATATTTGACAAGTGCAGAAGAATCCATTTCCTTGATATGACTTCTTATACCTACTGTGAAGGGAGAGTTAAAGAACATGTTTGACTATTTATATGTTGATGGAGCACTTGTGCCATTGGAATCGCAGAGCAGACTGATCTCAGTGAAAAGAAAAGCTTGCTCAGTCTCCCAAAAGCTGTGCCTAATGTACTAGTGTATCATCTTGCTAGCAGTTGCCTTTCTCTGGCAGAAATCCAGAGTTAGCAGCTGAAGAAGGGATGAGATAATGACCTCTGAAATATTGATCTGGTATGCTGGCAATGCAGAAAATTTCCCAATAGTGAGCTTGGGTACAGCACTTAGGGTCTGTTATTCATTTTGTACAACACTTCTACTGTAGTTCAGTGCATAGACTGGCTATGGATTATTTTTTTTTGGAGTGTGCTACTGCATACTTGATGTATCAAAACTAAAATGGTGTGCTGATTTTCTTTCCTACTAGTGCTGCTGGTGAATTGGTGAACAAGTGACAAGGAGAGGAATGATGCTGTTGCCTCTCGGTAATGGGCTGTGCATTGTCTGCTCTTTTTCCATTCCTTTTCTTCTTGCCCTGCTTGAATAATGACTGGCTATATGCTTTCTGGCTTATTTTCAAATCCTAACCAACTTTGATATCTCCATGAACACGGTAGCTATGTTTTAATTTCTTCTTTCCCACCACTCCCTGTACAAAGAGATAATTGAATTGTCAATGCTTCTTTGGGACTGACAAAGTAATGTGTCTTTACTGAGTGCTTTAGTGTATAGGTAGCATTAAAAGTCTTTTTACTACAGCGTATCTTATGGCCTGGAGAAAAGAATTTGTGTTGATAAGGTAAAAGGAGAATAATATAGCCTAATATAGGCAAGAAATATAAATGTCTATATTATCTGCTTACTGGACAGTTCGAGGCAACATTGGAAGTGCTACAACAGACAGTCCCTGTGGTAAGCATATCCACTGCCTGACCTTGAGCTAGTCTCGTCACTGATGCAGCAGTGGAACTGCTACGTACTTGCAGTTAGTATGGTCTTAAGACCATGCACTAGGTTTTTCCAGTAGAAAAAGTGGCACATTTCTTATACCAAAGGTATATGAAAGGTAAACGAAAGGTAAAAAGCAAAATCTGCCATCTGAAAGCACTTATCTTCTAGTGGTGCTAAGATAATAATAGGGTATGTGTATGCTGCTACAAAGAAAACAGCATTTCTAGCCTAGACTTGTGGCTGCTGGTAGAAAGCAGCAAAGGTATGTGAGAAGTAGCTAAAAGCTTAAGCACTTTCAGACCTGCAATTCAGTTTCTTAAACAAAAACAAACATAAAAAACCCACATACACTAACTTAAACACACCACGATTCTTTTTCTGTTCCTCTCCATAAAAGAAAGGGAAGAGAAGGAAAGTGACCATATTCTTCCTCTTTGTTTAATTGTGAGATACATGATATGAGGTATTTTTAGACCATTCTGTTGAGTTTGTATCACACCATGCATCACTGTAAAACAAAGATATATGAGCTAGCTGCAGAACTATAAAGGGGATGACTGTATAAGGAAGATAGTGAGCAGGTAAGCCTGAACCATGGCAGCAGCTGCCTTCCTCTGGGAAGAAGAATTGCAGGTCCTTGAAGGCAAATGGAGGGAAAAAGAGGAGGCAGAAACAGAGGCAGGGGTGCTATAGTCAGGAGACTGTGCTCAGCTCTGAAATACATTCATATAGCTTTAGCTATAAACTAGAACAAACTGAATACATACTGTTAAGTGGTTTAGGAATGAGCTGGTTTAAATTTCTCAGACTAAACCTGTGCTGCTGTGGCAAGTCCTTTAGGAAAAGCATGTTACATCAATGTGATTATGAATTTCCCTGACAGAGTTAATCTTGTTGGGAGAGAGATCAAGTAGGCAACCCTGTGTTGAGTGATATTCCATACTCATTAATTGCATATTTCTGACTGTTTGGGTCACAATGCTAACTCTTCTGTTAATATAATTAAAACTTACATCAGAACATATCACTTGTATCTGTCCTTTTAAAACACTGGTACAATGCTTGATCTTTCTAGGTCTCTGACACTGAGTGCCATGTTCTGACTTAATGAAAACCAACATTAGCTACCCAGAGGCTTGTTGAGACTGCTTTCCAAACTTCCAGATGTAACTTTAAGAGCAAAAGCTCTTACTGCTTTTGCAGCATCATCATGTGTGAAATGTGCCGAGGTGGGCCCTGACTGTTTTCAGTTACAGGTGGCAGTGTGGAACTGAGATTCCAGACTTGGATCAAGATTGGAGGAACAGCTCAAACTTGGATACATTTGGTGTAATGAGTAAGAACCTCAGCTGGCAAATGAACACCATTCTTGGAGTGGGTTATGCTGGCAGAGCCCTGCGGCCTGATGTGGGGTCAGTAAGCATGCTTACTGATTGCTGCATTTCAATAGTGGAGACTACAGTAATGGGAGAACAAGTGTGTGGATCCAGGATGTGCTATTTTGGTTAATAGCTTGTAATTTTAAACTGTGAAATCAGTTAGGATAAAACTTGCCCTGGCTTATTTTTCTGTACTGGAGGTTGGATGGGCCAGCCCTCAGTCTTGACTAAAGCTGAGGTTATAGGCTCCAAATCCAAGGCTACAGTTGGCAGTAACACAGATACTGTGGTCAATGTTGAGAGGCTGAGTTACTATCTGTGGCTAAGGTAGAACTGTTGTCAAGCTAAAGACTCATTTGGTTTGAGTTCTCTTAACTTGAGGACAGTTTGAGGGTTTCAGTGCTACTTATTGCTTCTAACTCACTCCAATAATTCTGGGCAAAGGAACAGGAGAGAAGAACAGTGTTCACACAGCGCAAGCTTGCATTCAGCCATCATGAAGTGGGTTCTAAGTTTAATAGCTGGTTTCTTGCCTAGCCTGGTCTCTGAGCTTTTGTGAAGTCTGGAGTTGTCCTGAGGTTTGTCTTGGAGAACTGTGGCAGGCTTGTGAGTTTAGGCTGCAGCTAGTTTTCTTGTACCTCAGATCTGTAAAATGATCTACATAATCTAGGATTAACTAATTGCTGAGAAGAAGTTTATGAATGAGATTGAAGCAGATTTGAAAGTACCAGCTGTTACTGGTCACAGACCGTGCAGAGCCAGTAGGCTGAAATCTGATAATTCACCATTTTCTTCCAGGACAAAATTTTGCTGCCCTTTGGCACAGACCTGAGCAATAGTAGAGGGTGCATAATCCCAGGAACATCACTGGGAGCTTCAGACCACTTTTGGCATCTTCCTAGCTGTGGGTCAAAGATAGCAAGGAAGAGAAGATAGTCTGTTTTCTTATTCAAATCAACTATTACCAGCTGAAAAGTTACCCAGTGCTGTGATAAGAATGGTGTTGAGATAAGAAAGTCTTCTGTCTTGGCAGAAGAATGGTGATTTTTGGAAGGAAAGAGTTTCCTGCAGATCATTCTGTTTTTCTGAATTTAATCCAAAGCATGTTTGTGTAATTTGATGGTTTGTCCTGTTACCTGCCTTTCAGGCTATGCAATGTTTTGGGAGGGGAACAAGGGATGTGTGGGGCTTTTGGGGTGGCAGGAGGAGGGGCAACTGGCTTCTTAATTATTGACAGACAAGCTATAAATCCATCTTACTAGCAGGCTTACTGAGCCACTCAGCTACTACTGTGCACTGTGTCAAACCCACTCATTCCTAGCTTCATATCCTGTATCAATTACTCTGTCCTGTGTGGCTCCCCTGTCTCATTTTCACTGCATTGGTCATCTGCCCAGCTTCTCTTTAAGTGGGGGGAGAGGGAACAGGCAGAGAGAGAAAAGGAGGAAGGGTTCTCGTTACAAATCTGGATATGGGATGACACATTTAATCCTTAGAGCAAACCTGGTCCAGTGACAGTTCAAATGAAATCGTTGCTCAGTCTCCTCAGCCCATTCCCTGAAATGGCATTGTTTATGACAAGCCCTTAACGTTATGTCATAAGTTTGCAAATATACAAGTATGGCATATGATCATCCTCCCAAAAGGAACAGCAAAGGCAGCAAGAAGAAACTAATGTCGTCTTGCAGGTTTCTGTTTCAGCGAGGGCTGTAGCTATCACTGTCAATGATGTCAAGGTTATACTGAAATGTGTGCCCACAGATGATGTATTTCTTGCTACTTGCCTCACTGCTGAGGCAGCAAGTCAGTCAATGCCAGAAGGATCATGAAGAGGTAACTAAAGCTTTGCCTCGCTTCCAAAGGAGAGAGCAGTGGCGCTGTGTTTATTAAGAGATCTTTCTCTGTGTACAAAGCTCAGCACAATTGGGCCAGATTACAGGGTGGGGGTCTTTTGGGACTGCATTAGCACAAATGAGTTAGATTGTTCAAAGAAACCAAATAACATGACCATCTGGTAAATGCAGTATCTAGATAATGTACTTTAAACAGTTTTTGTATTATGCACAGATAGAGTGGCCAATGTGGTCTTCAAATGAAAGCACAAGGCTCCCAGACTCAGCTGAGCTCAATACAGGCACTGAGTTCCAGCTGTCATTACTTACAGTCATCCTTAGCTGGACTGTTCAACTAAATAAAACTTACAGTTAGACTAAAGGAAATGGTCCTCTGTGAAAGCTGGTAGCTTTGTTTACTAGGGTTTGCCATTAAATGCCATCATATCGTTCTCTCTTGAACTATTTCTGCTTCTCTCACTTTTCAAAATAACTCTGCTAGACTCAAGCTTATGTCCCTGAAAATTCTCTACTGATCAACTTTCACAATTGCCTGTTTCACTGTTTTGCCCAAATTTCACTATTCCCTGACATTTCTCTACTTGCCTGAGTTCTCGTATCTTAGCTTATGGAAAAAATTACATTGACTAATGGTTTTAGCCATGAAATACAGATTCAGACAAATTTCCCAGGACTCACCATTTAAAACAAACAAAAGTATGCAATCTCACTCATCAGTCTTCTAATTTACTTAGCATCCCTCACACTTAGGGTGTATGTTTTGCAACAAACTTCATCGAACTTTAAAATGGTCACGGTTGAATTGATGCAAACCATCACATAAAATTCTTCTTTCTTTTTGGGTTTTAGCCCAAAATAATTATAAAATAAATAGGAATAAGCATGATTATTATGAAGATTTACTATGTCACTTTCTCAATACTTCCTTGTGTAGGCAATTCTTGAATCCATTTATCAATTTATTTCATAAAATTGACATGGAGATTAGTATGCATGAGCTGCCTTTCAGCTCTTAAATAAAATACTGTACAAGGCTATATATTAGAATTCCAGTGTGGAGCCAATCAGAGTAAAAATGAAGTATCTTGCAAGTAGAGCATGTGACTTGCACTGGAACTGAAGGCCGAGAAATCCCCTCTCAAGGTAGGCTAGAATCATATACCCATCTCCTCTTTCAGATTTTAAGATCAGTACTCGCTTGTACTTCTTCATTTGGAAATAATAGCACTTTCAATTTCATGTTAAATATGTTGCCAGGGGAATATTGGAGTGGTGGAGGAATAATTTCTTTGGCATGGCAAATGGGTAGTTGTAGTCAGAACACTGAGGAAATGCTGTTTTACTCAGAGTGTAGCTGTGGAAGCTGAGCCAGATTTCTGGCTCTCCTGTCGATAGTCCATCTGTGGCTGTTGCCCTTGCACAGTCGTGTCTGAGCACGTCTGACACAGAGGTGCTGAGCTCTATTTAATACTCCTGGGCTTAGTGCTCTGAAGAATGAGACCTCCTATTCTTACAGTCTCCGATTCAGGCATGTTGGCAGTCAGCTTTTTCTGTCCCTGACTTCAGTAAGAGCAAGTTGTCAGCATTTTCAAAAGCTGGACAAGAGGATTTGTGTTCCCTCTGCCCTTTCTTTTCTGTTTATTCTCAAGAAGAATATCTGACTGGAAAAACTGTTACACTGATGTGCAAGATTTATTTGTTTGCTTGTTTTCATCTGTCCTCAGTACAAGAGTTGGGCTTAACTCATGATATCTTGCCCAATCAGGCGGTCTGGGAAGGGCTGGCAGTTGCCTATGAGGGCAGCAGGGGGGAAAGAAAGGGTGTTATTTTTGCAGAGCTGTAAATCCAGCACCTTTTGCCAGTGCTGCATTCTCTTTTTATTGCTTGCTTCTAAGAAGCTATTGCTGCAACAGCACTGGCTGCAAACAAAATCTCATTTACTCAAAAGTTCATGACAGGACAGGTCGTGCATTTTGCACATTTGTGGGACACTTGTAAAAGAAACACACAGTGTGCTTTCCAAAAGCTTCAGCTTGAAATGCAACAGTTTCCATGCTGCCTGGAGCTTCAATGTCAAAGAGATTTCTATTTTTAGAGAGAGATTCTACTCAAAGAGCTATATAAGGCTGTGCGGGGGAGACCATTGATTTTTATAATATGTGAGAATACTTGTTACTCAGTGGGGGAGAAAAATTCTGTGTAAAACTGGAAAACACAAAAATACTCTGACTTGGATGTCTTTTTAGGGGAGAGGGAACTGAGATGAGATCTGAAGCCCCAGTGTTTGGTTTATAATATTCTAGTTTCCCTCAACTCCTTGAAAAAAATTGCTTTAGCCATTAAAAATGCCAGAGAAGGCTCTTTATGGTGAGTGATGATGCAAGAGGGAAGAGACGGTTCCAAGCACAGCCTGATGCCAAAAGACAACTCGCTGTGCTAACAGGTGACAACACTGGGAAAACCCAACAAATTACTGTCATGTACTTCATGGGAAACGAAGTAAAACTTGACGTTACAGATTCAGTGTTTCCAGCTGTTTTTTTAATTATCCTGAGTACAAAGTGTACCTAAACTGATTGGAAGCTACAGAAAATCATACAGAGTGGTCAGGTGGGCTAAGAATAGTGGTCACAATTAATGGCAGAACAAAGCAGTGTCTGAAATGCTGGCTTTTAGCATGGCTTGCTAGGGAACCTTCTTCCAAAACCTATTTTTTCCTCACATAAAATCATCCAGCAAACACATAACTCTGTTGCCCTTAATCCCTAGTTTTTTATGGATAGGAAAAAGGACTGAACAGAATTGGTTAAACCTATGTTCTCAATTAACTTTCTCAATGTCATTTCTATTGCAGTTTTAAGAGGAGCTGTTTGGCTTCCAAGGAATAATATCTCTATGAAGCACAGGAGACTTTCTGGTCTGGTTGAACTTTGAGAGGCAGCCCAGGTATCGTTGGGTTTAGCAGCTCTCGCCAATGTTAGCACAGCAGTTGGGGCCAATGTGGGTTTGCTTGTCTAAGAACTAGATGAGGTAAAAGAACTAAAATAGGGACACTGGGTCCATTTTTTCTGTACTCTGACACAGCTCTTGAGGTGAAATCTAAATTGGAGGCAGGACTGAACTGATGCTGGTTTTAACTTGCCTTTGGTTTTACATTGTCTAGCTAGCTGTTTGGCTTCAGGCCAATAAAATGTTGAACAGCTAGACTATCTGAATTAGGGGTGAAAAAATGCAGCAACTGGACGTGATGTCTGCATTTCAGTAACATAAGGAAAGCCAGCAAGCTTGTGTCCTGCAGACCAGTTGGTGACAAAGCAGAAGCACAGGCAGCAATTGCCAAACAGTCTGAGGGAAATTATTTCGTCCGCCCAATGCACTGAACCAGAAATGGCAGGAGAAACAACACTCTGACATTTGTTATTCAGAAGAAATACAATTGATATTGAAATGTGCATTTAGAATGCTTTTGAATACACAGACGTACTAGTCCTGTCTTATTGTTAAAAGTATGAGAAGCAGTTCAAGTAATTTGGGGGAAATACCTCTCCAGGCATCTTGCAGTGCACTGGCGGGGTCAGGTTTGTGTGTATTGGTTTAGAACGCAGGGCAGGGGCCGCCCCGCTGCCCGGCGCCACCGGCCCTGCGGCATTTGCAGCGAGGGCCGCCCCGGAGCAGACAATGAGCAGCCGGGGCAGCGCGCCCGGCGCTCGCGGTCCGCAGAACGGCACCGCCCCCTGGCGGAGTGGAGCGGCAGCGGAGGGCCGAGCCGCGGCCTGGCGCTGTCGAAGAGGAACATCGAGCCGTGACAGTTTTAAGATAATTGCGGGAATTGTAAGGGATTAATAATGATAAACTGAAGGAACTTAGTCGTAAGTCTACAATGCAGTTTTGCTAAAGGCCTCTTGTAGTGTCACGTTCATTCCTGGAGCAGTGCCGCAGACACCAGCTCCTCACCCTTCCCAGCCTGTGTCAAAGCACCTAACTCTACTTTGAGCTGAAACTTTCTTTTCTCCTCTATCCTATGAAGTGCCTCTATACCTTCCCTTGCTTTGCTGAGGAGGCACCCAAGAAATCTTCCCATGGTAGTCCCCTCTTCCTTCCTAAATGTCATCAGTCCTGCTGGCGCACTCTGCAGCAGAGACGTGTTCCTAATTTGATCTGCTTCGCAGCTGTCTCAAATAGGAATCCCAGGCTGTGCCCCTCCTCCATGCCTGAATAGTTTCCTTCTGGGATTAAACAAACCTCTATACTTCCCTGAACAAGTGACTGGTTGAGGTTTTAGAGGTTAATTCTGACTTTTGTTGGCTATGCATTCAGATGGCAGTGAATTTTATCCTTGTCATTTGTATTAATAAACATAGTGATTTTTATGATATTGAAAAGACATTTGTTAAAATGTTGTACATTTGGTCAGCAAGTTGTCTTAACGTATTATCAATTAAATTTCTTGGTGTCATTTCCACTGCAAATTTCATGCTCTACTTGTAAGATACTCTCCTGTACTTGCATGTGTTTTCATTTTGTTAGATGGTGCACGCAGGGAGATTAGAACTGCAATCGCTAAATAAATAAAAACTTCCAGCTGATGAACACTAACTGACATAAACCTATTACATACACTGTTTCCTTTTCTAAAATGTAAATACAGGTACATTAATATCATGCAGTTGCCTAGTATAGGCAATAATAAAGAACTATAAGCTTCAAGGTTAATTTTTGGACCAGAGAAAGGGAAGTCTTGAGGTAAACTCTTTTTGTTTATTTATAGGGAGGTATAGAAACTTCCATCACGTCATTTCAGACCTGAAATTTTAGTAGTCATCAATTGATCATCTAAAATGGTGAGTGCAAGGATACATATTTGATCATTCAAGTTGGCTAATCTTTCTATTTTATTTCAAAATTTGACTGAATACCATTAGAAACTGACTCTTCAATTTCTTTAACTTTATTCTGATGTCTGTCTCTCATGCTCATCTAGGTAAGCGTGCTTCTCTTTTCAGTGCATAGTATTCTCCAGTCATGTCAGACAATAACATTCTACAGGTTAAAAGGAAAAGAGTCTTTAAAGGGTATGATGAGGATGGTGGGAAGCCCAACCTGTTATTTAGGACTCTCTGAAAAAAACAGCATCTTATTACAGAAATGCTGCTGTAAGAGACAAATACGATTAAGCTGTATTATGCTGTAAGCAAACACCATCAGTCTGTAAGTTGTGATTATACAATAATTTTATCAGGCCTCCTCTAAATAGCTGAAGGTTAAATCAGCAGCACAAAATGCATAATGTTACAGGAAACAGCTGTAGTGTGGGTGTGGGAGGGGGAATATAAGCCTGAATTTAGTTAAGGATAAAGGTTTGTTTGAAAAGCCACTAACTTCCAAAATGTTTATAAACATAATCCTGCAGCCCTTTTGTGTAGCTGTTTTAAAAACATCTTTGCCATAGTACTTTTTCTGAGAGTCCAAAACAAGAAGTGAAACAAACTGTGTAAAAGAAAAGAGACTGAGGGGAAAATACTGATTTTATTTTTTTTAATTAGAGTACTTCTAAGTTGGGAAGAAGCAACTTTCTAGGCAATGCTTGTATTTCTTTTGTTTATTCAGTAATGCGATCTTAGGATACTAGAATGATGGGACTAACATAATGTGGGCAGTTGAGCATTTAAAAAGAAAGGTGGGTGGTGGTCAATATGCCATCCCCAGCAGGAGTACTGTGTATCCTGTTGCCCAGGAAGGTGAAGCTTGAAACTTTCCACAGTGACTGTGAATTAGCCAGCCCCAGTATCAAGGAAGACAGTTTTTATGTGGCCAGACTTACGAGTGTGTTACTGGGGTGTCTTAGACTTGGTAGCCTCACTGAGACCAGAAGGCAGCATCTCCCTTTCACTTCTCAAATATTTGCCCTTTCAAAATTCTTGTCTCAGACTAAATAAAGATTTCTGATAATTTCTTGAATACTATGAAAATTTATTTTGAGAAGAGCAGAAGAGTCTTTTGGGGCTTGAGGGCTGGATTATTTTCCCCCATTCCCCTCTCCTCCAATGTCTGACTTCAATATGATCTTTAATGACTTCCTTTGCCAATGTATGTTTGTATGTGATCATCTCTGTCATTAAAACTATATATGTAAGCATCATGTACAAGGAACACCGGGTAAATGTGGGAATTTGTTTGCCTTTCACTCCACTATTCTTTTGTTCCTGTGATATGGAAAATAATGATAAAAATGGTGGGATTATCATAAAGCATACCTAAAAAAACATAACTGACACTATTAAAACTTCTGTCTCTGGCTTTATAAAGTCGGTGTGTGTTTGAGTATGGTAACCATTCTTTTCTTTTTAATATGGTGGTCATAATTCTTTAAAGAAAAACTACACATTAGAACTTTACATATACAGGAACATTGTTCTGAGATTTCTGTCCAGCTGTGCAAATACTGAATGTTTGGACAGGGCATCAAAATTTCCTTGTATAAAGGAAGACTTTTTTAAATTCTGGTAACTATTTTAGAAGCCATTTAGTAGTATGCCAGCAGAAATATTAATAGCTGGCTACTGTCTGTGTGGTACAGTGCTCAGGGTGGGGAGTTTTCTATATATCTTTGAGAAGATCAAGTTAATAATAGTTGTGTGTAGGTGATCATGGCCATGGTGGCTTTGGCCACAATAGGGTCACTGTGTATGATTTTTTTTTTAAGTGTCAGCATATAGATTTCCATGGTACAAGTCTGGATGCAAGCCACATGTATGCTGTAACTGATGGGAGGACAACAACTGATCTTGACTGGGCTCTCTAGGAGGTCTGGTGTCAAAATAGAAAGTAGTTAAAGTAGCTGACATTGATGAAAATAGCTGAAACTGTCATTCACCAGCCACATGTACAGCTAAGACACAGAGTAATGTCTAGGGAAGAGGTCATGGCTTTTACTGACAGTATAAACAGTATCTGGAGAGGGAGGAAAGGCTGACAGCTACATAGCAGGGAATGGGCAGCATTCAATATGAGTAAAGAGGCTTTTCCAAATACAGTTTCAACTTGGCTGCTTAAGAAGCAGCATCAGTGAAGACTCACAGAATACGGGGTATGATGGTTGTAAAAATACATCTCATTTTAAGCAAAATGAATGCACCAAACCAATCCTCAGTGTGAAGTTCTTCCTGAGGATTATTAATTTACTGCTGTTAGCTGTCTCTCTTCCTACTCAGTTTCTCTTGGCAAGTTACTGTAATCCCGAAAACATCTTACAAGCAGTGTCATACTGCAGCTTTGTTTTGAACAGTGAGAAGTGCTCGACAAGCTGTTGAATTGGGATTTATGTATTTGCAATGTGAATTACACTTCTGGAATAGGTGTGATGTTACTGTCACTAGTTGCTATCTTGAGATAAAAATACTCTTGCTCTTCTCACCGTGTTTCTACTCTTGGTTTATTTCTCATGACCAACATGCCAATATGTTATGCTGTTACATCTTAGGTACATCAAATATTTATATACAAATAGCATGGTTTTTTTGGTACAGGATATGCTGTACTGAAAATCCTCCTGTATACTAAACACAGCTCTAAAGCTGCTTACACTCTTAAAATCTGGATCTGTAGATAATGTTGATCACCACCAAAAGGCCCAAATATCTTTGAACAAGATCGCTTCAGTATTAAAAGTAAGATGATGAAATTCCATATTGCCATTCAACCTCAAGTTATATTACCTTATAAGAAGTTGAAATATTGCACTATTTTAGTGTGGTTTGAAGAGCTTGTCCAGAGCTGAAACATGTAATAATGGGTACATGTAGAGTTTTGGTTCCAGATGTTGACATCTGATTAGTTGTCTAGGTACCTTTATAGTCAAAGCTGACTAAATTTCACTTCATCTTTAAGTAAGCATCCATGTTTCATCAAAGAATGTATTACTAGGTCTTCGTTTACTATTAGGTCTGAAGTCAGGGTGGGATTTTAAATGTTAAATGTTACTGAAGGTCCAAGACTCTACCTGTTTCAGTTCCTTGATAATTTTTTTTTCCACTCCTGTTGCTTGGGTGCACACACATGCTGTGAGCTTTGTACAAAGCAGCATGCGATTCAAACACTTTAATGAGATAATAACAAAGACCTTCACTCTACCTGCATGTTGAAATGGAAAGCTTTACTGCTAGTACAAAGTTTAATTCTCCTTAAGAAGCAGGTGAGACTACGATTTTCTTATCACAGGTTTTTCAGGTCAGGTTATGTTACAGTTGGTTTGTCAAGAGAAATTGTTTGCTAGTGGCTTTGCTCTCATCTCGAGCAGTAGAGGGCAGTGAAGCCACTACACACAAAAAATAAAAATGTCTGATCATAGGAAAATTATTCTGTTTCCTTACAATCATACTTGCCAGTCATTCCCTGTCAGAGTAGGGCACTGTTGGGCACATGCAAAGTAAACTACAAATCTGTGTAGTTTGTTTTTTGTGGGTTTTTTTTTTTGCTTAATAGGCCCTGTACAGGCAGAGTTAGATACTGTGATCATTTTTTTTTTAACTGTTACATGCAGACCAGAGTACTGTTTGATACCTTGAACGTGTAGTTTAAAACTATCCTATGGATTTTCAGTTGTTGTCTTGGTATGTTGCAAAAGGGGACAGAGGAGCAAGGCAGAGAGAAGAAGAGAGATAAGCCCAAAATTAAAACTCAGGGGAAACAGTACTGAGGATACACAAAATATATTATTTGCAGCTACAGTTTTGCGTGGCTTTTCTGTAAATTTCCATATCTGGATATTTTTTGACAGAGCAGAAACATGAACTCTAAAAGCTGTTCAGTTAGGGTGAGGGCAAAAACAACCAATCAAAAAAAGCCAGAAAGCTTGGGACTTTTCCTCATGAAAACACAAATATTCTGTCAAAACTATTGAGTTTAAGACTCAGTTTTCTGAAGGGGAATATTTTGATATGAAATATTCAAGCAGCTATATTAAAAGCATTCCCAAAACAATTTCTGAGGGAGTCATAGCCCATTCAGATTGCACATTGAAAGTATTCCTACTTATTCAGTCAGTACCACTTTCATGTTTATTAATACAATTTTCACAGTCTCTTTAGATTAACACTAATAATCAGAAGTTTGGCCTAGCTAAGATAGGGCCTTTTTTGGTGTGGGGTGTGTGTGGATTTTTTTTTTTTTAATCCTCACTGAATGCATTCTGATACTGCATTTTTTGTGCTTCTCTGTATTCTCACATTATTTGATGTGGGACAGAGGGATTTTCACTGAATCTCTCCAGGCAGGAAAAAGTCCCCATGGGATTGAAAACTGGCTATTATCATTAATGACACGTCTCCTGTGAGTTTCTGGTTTTCCTTACACAAAGCATACCACACTTTATTGCAACAAGATTCCATCTTTGATTAGAAAACTATTGATGCTGTGCTTATAGACACCAAGGAAAAATTTTTCTTACAAGTGTTTCAAGGCATTTATCATTATTGTCTGTATGAACTTTGCAAGGTCCTTTAGAAAATGGCATGCTCTTTCAAAAAGTAACATTTTAGATTGAAACGGTGTTATAGGCTTGTGTCATGGATCCCCTTCTATGACTTTTTCCGTTAATTATTCAGTGAATCATAAGTATAAACATAAAATTGGCTAATGATAACTCGCTGGGTGTGATTGCTTGCATTATAAAAGAGCCACATTCAAAATTATCTGGAAAACGCAAGACAAAAAGTGTAATGATACAATTCATTAGAGTAATGCAAACTGCTGCACTTGGGAAAGAGAAATGGAATTTATAAAAGTAAGAAGTGTCTTGCTCACACCAGTTCAGCTGCAGGTTCTGGAGGATGTGTGTTTCTAAACTCAGGGAAGACTGGGGCAGGAGATAGGGGGTTTTTGTTGTTTGTTTTTCCTGCTTTATGGTTGTTTTGTTTTTTCCCTTAAAGAAAGAGGGGAACATGATCCTGGGCAATATTAATAGGACAGCTCAATCTGCAGAACAGGGGAGGTAATTATTAATCTTTATTTGGCGCTGTGAGTACTCTGTCAAGTTCAGAAATTGAAAAGGGTCCAAAGTAGGCCAGCAAGTATGCTGAAAGAGTTAGAAAGCATGACCTATGAGGAAGCTCTACAGGAATTTAGTGTATTCAGTCTTCTTTTGACAAAAAAAAAGTAGAGATGAGAGGGAGGACTTAACCTATTCACAGCAGAAAACTCTTATAAAGAAGGCAGTACAATTGCTTGTTCTTGTTTGTAGGCTAAAACTAACAAGAAAACAACTTTACAGCAAAGAAAACTTAGGCTTAAATATTTCTGAGAACAATGAAAGATTTTGCTAATTTAGGGATCCTGGAATCTCCTTCGCTGGAGAATTTTAGAAGAGTGTAAGCAAACTTTTGTCAGGAATTGCCTAGGTTTATTTAATCCTCAGGGCTAGAAGCTAGTTTTCAGTGGCTCTCAAATAAATTTTAACTCTGACTACAAGTCCTAAGTGGTGACTTGGGTTTTGACAAAGTCTAATTGCAAGAGGTCATAAATGTAGTTGGTAGATATGGGGTGGTTTCAGCTCAAATCAGTGGAGTATGTAATTGCTGGAGGTGCAAGCAGCCCCACAAATCTATGATCAGTGCTAGCAACCATCTAAATAACCTTATGAGAAAGGGGAAAAACAGCCACAAGGCCCAGTCTACAGAACCTTACAAGGTCTGTAGCTGACACTAACAGAAAAGGTGCATACAAACGTGTCTTGAATTGTACTCTAACCACAGCCTTGTTTCATCTTAGACACATTTTTGAGAGAAAGAGTGCTTATATGATGAAACCTTGAAAATGACAGCTAAAGCAGGACCACTTTACCTCTGAGAAAACAGCATAATAGAAGATGAATGCATTCCTTTCTAGAATAATTTAGCATAGAGCTCCTCAGACGCTATAAGGTCCGGACTGATTTTACAGAAGAGAGCAGCAGCCACAGAAGAGTGTGTTGTATGATCTCTCCCATTCTGCTTGGATCAATGCAGAAAGCTTTAGTCTGTGCTAGAGAGGATTCTGCAATCATCTTGAAAAAATTGCTTCACTTGCATTAGCAAGCCTGTTGGTGACTATAGCAAGATCTGGGTATGAAAAATGACTCATATAGCTCCCAGTGCCTTTATTAGTATCTTCCATCGAGACTTATCTGGCAAAATTGATTTCAGATCACTTTTGCTATTAGGAATGTAATTACCTTCTAAAGTATGACTAAGATGGGTTAAGTGCAGAATGATTCAATGAACAAGTGTTTGTTTCTTTCCTGACCTAAGTTTATATTAGATATAGTGGATCTGGAGTGATTTTGATGTCAGCCTAATCCTCTGCAAATGGTTGTTCACCTTGGATTTGGACAACAGCTCAGTGTTATGAGTCATTTCTATTGAAGAGGCCCTACACACTAAAAAAGCAGATCAAGACTGAAATGTTGAGGAGAAAACAGGCACATGCCAAAAAGCTTTTGGGAGGTCCCTTCTTGTTGCTGTGTTTATGCAATGAGATGGAAGAAGAAACCAAAATGCTTCATGGCATGGCTAATACAAGGTCTCTAACTACTTCATTTAGTGCTACTGTCACTTGACCAATTACTGCATCTAGACTTACTCTGAGGAACATGGTGTCACAACAGCAGAGTGAGCTTCCTAGTTAGACTGTCTAGTACCAAAAAGGCGTGAAATTTTTCTAAAAGACTAATGATACTTGTAGGTACTCATTGCATATGTATAAACTGTAGCTTCAGCTCTAAGGTGTAAGTTAAGGAATGTTACATCCTGCCCCTAGAGTGTATAGAGATACATGTGGACCATGAAATGCTAAATTATTTCTTTACAGTTAATTATGACTAATATAGAGATTTAAGCTCCATATAGCTCTGTTCTCCAGGTTTTCTTTGGACTCCTGATAGGGAAAGGTAACAGAATGTATTCAGAAGCAGCATAACATATAAAAACAAAGGAGGGGGAGAATCTGCTACATACAGAACACATTCTTAAAAGGTACCACACCATCTTTTAACATTTGGTTGTAGTCCAGCTGGATGTTTGCTATTAAAATGTCTTCTCAAAATCCCTTGTAATAAACTGAGTAGAAATCCATCTTACTTGGATGGCTGACTTAGGTGAAGTTGGCTTAATTATGTCAGTTGTCATTACAAAGACTGCAGCAGTTTCAAACATGAAAACATGATGCATAAAAACTGAAACCACTAGCACTTGAAGATGCCCCAAAAAAATGTAGTGGAATGGAAACTCAGTTTCCTGGCCAGTTCTGACAGTGCACTTTTTTTTTTTCCCTAGGCAATTTCTCTAGGGAATTTTCTGGGCATGACAGAAGCTTTGCATCCAGTGCTATCACCTTTGGAAGACTGTGCTTATCTATTCTTATCAAATAATCCTGTTGCTCTGCAATTATTCTGAATTATTTCTTGCCTTATGGTACAAAAAGAGGAAATACATGAAAGCATGCTATGCTGTATGGATTACCTAGCCTTCATAAAGTTCATCTCCTCAAATTCGTATTCTGAGGAGGATGAAGAAATCACAGATTAAATTGAACACACACAAGGCACTTGAGCTCACTATTCCAGACTGTTACTGTAAACAACCTCTGTGAGTTCCCTTAGACTCTCCTTGCTTCTATACCTCTGCTCCTCATTTTTCTGTAACTCAAAATGCATGATGATGCATACCAGCCACCTGACTTGGTGCAAATATGTTTCTTGCCAAGCTTCCTCTTATGTATGAAAAGGCAATTACTCAGTGCTTATTTTTACTCAATGCCAGGGAGGGGAGCTGCTTTTGACCCAAATTCTAGGCAAAAGGATTCAGTTGAGATTTTCGAGCTCTTCCTACCCTGTTGTTCGACTTAAGCTCAGAGAGTTATTGCAGTCTCAAATGCTGTGGGTCACAAGAAACAAATACTGTGTAAAGAGGTTGCCCATACCTGCTGTAATTCTGCGGTTCCTAGCACAACTGTCACTCAGGTTCCTTCTAGAAATGATTTTCCACTGTGGAAGAAGATTTTAAAGGTGTAAGAGAGGGTGCCAGCTTTGTTCTTTGCTTCTGTGGGAAATGGGGGAGAGCAGGAGGATAATGGCATCTCATTTTTTTTCCATCCATCCCTACATGTAATACAAATGTATCCTGGCCTTGCAGATACAAATGAGTAAGTTATGAGAGCACTGTCATAAAGGCAGTCACCTTATCATCGAACAATTAATCACTCCGAATAAGAAGCGTCTGATTCTGAGTGAACTAAATTTATGGAAGAAATGAGAAACAAGATGACATCTTAGAACAGGGCTATATCTTAATATAAACAAATGACTCTTGTATTTTTTTTGGACCTCTTCTGTCCCAAGGCATACATGAGAACAAACAAGACATTGGTTATATTTCCCAGTACGAAAGTCCCTTAAAGCAGTCTACTGAGAAAAGTTGGTCTGAAAACCACTGGCATTGTCTGAGCCTAAGCTATTGGGGTTGTGATGAATTAAAAAGAACAACATTCTGATTCTAGTAGTTTTAAATAGACTTGTGAGAATGCAGAAGAGGATTCAGCTTGCTCACTTATAAGGAAATGCCTGTTAGTTGTGGGTTTTTTTTTCCAAGAGGAAACTTAGTTTAAATGAATGTTAATTAGGACACTGGCATACATCCCACGATCTTTTCTGCAGATAAGGAGGTGATCAAAGAAGGGCAAAAGGCAGGTATTATACCTTTCTATCTGTAAGTACAGCCTGAGAGAGATGAGTTGAAGTGCCGTTCCAGCAGGGAGCTTGCCAGCCACTATGATGATCGTACAGACAGCTTCCTCGCATGTTATATATTGCTCTACAGCCGGTTGCACGCAATAAGTAAATAAGACTTCCTGCTGCATTCCATCATCAGAAATTTGTCAGAGTGTTAGAAGGTGTAGGATAACAAGCTGGATATGACATTCAGCTGGAAAAGGCATTGATTGTGGAAGCTACATGCAGTGCAGGAACCCAAGAAAAGGCAGGGTGAAGAAATATCTCTTCACTTGTCTACGTAATGGCAACCATTGTCAACCTTCTATAAGAAAATGGCCCTTTACTTACATTTTGCTCACTGGATCAAACATTTCACTTACTTTCCACTTAAGGCACTTCTAGCTATATTTTGTTGAATCAGCGGTATTTCTTTTGTTTAAAAGAAACGAGTCAACCCCATAACAAAACATTCCTCACTGTTTTTCCTTCTTCTGTTTAACTGAGATGTGCAGGCTTGTTCTGCAAGTTCAGACTTCAGCGTTTGCAAAAGCTAAAGGTCAGCCTGAAATCTCACGGCATACTTACTGCACAAAAGCAAAGCAAGGAAATGTTCAAGAAGTCTTTGGAGAGCATTATACTAAAAAAAACCCCTTAAGAATCACTTCAAACCCATGTGCCTCATGGCCTGTATTTTTCTTTTTTTACAAAGATGTTATTAATTTCTTCATATCCTTGAATCTCCAAATAAAACAGATTTTTCTGTATGCAGGGACAGAAAGTGGACTCG
Organism: Pampusana beccarii; assembly: GCA_013399365.1. Taxonomy (NCBI): domain Eukaryota; kingdom Metazoa; phylum Chordata; class Aves; order Columbiformes; family Columbidae; genus Pampusana; species Pampusana beccarii. The sequence continues at coordinate 4,445,384 of VWYH01005061.1, forward strand.
ATTCTTGTGACTGTCTTCCAACTCAGGACATTCTATGATTCCAATTCTTCCTTTTTCCATAAAGAATGGGGATGGTACCTTTTAGGTGAACCTACATTGGCTGTTTTAAATAGGTTGAGTCTTAGTCTAAGGAAAAAAATAAAAATATGTTTTGCCCTCAAATACCTCCTTCTGTGATGTAAGGTAAATAGACTAGGTATTGAATAGATATTTTCTATAATCACAGTGGATGGTAACTACCCTTTGTAATTCTGTTACCATGGAGTACACTGGGATCTCCCTAGTCTTGAATAGGGAACTTACCCTCATGATAAAGATATTTATTTACTTTTCTTGGCTGCTTATCACAGCTTAAAGCCATCAGGGAGAGTTTTTCTCCAAAGTAAGTATAGAAAGTTGTAAGTGCATGGACACCCACACACATTTTCAGATTACTACAATTGTTGCTGAAAAGAAAATGCTTCCAACAAATCTGCTTATAATTAGACATGACTTGGTGCTGATTCCTCCAAAGCTGGCTATAAAAATAGATACTAATTCCAATCAGAATTCATATTCTGTTGTAAGGCAGTGGGACTTACTGTTTACTATCCATAATATTCTCCACAAAATTTGAAAACAATTGTTCGAACTGATAAAAATATATTCCTTTAGTAAGAAAATGGTAACGAAAGCAACTCGGTAGCACTTGGATGAGGTTTAGTGAAATGGGAAATTGAACAAGAGAAAGAAGATCCCCAGGAAACTGTTGCCTGAATATGATGCAAACAAATGGGATTCAGTTTGTGTGGAAGCCCCTTGTTCCTCCTGGTGCACTAAAGCTAAACAGCAGGAGATGAAGCAGTAAATCATGTCAATGATTAAAGCAAGTTGGAGAACGCTGAAGTTCCTGTGTACAAAAGTCCCTGTTAGCTCAGTTGTAGTTTTTTGTTGTTTGTGGTTTTGTTTCTTTTTGTTTTTCTCTCCAGATAAATCAGATATAAACAGACATGCAGTATAGGGAAAAGCTTGTGATGGCTACAATGGGAACAGAATCTACCTTGTAGACAGCAGTTTATTAAGTCCTCTTCCCAAACTTTTGTATAAGCTTCTATTCTGATAATTTTCAATGCTAAAACAATTGTAGTTAACATGACTTGTTGCTTGCATTTTCCTATGTAACTCTGTCCTTTTGCTACTCAGTGTTAGAAATAGCAGAGCTGTGAGTTCCTCTGAAAGGATTGTGCAGATTTATATTCCTAGCAGTGCTCAACAGTTCATGTGTGCAAGGGACTTCTGAGCTTCAGCTCAAGCTCCAGGCCTTTGAGTTTCTTTCATCACCACTGTAAAAGATAAACTTATGGTTGGCAACCAGACCATGCCAGCCCAGGTCTGGGGTGCAGCGCTCGTGTAAACCCACAGGTAACTAAGACTCAGCCAGACGCCAGGCTGCCAGACAGCAGGCCTCATTCCAGTTCTCTTTGATGTAAAAATCGCTAGCTGAACTCTGTAGAAAGTGATACGTGTATAAGATTAAGGCAATAATTTTTAATGCTTTACATCTAAATTACACATTAAAGTTTAACAAGACTCAGTTCTTGTTACCTCTTTTTTTACTTGATAGTGAACCATAGTTCCCTATGCAAAGCTAAGTTATTAACTCTTACCATATATAATCACTTTTATCTACTCACTAGATGTTCCTGCTGCTAGAAAGCCCTTCACTCTATTTTCCTCTCTTTTTTTCGTGTTTCTCTCTTATGTGGGTAAGGCAGATAGCCTTGGCATTAATTAATGCTTGTATATTTATACAAGTTATATGCTCAAGCACTCTGCTGGGTTATGACTGTTGTTAGTGCATGTCATACGCCACTTCTGGCTGAGGAGATGGGAATCAGTATTTATGAGTTGTAGATTCAGCCCCAAAAGATGTGAAAATCAAAACTGGTCTCTAGGTACATATGTACAGCATAACACTCCATGTTTTGTTGACTGCTTATTTATATTTCTACGGTACATACACATATATTGTTGTATGCATATTCTACAATTGCTGTTGTATAGCCTGTGCAAAGGTGTATGTTCTATAAATGTAACTAATGCTCATGATTAAGAAATCAAATATTATGATAAATTAATACCAGTAGCTTTGTCTTTTAAGGATGCTTAGAAGAGGATGGTAGATATGATACTTGTCCTTCAGTTCATTATGAATTTTTAAGTGTGTAGCTTTTATAGCTTCACATTTCAAAGTTTCAAGCATGGCTGTGAAAACTTAAGTTTTGCCTTCTGTTTATATGTCCATGTAAACAGCTTATACGCTTGGAAATTCACTTTGAATTTGAATGAACTGAAACAAATCTCCTTGCAAAACCAAATTAAAATTGCTCTGTTTCACTTGGTTCCACGTGAAAACTGAAGAAACAACAAAGCAATTTCAGGCTCATAAGAAACTGAGCTAAGGTTCTCCTAGCTTGCTTATTTATGAAAATGTTTGCACGACTAAATGAAAAGTAATGGTAAAGTCTGTTATGGTGATTTGGCATTCCTTCAGGTGATCCCCACAGGAACATTTGCTTCTTACAGAAAGTGAAAACACAGTTTAAAAAATGGTATTAAATTACTACTTTTCTGTTTTTAAAGTGGTTTTTACTTTTTTAATCTGGAATTTAATGTTCAGGCCAGGTTACAAGCTCTTCACACTGATGGAAAATTAGTAAGATTTAATTGCTTTTCAGGGCTCATAATGGGTTCATGTCTCACAATTCAATGATCAGAAGTATTTTTGCAGCTTGAATTTGAACTATTAGAGGACCAATTAATTTTATACACTGTATTGTACCTGTAGGGGCTGCGTTATGCTTAATATTTATTATATAACGAATTTTCTTTTAGCCTTGGGGATAATTAACACTTCACAAGCTTAAGAAAACACACACACACACTTATGGACAGAAGATAAATCAGAAAATCTATGTTTTGGTTAGTGTTTTATCAATTGAGTTTTGTGTCTGCATCTTCTTTAAAGAAAAGACCTCCATGTCTGACAGCTTTTCCGGAGGGGCAGTTAAAGATAATTTCTGTGGCTATATTTAATATATTCAGAACCTGAGATTATGTGTTGTAGTAAATCTGCACTGGTTTGGAAGTAGATTCCTGTTGCAAGTAATCACCAATGGATATCTACAGTGAAAGTCAGAAAAGTACATAACAGCATGTGGTGCTCTTAAGTAAGAAAATAGCGTTCAGCACTAGTTTGTTAGCTAGGAGCTTGGAGGATCACTTGCACATTATTTTGTGTGTTTTATACTCTGGATTCTTCTTGAAAGTACTGAACAGTGATGATTCTATGGTGGAGCTGGGATCTCCCGAGGCTTTAAACTTTAGAAGTGCTTGATTTATTTATCTGTAAAAAAGTTAAGTGCTAGGGAGGACTCTTTTCAGGATGAGAAAGATGGATAAAAAGAGGTTAATGTGGATATGAAAAGTATAGCTAGTGTTATTAACCAGTTTCCATGAGTATCCCATTGGACTGAGTCATCTCCAGTGGGATTTCAAAAACTTGAATCAATACAAGGCCTGTATTTGATCAGAGAAGCTGCCTTAAAAGAAAGGAAAGGAGGGTTGCAAATTTAGATGGGAATCATAAAACTATGATCGTTGAAGATCTTACCAACTTTTAAGTAACTATACACGAAAGCCTGAGAGAGCAGACATGGACCAAACCAACAAGATTTCTTTTGATCTCCAAACAGAAAGAAAGCAGCAGTATTGAAGGTAGTGATCACCCACACAGAAAGAGAAGTCAGAAAGGATGGTCTTTTTTGTGGATTTAGGTGCTCTGTATCACTGTGATAATGTGGCTAAGGCCATAGCTTGTCTTATGGTGAACAGCCCTCTATCATATTAGTTGATCTTGTCTTAAAATGGGTAATAAATCTGAAGTAGTTCCTCTTTAATGATTGTACAGTTACTAGCGGTGGCAGTTGTGTGTTGCCTTTTTTTCTTCTTTTTTCTTTTAATGTCTTGTCCAATTCCCCAAAGAGGTTTGTGGTTTTTGCTCTTGTGTTCTCTATTCCTTTTTTTTTTTTCCTCCCTTCCTCTGTCTTCTAGCCAGCTGCTTTTGGGAGGGACAGGAATAGCCACCTGCTTGAAATGTATTATTTAATCTCCTTATGACTGCAGGGAAAAGGCAGTTTATTTCTGAAGGAGAGAGTGGGGAGATCTCATCCTATAGGAAAAGACAGTTGTGTTCTTGGATCTAAAAGGAAAGTGACTCTGCTCCTCATTCAGGAGGAATACTTGTAACAATTGTCCTTGCTGACAGCACGTATTTTTGATGATGTGGGAAAGCACGGAGGAAGATACCTGCTTTTACAGAGACAAAACTGGAAGGTGCCTTCTTGCCTCACAAGTCAGTAGTCAGGCAAAGCTTTACACAGGCTCCGTGCTGTCTCTTCTGTATGATGGTCTTGTGTATGAAGCAAACCAAGAAAGAGCAAAGTGAACATTCTTTACTCCTTCCTGATAGTGAAATTCTCACTATGTTTATAAATGTCCTAGTTTCAGCTGGGATAAAATGAATTTTCTTTCTAGTAGCTGTGGTTTGGGTTTATTATGAGGAGAATGATGATAATACACTGATGTTTTGGTAGTCAAAGACTTTTAATGTCCCTGTGTTCTACCAGGTGCACAAGAAGCTGGAAAGGAGCAAAGCCAGGACAGGTGACCCAAGGGGTGTGATGCCATGCCTAGGATATAAACTGGAGTTGGCCAGCAGGGCACATACCACTGCTTGGGAATGAATGGGCTAACGGTGTCATGAGCAATGAGCAACTGTGTTGTTTATCACTTGGATTGCATATTCTAGTATTTTCTCTTCCTTTGCTGTCCTATTCAACATTTCTTATCTCAACCCATAGTTTGGTTTGTTTTTTTCTGATTCTCTCCTGCATCCCACCTGGGGTGGGGGATGAGCAAGCAGCTGTGTGGTCCTAGTTGCCAACTGCGGTTAAAGCATGACAATAAATGCTAGGATTGTTTTGTTTTATTTAATAAAATAGATAGAATACATGTAATAGAACAAATGTCTCACAAAAGGCCTTTTTCTTAAAGGAATAAATTGTGGCACTCTGTACTTTATTCTTGATCTTATTTTTGATGTAGCTGCCACTGTACATCACAATTCTGCACCTGGTTTGGGGCTTGAACTGTGATAGACAAAGTTTAAGAAAATGTGACCAACATAAAGATGAGTTAGTGTAGTCTTAGCAAAGGCTTTTTGTGTGTTTGAAGAAAGCAGGCAACATACTAGTGCAGGGTTACAAAGAAGAACTTGTTTCATGTGGCTTTAATCAAAGCTGGGATGTCTGGAATTAAGGGTCATCACCCTGCAAGGCACCTTGAGAAGAACTGCTGTTTCAAATAAGGCCATTGCTGACATGAATGTGGACTGAAAGTTATGCTTTGTTAGAAACCAGGCATAACAACCAAACAAAACAAAACCAGAAAGAAAACCCACATATCAACAGAATATCTCAATCTGTAGTTTACAGTAATTTATAGTACCTTAAAGAAGGAAGATTGTTTCATTGTCCATGAAAATAATAAATTTGACTTGTTCAGGCACATCTAATATATTATACAGTAATGCTTCCCAACAATTTTGTAGCCAAGCCATACTTGGAAAAAAATTGGCAAGATTTGTTCTCTATTCTATCCACTTCACCCTGCTTCTGAAGTTGGCTACAGCGTCCTCCTTGCCTCTGCTGCCTGCAGATGCTGCTCTGCTGACTCCAGCAACAGCATTGAGCTTGGGATAATAAATCTGGTTCCACCTGACTGAACATGTCCAAGGGGTGCCTGTAGCCCTCCATTGTGATCCCAAATACTCCTGGGACTGTGATACAGGGGCACATGAAGCAACCTTGGGCTGACCCGCACGGCCTGACAGCCTTCGCACTGTGGGGCTCCGCAGTGTGCCTGGCTTTGTAATATGTAAAGCCACAGCTTATCAGGTATCGCAAGAACTAACTCATTTTAGGTGGCTGATAGGTCATGGTGCATTGCTCTTAACATATTTGAGTGGGGAGCAGATAAAGATTAATCAAAACTGAAACTTCAGTTGATGGTAAAAGAACCGTAGATTAGTTATGTCCGCCCATGGTCTGCAGGATTTGGATTAGAAGTTAAAGTTACCATCATTTCTGTTAGTGATGCTGGGTGGTATTGGTATTATTATTAGTTTTTAAAGAGGTGAATATAACATTAGAACCCCCAGATTCAGATTTTGCATTTGATTTCATCTTTGAAATTAAAAAAAAAAAAAGAGAAAAGCAAGCTGGGCGCATACAGCTTAATGCAATGCAGTTTTACAAGGTCCTGAGTAGCTGTTGCCCGCTTGTTGCCTAGCTATCATGAGTACAAATAAAAATACCATTCAAGGTAGCCGTAGTTCTGTATGCTGGGAAGAGCTAAAATGTTGTTATGGAAGACTTAAGTAAGCAGATGAAAATAGGTTCTGACACATTAGACTGGCCTGTTTTGGCACCAAACTAGCTTTGTTTTTTGGCCAAAAATGATTAAAAATTGTGTTAGGATTGAAAAAATAAACTCATCCACGGGAAAAAAGCTCAAAGATAAGACTGCAATAACATATGACAGCCCTCCATGCAATGCTTCCATCAAGCTGTGTGCTGTCGAGGGCAGAAGCAGTCTCCCTCGCAGTGAGCACAGGAGAACTAACTGCACAGCTACCAGTAGGTCTTCATCATGAAATTTCTACATGCTTTACCCACTGCATCCTTCTGAGACTCAAATACAAGTTTTACAGATAACTGGAAGCCTGAAGTTTCCAGTTAGCTGTCTTGACATGAAAGATTTAGTACTGGAGGAAGAAGATGAGAAAAAGGGAGAAGGGAAAGCAAAGGATCTAGATGTGGCCAAAAGATAGTTACACATTTAGGTTCATTTGAATCTGAATCTCTAATAATTTAAAATTGGACATTTAAATTTACCTTTATGTAATATAGGACACAGAGAAGATAGAAGGAAAATGGCAAACATCTTCCCAGTGTTTCCACTCAGTTATGGTTATAAGGGAGCTATCATGCACACCACTGAGGAATCCCCAGCTGTGTCTGGGTGTTTGCTCTTTTCTAGGAATGGCACTGCCACTGCTGGTGTTGGGCAACTTGTCCTACCTTGTTTTCACTTCAGAGTACACCATGGATGCTCTGGCCATATGGAAGCCAGTGGGCTATGTCGTGGGATGTCACAGGCCTGACTTGTACTGAGTAGCGTAATCTTCTTATTACAAGCACATAAAACACTGCAGAGCACATCTGGGGTCTGTTGCTTTCCAAATTTAGCTGCACAGGAGGAACCGTAACTTCTTTTTCCCAGAGCATTGAATACAATCCAGCCCTTCCAAACGGCATGCTTAGAACATTTATATTGTATGTGAATTTGATACTGTCTTGAAATTTATGGACATTACTATTTTGTGTACAAATGTAGTAAATCAGTAATGCTAGCAAATTCTTTCTGAAAGGTAGCTGCCAACAGACTTCTTTCTTTGAGTCTAAACAGACCCTTTACAATTCTCCTTATGGACAAACAGTGAAGTAGGATCTATGCCTGCATTCTCATAGTGCACTAAGAATGAAGCTTATTGTCATTTTGGATCAGTTTGCAGTTACATTATTGAACCCAAACAAAGAAATTTGGACAAAACGTTTTCCTAAATAGGACAAGATGGTTATACCAGTTAATGCTGTAAAATTCAACATGCTGTAGAGCACCAGGATATGAGTTTTTTTGGTTTTACTATTCCCTGCAAAGCCTAGTTAAATACTGAAGTATACCATAATTGGATATTGCTATTTGCAAACATCTATAGGTGATTTTCCCTGGGAAGTGGCAAGTTTACTTCTGTATTTTATATCTATGCTTTTGAAGTTGTGTTTGGCTGAGGGCTGTTTGAATGTATAATATATAAATTAATTCAGTTTTTTTGTGTATACGATACTATTTTGTGACTTGAATGGTTAAGCAGTTTATGTATTGGGCCAGAAAAATGCTTACATGACTGGTTTTGATGCTGTTTTGATTTGGATTTCCTTGTGTGTGTGAGAGGGAAAAGTGATATTAGGATTCTTTTAGAAAAGCCTTAAGTGTATTAAAAAAAATAATGGGCATATCTTCAAAGCTGTCTCAACTGTTCAGATGTATTCTTATTACACAGTCCAAATAGTTTTCCTAGACCCCCTACCCGCTGGCTGAAGTAAACTTACTCAGCTGCATAAATGAAAAAAGAATGTCATACTGAGTATGTCTGAAGGCTTGTGAACCAAGTTTAATCTACTGTCATTATCATTTACATCTTCTGGTGCACTTAGTATTTGTAGCAAAGCAGTTAATGCATTTAAATTACTGTTCTTCCATGTTTGATAATCCTCACAATCCCAGACAGAACTATAGTCTTTATCATGTAACACGGCTTCCCAGTACAGTTACATGGAGCAGTTTCTTTCAAATATGGCTGTTCAATTCTTTTCCTTAAAACATCTGACAGGAATGAGAAATGTCAGGTGTGTATATGCCAGTAAACAGGAGGGAAGCACAACAGAGCTGTTTCACATGGTAGAAGTTGTAAAAAAGAGGACCCTAGCACCACAGATGTTGGGTATATGTGGAAGGAGAGAGAGAAAGGACTGAAAAGACAAGGGGAGAGTAGAAGAAAGTAGGGAACACCCAGTTTAGGAGGCAGCTGAGCCTAAGCAATGTAAAATGCTTCAAGACAGATTTTTAGATTATTTAGAAGCGGATTATTGAAGGACAGAAGTTGTATGCTTGTGTCTCTGTATGCAGGTGGAAATCAGAGCAGCACACTGCAGCTGTTAGAGCCTGGGGAGAGATGAGGGAAAGGTGAGAAATTAGATGAGGCTCTGAAAAACATGTTCAGAACCAATCCACTTAGTGTCTCAGAGATGATGAAAGGCAGATTTGCAGATTAAGAGCAGTAGTTGGAAACCCAAAGTCATAAATATTTCCAGAAAAAGCTGTATCTGACTCGTAAGTTTAGATCCTGGCCTGTAATGCTAAATGGAACTAATTTGTGTGGACTCTTAACTCATCCCTGCCCCTCATCAGCTCTTTCTGTCTGCTGCAACAGTCACTGGAATTAGCTCTTCAGCATAATTCCATTGGCATCAATCAGTTCTGCTCATCACATTCATACAAAAGCTAAACATGTTTCTAAAACCAGTTTGCTGGAACAGTCCTGGGCTTAAACTAAGAGTTTGGTCGTGGCATCCAAACCCCTCAAAATCTATAAGTGCAAAATTTTACAGCCATCTCACCCATATTGTGGAAGTCTGAAATAGGTTGAGATAGGAAGCTTGAATATAATTTCTAACTTTTGGGTTTGGGCTTTAGCTCTTTGGGAGTACACAACTAGGTCATGCACTTTGGTTATTAGTACCTATCGTCACTTGTTCCGTGCATCAGGGTATTTTTTTTGTCAGAAGTATTGCAATTATACAACAAGATTCGAAGCTAGCCATGCTTTCTCTTGCAGTTTTAGTTTTAGATATTTGAAGGAGCATGCAAAAATATGGTGGTTTACAGATGTGGCCATATCTTGCATGTGTACTGTCAGAAATGGACTAGATTGCTGTTTAGTAGTATTTCAGCTCCTGGCAAGAATTAGGTTTGTGTCAGCACCACTGGTCCATAACCAAAAAAGGCATTACTTGGGGGGGGGGGAAAAAAAAAATCTTTCAAACATTTTTAGTTTCTGCTGATGGTTGCAAAAAGCAAGTAAAAGAATATTTTTAATTGTGAACATGGCAATGTTCCTCCAGCAGAATTAGCAGTTAAGTTTTCTTCAATAATGATTGGTTTAAATGCCAGTGCTTAGGATGTTAGGAATTCACATTTTAGAATGGAACCTCTTCAAGAGCACATTTATATGTATTAATTTGAACTAACAAAAGTATTCTCAGCTGTATTTTGTTCTCATGCATACTGAAATACATATTGAAAGCCTAGGACTGTGCTTATTGCTTTTCCAAACTGGAGTGTGTATTCCTCAAAACCACACCAACTTGCAGTTCTGCTTATATCTGAATATCCTATAAAGCAAAGCTGTGACCATTCTGATTTCTATGGTCATACCCATGTCTGATTTAGGGGGGGTTGTTTATTTTAATAGTTCACTTAGCTCTGCTGATGCACTCTAATTGAATTCAACCAAATGATTTCCCGATCTGCTGCCAGCCTTCTCCCTCCCGCAGCTCCCTGGCAACCAGGTCAAGGACAGGCCTTTAAAGAAGCACAGACTCTTTCGCAGCCTTTTGCAATATCGCTCCTATCGCTATCAGACAGAGCACTAGATGGGCAAGTCCACAGTCTACTGCAATGGTAAATTATGGCTGGAACTGTAGGCCTCTCATTGTCAAAGGTACCTCATAAAGCATCAGCAGTGCAAGTCCTTTACAGTATAACCTGTATTATACTTTGAATAAGCTACGGAATATTCTACGTATATTCAAAAGATTCAAATGCAGTTAGTCTCATGACAATTTGAAATGTTCAGCATTTTCCTGTAAACTTCCTAGGAATGGGAATTCAGACACATGAACAGTCTTGCTAAAATACTACTGGTTTTGCTTTCCAAATGTGAAACTCCCATTGAAATCACTTGGTTGCTTTCTGTTAACTTCAGCTTCAATTGGAGCAATCCTAGGAGGAACACTCAGGGAAAAGTTCTGTAGTGCTATGAGCATGAGAAATTAAATAATAATTAAAACATCCTACTAGCACTTTTGGAAACTTTAGTTTACGTAAGTGGCCGATATTGGACATGCACTTTCACATCAAAATGAAGCTACATAATGTTGTTTTATATTTAAGGAAACACAGAAACAGAATATGCCTTGACTACAGCTGATGAATGAAGCAAATTACTTTATAATATCTGTGCACTAAGGACAACATAAATAAAAAATCTTTACAATATTAACCCTTTCGTGACTGACAAATCATTGTCATTGTTTAGAGGGTAATATTTATGCACAGTATTCCTTGGTCTGCACAGTATGAAGTGTCTTGATTTGAAGCAAGTGCCTTATCACATAGTGTTTTATTCCTTTAGGGTGGCCTATAACTTTATGGCAAAATGATGTTTTTTCAGTGTACTGTGTTTCCCTCCAGATGGTTTCTACAGACTTTTGGCAGCCGCATGTAATGATCAGCATGGTTGCCCTTCTAATCTCACACACTTTAAATAGACAAACCATATTCTTACAAAAACTATTACAGACTCTTAAAGCCAATCAAAGCCAATCTTTAACTATCAAACTGTGTTTGACTCTCTAAATAAATAGAATACCCTGACCTGTTGCTTGGGGTTTAGATAAAAACATCTAAGCACTTTGCTATTTAAAGAGAGGATTATACAGCAGACTCTTATAGTTCATGGTGCTTTGTACAAACTTCTCTTGCTAGAATAGCAATATGTAAAAGGCTGGTGCTGAACCTAAAAAAAAAAAAAAGTAAAAATATGTATATTCCTAATACTAACAATCACAAAACCTGTTAAAAATTAGTTAGGTGAGATATAACACCAGTTTCCCTCCGTTTTGTAAATGAAGATAGGATACTTGAGTGCTGCAGCACACTGAAAAGCAGAACTTTAAGTAGCACGTTGAAGCCCTGATTTCATACATAGAATTGTAAAAACTAAGAGGCTGTAATGAAAGGATACAATGATTGAGTTCTGCCTCCTACTTTCTGATCAGCCTCCCCTTTGAATGGCACAGTGAGCTAAAGCTAGAAGGTATGGGACTACTTCTTTCAGGTTCTTATGTTATACCAAAAGTTTCAAATGTTGAATTGTAAGCAACGGAAGTTTAAGATAGAAAGGGCTTTTTTTATGCCTTAACTTTGCTGTTGTATCCTTTAAGCCATTGGGGAAAAGCAATGCAGGGAGTAATACGATATTATTTACATCGTAATATAGCATTTGCAGTCTAATAATCACAACAACATTATGTCATCAATGTTGTTTCATTTGAAATAATTTTACTATTGTGAACAGTTTGGTTTTTATCGTTGTGAACAGTGTTGGGGTTTTGAGGAGTTTCCAAGTAGCCAAAGTATGTGGGGTGCAGTAGAGAAGTCATGTTATTTGTGCGTTGATTAACAAATGATGATCCCCACATTTATTGTGTGGTTTTGGCAGTCAGTGATTTGCAGTGGTGAGTGCAGGAGCTCACTTCCAGGCCAGACAAGAATAAAGTAAATGTCAAGTTTGCTTATGAAAGGATATTTGGCTTATCTATAGAACTGAAACTAGGGATATCTGTTTTATTATTTCCTGACCTCTTCTCCTTTCTCTTTAAAACACTACAGTATTATGTTGATTTACAGCATTCTGAAAAATTTGATCTTTTCCTCCTTAAAATTTTCCTTATCGTGCCCAAAACAGAAGATAACTTAGTTTGGTTTTATTAAAATCCTTTCTGAACTTTTTACACTGTAGCTATTCTTCTCAAATGAGTCATACAATAACCATTCCCAGTTTGTAGCCAGTTCTCCAAAGAAGCAGAAGAAAAAAGAAACAACTTCCTTTTAAGGCCATGAGACCTGTTTGTAATGATAAACCTCTCTCCATTTCTATTTGAAGACATTCTCCATAAGCCAAGAATTGATAGTTATAAAAACACTACCTACTCTCTTTGGCTTACAAAAACATTCATAGCTATAGAACATTGTTTAATGTTAGCCTAAAGCATCTGTATATACACTCGCACATAGGGGTACTGTTGAAATTACACATGCGGCATGTCAAAGGAGCAGTTTACCAGAAATCTGTAAGAAACAGCCTGGAAATTGCTTGATTTCACTTAATAATACTACTTTGTTTAAATTCATTTATTTAAATTTTAATATTTATGTGGAATGAAATAAGTTCAAGAGTATGTAAGTAAGCTAACACAGCAATTTCTATTAAAGTACTGTATGATGCCCAAACATTATCATACTGTATGATTCCCAAACATTATCATACTGTTTGAATGCTGGAGGATTCACATGTTCTTAGAATTTGGGAAAATGTCAGTGATGTGTGATATATAGATAATTCCTGTAACATCTGAAAACCACTCGTATGTTAATAGCAGCTATTTTGTAGATCTACTCAATTTCTGTCCATAGAAATTTTAATAGGTATGCAGATGCCTTCCCAGTGCATTTTGTTCTCAGACTGAGCTCCTTCCAAGCTTCTACCATTATCCCTGCAACTGCTAAATAATTTCTCCAGTAGCACATGAAAAAAAAGATTTAGACATTAAAAATTTGGGATTACTTGGTGGTTTTTTTATTTTTTCTTTTTTTTTTTTTTTCCCTTTTATGGATGAGATCAATTTGCAATCCAGAAATGTATTCCAATTTTAGTGAAAGCTGTTACTCAGGCAAGAACCAGATTTCAGTATCTGGTACTGTAAGGAAAATAGTTTGTCATGAGACTTGCAATAAATTTTTAAAAGTTGGCCAGATATCCGTGATTATTTTATGTTTGTTTGTTGTTTGGTTTTGGTGGTTTAAGACACCTGACTAAAGTAGAATTTTTTTTCAGTATATCTTAATTTTGTAGAATGGTTGTTATTGTGTATTAATTAAAATATTTCACTGAATGTGTAACTTAAATGGGAAGTAAGAATAGAGTTACAAACTAGGTAAGGGTCGAAGCGGGGGGAAAAAACCACTGATATTAAATTCAGACACAAAAGCAGAGATGAATTGTTTATGTTGTATTACCATCCAGTTAGCTCTGAACCCCTGACACTATAGTTTATTAGAGAGGTGGAGACAACAGCATTCTTTGTAACATGGGTTTATATTACCAGAGGAGCTACAGCAGACTTCTTCTGTGTTGTTAAAATAAATTAATCAAAACCAGCAGGGAAGCGTCCTTGAATTACAATGGTTGCATTATTCAGAAACTGTAAAGACTGATTTTTTTAAGGAAATCCAAATGGCATGTAGCTTGGGAAAGAGCCAGTTGCCTTTTAATGCTGCCATTTTTAACAAGTCTTAATATAAGAAACTGGATTATTGTTTCAAGCAGATCTTCAGCATACATTTTCTATGGTTTTATTTAATTATCTTCCTCTGAAGTATTATTATTATGTACTAACCCAAGCATAATATGGCATCCCTCATCCCAAATGGATTCTGAAGTACTTTAATGACCTTTGGCCAAAATCTGTGCCAGCTTTAAGATGTGTTGGCTAACTCAAAGGATGCAGTTATATACACAGAAGGCTGCATTTCACACATCCATAAAATGCAGCAATCCTATGGCAAGAGCACCACTGTGTACGCCTTTTAGGAGGTAAAGTATAATAATATTTTCCTAATATTTTCAAAGAGGAAAGAGACACAGTGTAACTTATGTAATCAGATTGTAGGCACAAGTTGGAATTTGGTTGGTACACCAGAAGTAGTCTCTCTCCTGCAAAGGGATTTTTAGAAGGTGAAATGACTGCAGGTGGCCAGAACCCCCAGGTACACGTTTCCTGCAAGGGTTGCTCAGCAGGGACACAGTCACATTAACTTTCTGCCACACTCTGGTTTTGTCAAGAAGGAAGGGCTTGGAAAACGAGATCACAATTTGAAGTGGTATTGTTTAAGTTTGATGCACAGTTTTTAGCTTTAGCATAGATAAAATTTTATAAAAACATAGTACTAAATGTGACAGACAAATACCACCACTGCTGCTAATTCCAATTAGTGATGCATAGCTCACAAATGCAGTGTATCGGTCAGCTGTGGTCTACCAGTGAGCTAGTCACGTCTAGTAGATGTGTGGGTATTTCTACACTTCTGAAGACAAGGAACTGAAGTGTAAAAGTGTCAGTATTTTTATAACGGAGGAACATATGTAAAAAGCTTTGTGGCTTTTGAAGACGTTGTAGTTCCTGTGTATTGTGATTTTACTAAATTTCCATGTAAATGTTAGAATCAATTAGTGGGGACAAAACCTAGGACAAAATCCTACTTCCTTAATTAGTTTAAATTAAGTCCTGCATTTTACCGCTATTGAACATTTGTATTTTGAAATCTTAAAGATCTGAAAAATTCTCTAAGAGTATAATAGTTCTGAAGGACACTGTGTTACCCCAAGTTAGTCATATTCTCCCATGTAACCTTTTTTAATTCCCCCTGGACTTTGCTGAAAATGTGCTACAGTTCTTCTAGCATAGCTCCACCACCTTCTGGAGAGTTACACCGTGGAGATATGCCCTATTCTATACAGTGTTACTGAAATAGATGTTAGAACCCGAAGCCATGATAGGCTTCTGTTCTTTTGTCTCTTCTTCCAAAAATATAAATAATAGAAATAAGGATTAAGGATTAAGAAAGATAATTGAAAAATGCTATGGGACTGAAATAAAAAATACTTTCAAATCTTACTCAGGTGATAAAATAATAGTAAGTTTTAAAGAATTTTCTAAAAATAACAAAAGAAACAAGCACATGTAAATTAACGGGATAATCCTGACTGTATCAAACATCTTGAAAATACCAAGTGCACATAAAAGACCTACTCATTTTAAGAATTTAATAATTCATCCCATTCAAGAATATTAACACGTAGCTATAAAATACCTACTTGCCATTCAGAATATTCATCCTGACATAGTCATAGAAAGTTTTTTGACAGCCCTAGTTACATTAGTTTAGACCAACAGCATTCATTTTCATTTTGTGCGCCTCGTGTTCCAACTTTGCTACAAGATATCCTGCATATTTTTCCACTGTAAAATGATGCATCTAACTTGGTTGCACTGTTATGGCCATATGGAACCACCAAATAACTTTAGTATATACAAATCCAAAACTCTGCCAGATCTTCATGACTCGGTTTTCAGAGTGAGCACTGTCTTTACTACATAAGAAAGAAACAAAACCCAGTATCTTGTACAGAGTTGAGGCACATTCTGTAAGTACTGCTGAAATTAAGGTATTGGCAGCTACAAAATCAAAATTCTTCATGTAGTATTTCCCTTAAAATCTATGGAAAGTGATCTGGCTCCCAACCAAGGTCAAATACTAGCTTAAAAAGATGAGACACAAGCAGAAAAGGAAATGGGAGTCGCTCTGTCTTCTCCTGTCATATGCATTGTGCTGCTTTCAAAGCTTATTTGTGGAAGGAAAAGTAATCTGAGGGAACATTGGACAATATGACAGCATGGTGTTGAGGAAGGATTGTTCAAGGGAGTGTCAGGAAACCTGTGGTAATGGCAAAGTCAGCCCTGATGTGTGGCATTCTTCCAAATGCCAGGCCCCAAGAGAGTAGAGGCTAGAAGGGACTTGGGAAGTCATAGCTAGAAACTGAAAACACATTTGTGTGGATCAGGTCTGTGATTTTGTATTTTTTTGCTGAGCAAGTGCTTCCCTATGATTCATATTATTTTGTACATTGGAAGTTGATGGGTGGTATAACTCCTCATCCCACGGCACTGTTTATAGCTGTCCCTTCAAGAAACCTTGACAATCAGACACAGATTTCAGCATAGTGGTGACATAAGAAGTCATTGGAAAATCAACTGAAGATCAAGAGTGGCATTTTAAGCAACTGAATAGGAATGTACAGTGTTCTCTTTTACCTAAAGGAAGATAATTTTACTCAAATTGCCTCAGAAGACTTCTAACTTTGCTTCACCTCTCTTACTAATATAATTTTGAGGGCAAGGTCCTGTTATATGAAATGCTAGTACCTTCTCAGGTTTCTCTGGAAAGCACACTTTTTGAGGATTGCATAGTCTTTAAACAGATGTCACAGGTCAATGCCTTCATAAATTAAATTCAGTGTCAGAATCAGGGTCCAGTTTCCTTTACTATTTATTGTTTTGCCCTGAAACTTACCTTTTTCTTATTAACTTAAGCCTAATAATTAATTTAAAGAAAACACACAGCAAGAGCATTTTAATGTCACTATATCAGAGGGGATTGGTTTCTAGTTCTTTTCTTTTTGCGTGGAAGAAACCGGAAATCTGCACATTGAAGTAAAGTATATCTCACCCTCTGTGTCTGAAGTAAGAAGCCTTGATGCCAGAGATTAGTGTAATTTGTGAGACGTGAAGACCAAGGTCAACTTTTCCCCACATCCCTCCTTGCCATATTCCACACATGTTGCATAGGTATTTTACTCCGTGAAAATGTTTATCTGTGACGGACACCACAGGAGTACAGCAAAGCTTTCTGCATTAAAAAGAGGGATCCAGAGAGGGAAGGGGTGTTTCAATAAGGACAACCTCAGCAGATCTGACAGACGCATACTTGCTTTGCAATAACCAGTATTAGCTGAAGGGTGGGCTTAGGCCTGTGGCTGAGAGGCTTTTGCCTTAAATACACCTTAGGTCTGTGCTTAGTCCAAGCAAAGCAGTTGTACAGATACGCTTCTGACCAGTTGATTGCAGTTGTGGCAGGATCTGTATTTGAGATACTGGTTTAGATTGTGAGTAATGGTGTTGAAATGATGGAGAAACTAGAGGTACATAAGGCCTAAGGGAGCCAAGTGAAATAGCCAAAATGAAACCTGAGCATATGTAAATATGGTCTGGCCTGAGAGTTATCTTACAAATATAAAACTAGAGAAATGAAAAATGTTTAAGGAAGCTTTTAAATGAAACTAAACTCACTTGGGCCGATGTGTAAGTTTTGCTTTAAGTGACATACAGGTATAACATGAGATTATGTGAATCCCTAATGGAGAGCACTGCTTTCCATAATACTACGAAACTGTAAAAACAGAGAGGACTTTGTAGCATATCGTTTCCTCTCCCAGCAAGAGGAAAGATATACAAGAGCCTTACAATATTAAAGGAACTGGCAATCACAAAGAAACCTATTCACACAGTATTTTGACCACATGCAGACCAAACACATCCAGATATTAAACTCAGCCCCACAATCTGTGGATTGCAGAGAATACCAGGCTCATTGGGAACTGTTGATGCCAGACAGCACAAGTCTCATTTGAAGGCTTACTTATAATGATCTGATGGACACCTATTAGAGGAAGCTTTTTGGTGGGGCAAGGGGCACTGCATAGGACTGAGGAAATATGTAACTCCTATAGCTATGACCATTAGGGTGTGTGCATGGAACAATTAATATTTTCCAGCCCTTAAAAAAAGGTTTGTGTCTGGAGCAGTAATAGGTTTTGGGGAAAGATTTGGTTTGGCTCTCATTTTAGGTGAGCTCAATTGCCATGCTGTTGCTTAGAATACCTGAAAATAAAATGTTTTTTTTTCATAAGAGGAAGGGTTTCTTCCCACCCTTTTCAGTTTCAGCTAAGATTGCGCTAAACCATGGTCCCATTGCTGCCTCTCTATTTTTATCCCAGGATGCGGCAGCTGATGAACCATGCCAGGGTTTAATTCTTCAGAGCTGGATAATGCAGGAATCCAGAAGGCCTGAGTTCAAACCTAATTTGAACAAGCCAATGAATCCTTATTTTTAGCCTGAGTCAATTAGCACCCAATATCAATTTGTGCTGATTCCCTGTCTCTGCAATTTTCCAGGCCTCTTATGCAAATCAGGCCTGGAAGCAAACAAGGGAATGACCCAGAAGGCTGGTACGGGGCTGGGCACCATTGTTCTCCGGCAAAGCATTTCAGTGCCCCATTTGTTCACGTAGTAACGCTACAAAAAATGAGAAGCCACAAAGAAAACTATCTCCTCAGGCTTAATTATCGTACCCTTTATACTATTCTTGGCAGTGTAGAAAAGAGGCATTCATGGTCATCTCACTACATTCACTGGATTGTTTTTAATGGTTCCTGTAAATATACAGGAAGAAAACTGTAACTCTGAGAGTTTGGGAAATTTTTGCTTTTGTAGGATGACAAGAGGTTTTAAAGCTAACTCCTTTTTGTAGTCACAAATTGTGCTATGATTTCAGAAATCTTTTGGTAAAATTACCCTGGTGATCTGGAAAATTACTTAAAAAATGTAGCACATGTAGGAGCTGAATCAGGGCCTTTCAAATAAGATTCAGTCATGGAAAAATGTGTTGAATCATACCTGTACTGATGAGTTAATTTAAAACTATTAAATTAAAAATGCAAAACGCAGGTAAATTTCCAACACTTTAGCTGTTCAAGGATGCATTGTTGGATTTGATTTTGGTGTACTTCATGGGAGTCTATTCTTCATCAGATTGGTAAAATAATTTGGTTTTAGAAGAGCTAATACTACAGACCGAAGTCGTGACTGAAAGCAGGGAGAAAAAGGAAAAGCAGGATAATGAGGAATTTAAAAAATCATTTTAAGATAGCTTAACATTTGTTTTAAATTGGAAACCAGACCTAGAAGACTTCTTACATCTCTGGGGCTCCCAGCCTTGTCTGCTCTGGCTGTTGTCAGATTGGGTTGGAAGGAACTGATGGTTGATAAAATGGCTTGTTTGTACTTTATTTCACTACATGTTCATATGTAAATATGTAAATATGGTGTAAAATGTGTACAGAAATATTCTTCTGTTTTCTCTTTAAAGGATTACAACAGTGTATTTCTTAAGGCCTTCTGAAATATTAGTTTTTAGTTCATTTTTTAAAGATGAAAATGTGTCCTAATTATAGTGTTATAAAACCACAAATCAAAACCTAGTGCAAATTTATGGAGCCCTCTTTACGGGGATTACATTCTATTTGTGTGCAGGAAATAATAAGTAGAAGTGAAGGGCACATTTGGAATTATTAATTTGATATTATGGTTTTTATTAATTTGATATTTTATGATTCTTGACATGTTTTATGTACATATTTATCTTGAAGGCATTAATTTTACACTTTGAAATTATTTGGTCTGGAAGGTACTGTGCTGAACAATACTTAGCAGCTTCAGTAAGAAAACATTAAAGCTGGCAACCAAACTTTCTCTGAGGTGTAACTGTCTTTACATACGCTTACCTATGATTTGGGGGATTGTGAATAAGAGCACCATCTAGTGATAATCAATAATATGTTAGTATCATGAAAAGGTCACTATTCAGTCTAGACATAAAGACACACTGCTAATTCACTTAGCAAAGGGATTTGGGGGCTTGAAAGAGTGTTCTAGCTGTGATTTCCAATTCAGTTTAATGACTGGCCTCTTCTAGATAAAGACTCTAGACAATGCATCTAGAGACTAACTTTGGCTGATGGTGTGGATAACATAACACTTTAACATTTTGTTTCATAAACCAATGATGTAATTTTATTGTGTTATTGTAACAAAACCTTCCTAGTTGTGAATGGCTTGTTTGATATTGATCAACATAATATACTTATTCCACTGACTGAGAATTTAGGTGAAACCATTCTAATTGCCTAGGTGTCAAGTTTTTTGGAAAACAAACAATTCTGAAACTTTGGGTTTTTTTCAGTGAAGGATGTCAAACAGCTGCTTCTCTGCAGGGATCTTAAGCATTAAATATTATCATATATCTGAATTTGCTTAAAATACCCATGCTTAATGATAGGTTGTTTTTTTTCTAACTGGAAGAATTTCCTAAGCAGGTCTTACACTATCTATTCTGCAAGCATCATTTCAGTGTGCAGGAAGATCATTGTGAGCATATGATAATACATAAAACTATCCTTTTCAGATTACTTCCATACACATCCTCTGTAATTACATCAGTAGCTTATGGCAGCTGGTCTTTGAAGTGATTTTTTGCAAAACAGGAAAATGTAATTTGTGAAACAAAATGCTGATTGGTGTATTTCAGCCACATCTGTTAAGCTCTTGCAGTTCAGAGATTTCTGTGATGAGTTCATGCAAAGCAGAAAGTTTCCTGTATTTCTTTCAGTCCAAAGGAAGTTCACTGGAAGTGATGGGCACTATTCTAACCAAATAACAAGGTTTCAAGTCTGAGGCATCATTTGGCCACAATTTTAGGCGAATTGACTGAAAGTGATGTTTAAGTAGGTAGCTGTACTTGCGTATTTAAGTAAAAGTACTACTGAGAAAATGCTAAGAGAAAGCAGAGCAAGAATTTCTGGCAGAGAAGACAAGGATATAGAGAGATGATCTCTTTAGGAGCACCAGTGGTGGTGATTGAGTAAAACTAATAAAACTCATGGCATGATTCCCCTTGGTTGCAGTAAATCTTGGAAACACCTGATATTATACAGGTGTAGACAACCATTACCATTACTGATGCACAATTCTCCATATAGATGCTTTTCTTCTGGAAGAAAAACATTTTTTTGCAGGACCCTTAGAGCCTTTCCAAAGAGATGTCAGTTGAACTGTTGAAGACACATCTACAACAATGTGGGTATGCCAGCACAAGGGGTTACTGTCTGACTTATCCAGCCATGGCTGTGCCTGCTGAAAAGGTCACCACACACAGCAGCTTGGCATCCTCTCTCTTTCCTTCTCCCTATCCTAACCTGGAGGTTTCTATACTTCAAATCTGATACCTGAGCTGCTCATATGATGGTTCCCTGAGCTCTCAGGCAAGATGAGATGAGTTAGCAAAGCTCTGGTATCTGTATTGTTTAAGAAATACTGTTCATTGCAACCAACACAAGCCTGTCTATTTGCAGTTGAAGCAAGCAAGAGGTTAGTTACAAGTAGTCCTTTCAACCAGTAAACATCTGCAACTGCAAAATATGTCCATGGTCTAAATTTTTTCCTTAGCTTATGCTGATACAGTATCAGTCTTTTAATAAATGGCCTCTAGTTTCTAGTAGTATCAGTCTAGTACCTATTATTAGCAATCATTTCACTTTCTTACCAATATGCAAACTGAAATGTCTTCAACTCAAGTGAGTATCTTTGTCCTTACAAAGACTCCAAGACAGCCTGGAAATTAATACACAATTAACAAATAACTTGAAAAGAAATTACGTTATTTAATAGTGTTACTGGAATATGCAGAAGTCTAAGGGTTTTTGTTCCTTTGAAGGGAATGGCTTCTGCTAGACACAGAAAATTGTAGTAAGTAGATCCCTAGCAAAATATGCTACACCCTCCCCAATGAGGATTTTTATTCATGGTATCTGCTTCTAATTAAATAACTACTCTATATTATACATACTAAAGACCAATCCTTTGCCTTTTAAAGTCAGTGGCAAAGCTCCCATTGAGTTCATGGGAAAAAACGTACCTCCTTTGTTAAGGCAGCCTTTATAGCAATTTCAGCTGTTTGGTTTCTAAAACAAAGATTCAGCTTTGCCACCTTTGCCTGCAGACGACAGTTCCTGATATGCCTTGTATTAGGCAGAGAGTACTATTTTAGGAACTTTATTGAAATGTGATATTGTAGCAATTTATGCCACAAGTGGCATGTTCATGCTATAGAGAACCGGGCAAAGGAAACCAGCAATACAGAAAACCATAGCTTTATCTACTTTGTTCATAGTTTTGACTCATCACCATTGTGTCTTACCAAAACCAAAACATCCAGCTTCCTAAATGGGACCATATTTCTAAAATATACATACAAAAAGACAAGTTTATAAAATAATGATTCTACAGCTACACAGTCCAGGATGACATAACTCTTTTGAAGCAAAAGGTTACCCATGCATTTGATGCCCCATCCCAGATGTAGGAAGGAGATATCAAACAAAGAAGGAAACTTAAAGGATTCAAAATACAGTTTTGTGGAATAAAAAGAGACCTTGTAGATGGTGTTTCCCTGCTAAACAGGAAAAAAAGATCCTGTGCTGTGCCCAGGACTGCAGCACATGATGGAGAGCTCAGGATCTAAGCCCATTTGCTCTGGTCAGCTTAGAGCTCGGTTTTCATTATAATTTACCTTCCACATCAGCAACAAATAAAGCGGCCAGTTCTTCACTGTTCTTAGCGCCCTACTGAGAGCAAGGTGCTGACGTGTTTTGAAGATATTTGGCTTTCATGCTCAACACCATGTTATATTGGCAGGTAACCAAAATATAGCACTTGGATTTTGGTGCATGATAAAGTGTTTCAGTCTAAATGTGCACTCATCCTAACATCCAAACTGAATATGGACTACAGATTCTAATGAAATGGGACAGATGGGAAAAATTACAGAAAAGGAAGAAGGAATCCACTGTGTAAGTTGTGTACATTAGGTCTGAAATTTAAAACCTTCAAGCTGATATCCAGGGGTTTTTTTTACTGCCAGTTTTGTTCCAGCCAATGAACAGTGCTTGTAAGTACTGGTTGCAATCTAAATGTTATCATTTTTGTCCCCATTTAATTCTGTGCACGGAATTGTTCCTCTTACAGTAGAAGCCATCTCTCCAAATCAGTCTCATTGTATAGAGTGCTGAGCATTTAACCCATGAAATACGGTCCCCTACAGTAATTTCTGCTCTAAATATTTCTGCTGTAAATATGAAGCACACCGAGTTCTGTATTTGGAAGAAAGTCCTTCCATGATATGCATAAATTACTAGCTGTATCCTCTCAAAAAATCCCCTACAATCCTAAAGGGTTTTGTAAACAACATTTCCTGTTGTGATATTTTACTGTGAACTTGGCCAAAAGTCTTACTGTTACATTCACATTCACAATAAGAATGCAATGGCAGAAAATACAGAACAATGAAATATAATAATGTCATGCAGTATATTTTAAATGTTTCCAGTAAAGAACCTAAAAAATGAAGTGAAACTCTATACAAAGCAACTCATGTAATTTAGTAGGAGCGCACCGTTTGGGTGGTTGGTTTTTTGGGGGTTTCTTTTAGCTTGTTTAGTTTAAATCAGTGTGAATCATGTTGTTCATTCTTTTGCATTGAAAGCTCTTCTAGCATGAGAATTGGAAAATTATCTGTTGGAAACGAGTACAAATGAATACTACCATGTATCCAAAGAATGCATGTATTTGCCTAAATACTGTGGGAAGCATGCCAAAACCACCTTGGTTATGTAGCTCCTTAGGTCCAAAACAGTGTATACAGTCATGTGCCAGTTCAGCCAGTGGTTTTTAAACAACTACATGGGACTTCAATACTAAACATTTCCACTGGCACAACAGCTGGAATGCAAAAGTTTGAAACTAGAAAACACAGACCCCTAACCTTTGGAAGTACATGTAAACCTTTGCTGGTAAAGCTGTATGAAATTTTTTCTTCGTAAGCTTTATGTGTCTAAAGAGCAATCACTTGTTTAGGAAACTTAATTTGTTCCTTTGCTTTGCAAAATAAATTAACCTAATCTCTGTAAAGCCCTGCTTCTTCCCAGTTTGTCAATGTAAGTTTTGTCATTTACTTCAATAGTATCTGAACTATGTCATCTAAACATGTGCAAAAATGCTATTAAAGAGGGTCAAGGCCTGTAATGGAGTCAAAATCCTCTCCAGAAAAGACAGAAAAAAAAACCCGCAAATTTCTACATAACTCCTTATGTGAAAGAATATGTAAATATGCCCTACAGGGTTTTTCTGAATATCAGCAAATACCAGCTGTGTCAGATGGCCTGAAGAGTGAGTTTGAGAATAAGATTTTGTCCAGGCTGCAAAAACAAACTATGTTTGGAGATGTATTAGCTAGCAAATTTAAACAAACAGTTTTAAATACGGTCCAAGTAAGGCAAGTTGTGTTTAAAATCGTGTAGATTAACTCTAGACTCTTGTCCTTTGCTGCCAAAGTTCAGCTAGCATGTTTTAAACATGGCTTGCTCTGTCTACATTATCATAAAGTTGTGTTCAAATTCTGTTGAAAATGTCAATTGATACAAATGAGGAAATACCAGCAGGGTCATGTTAACTCAGCACTGAGCCTTTACACAGCATGCTGGGCAATCTTCATTTCAGATGCAGTAGAGTATAGTAAGATCTTACTTGACTATGAATTAACAAGTATATTTTCAGAAGCAGACGGCACCAAAGCACCGGCTCCAACTCGGAGATGACTTTTAATGCCATCTGGAAATGATCTGAAACACAGAACATTCTCTTACCTCCATCTGACTACAAGGATGGTGCTTGTAGGCCACCAGTGCTGAGGCAAGCAGAGGTGCAAAAACCACTGCTTCAGCAACTGATGGTTTATAATGATCTGGGTGACTTCACACTGAAATGAGCTAGGAGCAGGGGTATAACACAGCTGTATTTATCATGTCTCAGCTGGAATGCAGTGACCAGGATCTCAGCTTTTACTAACCTAGGTTTTCTGCCTGGAAGTCTGAGCGTTTGCCAACAGTGACAATGTAAGACAATGACAAGAACTTAAAAAGTTTCCTTAAACCCAACATCTATGAAGAACAGGGTGTTTCAAAAAGACGGGCCCAATTTCAAAGCAGTATATTTCACAATGGCAACATCTTACAATTACACAAATATTTACAAACAGTTTAATGAGTAATCAAGCAGTAATCATTTGAAACTCTATACCACACCCTTTCAAGGAGTAAGAGTTCCATTCATGGGTGGTTCGTGGTTGCAGAGTTACAGTGATTTCAAATTAGGTCTATCTTTTTGAAACACCTTGTACTTTGTGGATGGGCCAATTGTGTGCTAACATACCTCTCATGTGACGGTGGCATGCTTTGCCTTACCTCAGGACCAAAAGCATACCTGCGCTAATATGACTTATCCTTTTTTCTCCTACTACACTAAGCGTAAAGATCAACTCGATGAAAGCCACTTGGGGTTGTTCTGTGTATGTCAAATGTTTCAGAGGAACGCAGGGAGAAAGTCAAACTACCACAACAGAGCCCACCTCTGCATACATCCAGTACTAAGTAATCACATTCAGACATCAGCTTTTCACACTCTTGGTTCAGGTTCTTCCCAAGTCCTTAAGTTTCACTTTCAGTTTCAGGTTCCAATGAATCCAAAGTGATGAAACTGAGACTTGAATCGAAATTGGAGAGTTTTGATGGACACATTCACAAGTCTAAAAGGACCAGGGAGCCAGTTGTCACATTCCATTACTAAGCAAAGGTAAAACTACTGTTTTTTGCAGCAGTAGAAGTCTGTTTCAGAATTTGGCAAACCAGTCACAAACTGTAAAAGTTTTGCATGAAGCCTAGTTGAGGCCATTGGATTTGAACCCTGAATTATCCAAGTATTTCATAGGTTTAATTAAGACTATAGTTAACATTTACAAGACAATGCAAAATTGCATGATATTTTGCATGTTTGGAGATAAGAAAATGTATGTAGTAAAGCAAAAATTGTCGGAGTGCAAAATCACATTGGTGAGAGTTTCAAAAGATCCATTAAATTATTTCAAATAACTTGGCATTTTAGAGGATAGGCATCATAATTGTAGTTATGCACTGAAAAACTGACATAGTAACATTTCCTTTACTTTGATTTCTACTATTTTATTCTTCTAAAAGTTTAGTTGAAAAAAGTTGCCAAAAAAAGTACATAAAATCTGTCAGCACTTAAAGTGCTGTGGTTCTCCATATGCAACAACATGTTGTTCTGCCACTAACGAATCAGGGAGAGATCAGGATGCAAGCTCTCAGACATAAAATAGAACAACATGATCCCCTTTGAAGATATCTTTCTTGCTGAGGGTTATGGATGTAGAAATATCTCTGTACAAACTGCATAAAAGCCAGAGTACCTCTGGAACTAACACGATCTGAATTCAGTAACAAGTGAGGCACCTGGTCTCAGTAACATTAGTTCCCCCCGTGTCTGAAGCATGAAAACCTTCAACGCAATTATCGCACAGATTTCTAAACATCTGTTCATTTTTGCTTTTCAAACACTGATAGGAAAAAGAGGGCTGAATTTCCTTTGAAGTGCTTAGAGTTCTGTGTAATGGAACTTACCACCCTCGAATACTAGAATGGTCCAGTTAAGTTCTCAAACTTAAATGAGCAAGACTTTGACAGACACAAACAATAAACTCATCAAATTGCTGTGTGATGTAAGCAACAAATAGGCTGAGGATAATCTCTATATTGCAACCAAGTAATTTAAAAGAGTTACATCATGATTGAATTATAAGTCTAAATCATCTATAGGACAACTCCATTAAATTACTTGTTGCGAAAAAGATACTTCTTAAAGGATCTAGCTTCACTATATATAACATAGCTGTTATTAAGTGTTAGTCTAAAAACTCACAGGACTTCCTTTCAAATGCTAGTCCAGAAAATCATGCATAGTTTTATACATGCAGTTTTAATATATTTTAAATTAAAAATGGCAAAGAAGTTTAAAAAAAAACCAAACATGATATTCATAAGAAAAAGCATTCTTTCATACATCTCACAGTGGAAACAAAAAGTACATCACGTGTCACTTTGCTCTTATATATCTTGAATTCTTAGCCATCTAAGGTCAGCGTTGTACTGAGATTTCCCAACTGTCTCCTGCTTCAGGAAAGCTACAGTGCAATACTAACATGGCTCGGTGTCCTGGTGCATACACAGCACGACTGATACAACCGCTGTTTTCCTTAACTTCATGCTCCCAAGTACCATTTTTTTTTAAAAAATAACATTCATTTACTAGGTATCCTTCTTAGCACAATATGCCATTTGATGGAGTATTTAAAACAATTGTGGACAGGTATATAGAAAATGCACATTCTTTTTAACTGGAAGTAAATTTTTATGGAGCATTTACAACATTAGTGGACATAACAAAGTTAGTTGATATATGGAGCCAGGGTTGGGAGGAAGAAGGGTGTTAAACAGTTTGTATGCCTCTACAGAAATCGAGTCAGATGTTTTCAAAATGTACATGTTTAGACTCAGTGTTAAGAATGGACAAACAAAATTATACTTTAGGATACCTTAAAAAAATGAATTTGTTCCAATCTCACATCTAACAAATTACTGAAATGTCTTGAATCTAATTTAATGGTTGTAAAATTATTTGCCAATGCAAATTTCCTATTTTACTTGCTGGTGAGAGGAAAATACTGAGATACTTCCTGGGAAGGCAAAAGGTTTGTTTCTGTTTCTCTGTTAACACTTTGCATGATAATGGAAGACAGTACTTTATACTACAGGCAAAACTCTTATTGATTTTAGTGGGAATGCTACTTGCATATGTGCTTTAAGAGGTAGGTAACAAATGATGGAGGAAGTGTTATGTATATTTATTTATTTATATCTATAAATGCAATAGAACAATATTTTAAAAGGCATTAGCCAAACTGCTAAAAGTTGCTTTTGGCTGTGAACTGCAGTACCTTATTTCATTGGCTTTAAAAATAGTATGTTTCCTTTATCAAGAGGGTAGATAAGTGTGAATTGGGAATTTTTATGTCCTGTTTTCACGTATTATCTCATTTCCCTGCATTTCACATCCCTCTCCCCTTTGGATCAGTACCACAGGCACTGCTCACGCCCAGGGCTGTGCTGTGCTCGGGCCGTGTTTGCAGGCGGACCAGCAGCCCCTCGGCAGCTTTCCCAGCTCCTGCGAGCTGAGGCACCACAAGCACAAATACACATTTGTGAGAAAATCTCGGTCAGTGTAAATTGGCAATGACCCACTGGTTCTACGGAGCTACACTAATATGCACCAGTGGAGAAGCTGAACCTTGAGCTGAGAAAAAACCAAAACGATTTTTGATTGTGTATAAGGAAACACAACCTTTGGGTTTTGGAGCCAGTAGGAAAATTATGCTGCACGAACTGGGTAATTTTATTCTTTCGTGTGTTACTAGTTTTAGTTTCCAAGGATAACAGAATGAAAGCTAAAAAAAAATTGCCTCTCCCCAAAAAGGGTCCCAGACGCTGGAGCTGCAGACCCCCCCACCTCGCTGTGCCTCGACCTGACGGTGGTGCCTGAGCTGGAGCCCCACGGCCGTGCGCCTCCCAGAGAGCCTGGGGGGACAGCGGAGCCTGGCACACAGTGAGTCCCAAAGAAACCCGCGGCCTGTCAACTCTTTTCAGCTTGTCAGCCAGATACGAGTGTCAATTTTCCAATCTCACTCACTAACTCATAAGCGTGGAGAAATGAATGATCTGGAACTCATAAAGCACCCAATTCACCACGCTTATAACACATATATATGCTGATATGCAGGTACTCTTACAAAGCGTATCCTGAAGTATTGCATTACATGGCCTTTTGATTGGGTTCACTTGCAAGAAAACAAACTCATGTTTCTTTTTTTCCTAAAAATATATATATGCTTTAATGGTGGCTTTCCCATTAGAAGTGAGGCACAACTATTACTGCGTATCTACTTCTCAAGCCCCAAATTGTAGTGATAGAACAGAGCCTAGACTTAGGTGCTGCTGTCTGGGATGTGAATACGGGGTGGGGGGGTGTGGGAAATACAGCTCCTTTTTATCAAAAAAACCTGAAAGTTTAATCAGAATCTTGTGTTCAAACTACCGTGCTTTGTACTTTTAGTTTTACATAAGCAAGGCTACTTGCCTTTTACTGTTACTTATAATTTTGTAGGTTCTAGCTACAAGTTTTCACTAGATGGCAGGATTCCACTGTCATCTATTATCAGAGGCTTTACTTGCAAAGCAACAGTTGCCTATCGGTAGGAAAAAAACATGTTCAAGTTTTGCAAAACATAAAAACAAACAAAAAAATTAACAGTAATGAGAAAAAATATACAGACACTTAATAAATCATAGCTCTGTTACTGAATATGATTGATATTATGGGCTGGAAATAGTTGAAAAGAATAGTGAAAGATGTTCTTTTCTTGATGGAGGAACTAAAAGAACCTTCTTTTGTAAAATGAGGTAGACTCACTGTTTCTGCTTTTTGTGAAAAAATTAACGGATCCAGTAAATTAAATTTAACTAATTAATAAATAAATCAGCAGCTTAAGAAAGTTAGAGCTTAAATAGCTGAACGACTCAGCTAAAATACTATCTCAAAGTACAAAAAAGTTAATACTCAATGTGCTGGATTGCCAAGATACTAAAAGTTGATAAGAAACGTTTTAATCTCTCTCTCTCAATTTAACAAGGCAGAATTCATTGTATGATGATCAGTTCCAGTATCATTTCAGCCAGTGGTATTTTGCTGAACTTGGAGCCCTGGACAAAGCTTGTCCCTTTGGTCTAGGAGAGCAGAACGCAGCCCCACACAGTTACATAAGCCTTAATAACCATGACAAATCTTCATTGTTGCAATGGAGTGAGCACTGATTTTTAACAAAACTACTTTAAAAACTATTATTTTTGCAACTTGGGGTTACTAGTTCTTGAGAGACTTTTTTATTTATTCTGAATTTCTACTGTCTGTTTCACTGTCATTTTATACATTAAGATATTTTATGAAGTGTTCTGTAATTTTCAGTGTTGCTCATGAAATATAAGGGGGAATGTTTGGTATCTATTAAAGCTGCTTCTAAGACTGGATAACTTTCCAAAACCAGAGATAACTCAGTGTAATGCTTTCCAGGATTCCCAAAATAGTAGGAACATTTTCTCATGATACGGCTGTATTTATTCTATGCCTAAAGTAGAAAAAGTATCATAAATAGATGACTGAAACAGCATTCATAATGAGATTCAGTTTTGCTACATGGTGAGTGCATTCAAAAACATGCAGCGAATCAAACAGGAGCTGAAAGGCACACACTATTTCACAGTTTCAAACCTTTAACATTCAAGAAAATGTTTGCCATACTTGTAAGCTACCAAAAAAAAAATAATCATTCCTTTTTATTCGAACAAACATAAGCAGCACCTGTAGAATCCCTGCAAAACATATTAGCAAATTCAATCAAGCATCACAGTAAGATCCACACCAACCATTTCACTGGAAGCAGCATATATTAAAACAAACTATTCTCTTCACTCGTGTTCGCAAAACACCGATAACATCTTTCTCTTGTGATCCTACCTTGGCGATTTGCAAAGGCTGCTTTTGCTCCTTGCCACCTTGCAATCTAAAGCCCCAAGGCGCCCCTCCACTCATAGCAATGCAGAGATAATCCCCTGTGCCCATTTTCCTGGTGCAGTTAGGCAGCATTCAGTGACAGAAGAACATGAAAAATTTGTCTTGCAGATGTTCAGAGAGGTTGAGATTTGTCTGCCAGGCGGAGCTGGAGACGCAGAGCACCACGCTGTTGCCGCTGCTGTGTACTGCACTAGCAAATGTAGTCATTCAGAAGAATGTAAGAGCTCCCTCGGATCGAGGGCACAGCCCACTCTTTCGTCAGATTCCTATGCTCAGCCCACCTTCAAAGTAAAGTAAGTAACGTTGAGGAAATGCACACAAAGAGACTCAGCCGTGAGGCAGAAAAGGTTGTATTTAAACATGATTCTCGTGACAGCTAAATCAAAGCAACAGCAAAAAGAAGTGTACAATTCCCAGTAATAATTTAGGACGTAAGTTTACTTTAGTAAATGGTGCCAGACGTTTTAAACCCTAATTTACCCATTTCTTGCATTCATACTTCAAACAAAGAAGAAAGCAGAATCTCAAGTGAAAGATCGTGTATATTCTCTGAATAACTGATAACACTTAGATTGAAAGTGAAGTTTACAATGTTTTTCTCTACCCACATGCACTTCCTGCAGCTCTACAGGTTTAAAAAAAAAAAAAAAAAAGTTTTATAATTTCCCTGTCTTGGAATTGCTTCTTTTGCTGGTCCTGTCTAGTCTTAATACAGTTTAGTGTGCACTATTATTTAGTAATGACCTGAACCGTTATTGGCCCCTAATAATACCTGTTCTTATGCAGCCTGTTGCCTTTCCCACCAGAGAGGAAAGGGGATTAATGGAATAAAACATCAGATCTCTGTAGTGATGCTATCAACAGGTGATTAGCATTATGTTAATAAAGGGGAACCTTACTATCAGGGTGAAAAAAAAAGAAGTTTCAGTGGGAAGTTAATGAGCCTACAAGACCTGGGTTCTATTCTGTTCCCCATTGCTGACTTGGGGTAATGCAAACTGTAAATAGCTGAGCTCCTGCAGGTGTAGTTCTTCTGTTCTTCAGCAAGGCATGAATATTCCCCAGGCTGAGTGTTAACAACTGACAGTGTAAATGCTTCTACTTACCTCAGCAGAAAGTCAGTTAGTTTGGCTTAAATCATGTTGCATTCTGAACTAAGCTGGTTCTAAGGGAGTGTTGAGCAAGTGGGCAGGAATATCTTTAATGGCTAGACTAGTTTCTGAAACACTTGTTGCTTTGAGACCCAGGTTGCTGGGGGTTCATGCTGGGTTTCCACAGCCTAAATTCCATCAAGGTCCCTGTATGAAGTGTTTTCAGTTTTTCAGGGATGTCAGGGCAACAGGAAGCGCTCAGCATTTGTGTTACATGACTTTGCATCTAAGTAGCTGGGAACTGTTGAGGCTTTAAACTTAAGCCTGTGGGTCTGTCAGTTCGGTATCCCTGGCATGCTGCTTCCTTACACTACAGCAATGTTCTTTAAAGACTGTTAGGCAAAATATCAAGATAGAAACAAGATCTTCTGTTAAACTTATATGTTATGGCTGGAAAAAGTAGTCAAGCTTTCTAGGCCTCTGAAGGCACTAAGTTAACCCAAAGACTGGGTGGAGATCAGCTCCCTAATCAGAGGGAAGTGTCACTCTCTAAATATCTGGATTTGATGGAAGGAAGAGTGCTTGCTTTATTGACTTACAAGTCAAAGGCTCTGGAGAAGCAAAACAAGCACAGCTTGGCATATAGTTAAAACTTAAGGAAAACACTATCAGAGAAGCTGTGGTCAGAAAGGGAATGGTCTTTAAAGGAACTTTGCTAGTCAACCTCTGAGTAGAAGAAACCTCATTGAAAATAATTCAGTTCAAGGTGGCTAACTGCTTCTTATTATCTTGTGCAATATTGAATTGTTGCTACAGCAGGCAGTCTTTCCCTAGGCAGAGTTTTGCTTTAGACAAAATGCTCCCCCTTTTGCCTAATGATGCAAATTTTTATAGATACTTTTATGACAGTAACATTCTTAAGCATACAGTTGCAAAAAATGCTCTGTGACGCTCTGGCCAAGACAAAACTAAACACTTTTATTTAAGGAAAATGACTCACATAATGTATCAGCCCTTCAAATGTTATAAATATATGATTACATTTGTATGTTTAATTACTGTTAGGGTGTTTTGAGCTTGTATTAAGCTCTCTCTTATAATTTTGGTTAAAAGGTATAATCAAATCTGATCCCTGTTTCTGAACTTCTTCATATGCTTATTGTAGAAAAAAAATAGGGAAAAACACCTCTGCATTTGGATGGTCATTTATTTGATGAGAATTTGTACTACATGTAGATGCTTTTAACTCCTTTGACCTTATAACAGAACTGTGTAAAATGATAAAAGAGAACAATCTTGATTAATCCTTGCTCAGCTGAAAAAATAACCAGTCAGAAGACCAGGATCTGTTTGATTTTTGTTGTATGACATAGATGAAATGTCTTCATACAACTGCTGAAGTATCAGTAGTTGGTGTTCCTTGAAGTTAATGTTCTACCACCTATTTGACATCCTAAAGGGAAAAAAAAGCAGAGAAAAGCACTTTAAATTTGATTGTGTCATAGCAAAAGACAGCAAAATCATGCGAATGGTTTTGGCTAAAATCACCATGTAAAACATTAGAGAAATATATCTTAAATGCAAATTAAGCAGTTGTCTACAACATTGTGAGCTAGTTCTTTTGATCCTTAAATTTGAATGCTTTAGTGTTTGCTTAATACTCTACTGGCTTCTAATCTGTGAAATCTACATGGTGCTCTAGAAGTTAAACTATCTTGTGGAGGTAATGGCAACCACAGAGAACACCATTGGTGCTGTAACCTCTCTGCTCTCCAAAGAAAAATGCTTTTTTTTCTTCTGAGTTTGTATATATATTGTGTAGTACTAATTACTCCAGAACAAGTTGTGAAAATAATGTAATATTAAAAAAAAAAAACAACACCAAAAAACTTAAACTAACACTAACCCAGTATAATGACAAAGCTTTGAGGACATTTAAACCTGATGCATTTAAACTGGTGTAGGACTCTGCTTGAACTGGGAGGAATTGTGGTCTGATAGGAGAACAAAGGCAGGAAAAATAACCTTTTTCTAGTCAGTATGTTGAAGGGGTTTTATAACAACAATTCCAGACAAATTGCTGTTTTTTTTCTTCTGAGAGAGAATTTGTTCCTTGCCCCTCAGTAAGAAAAACATTTGAAGTCTGTACCTAAACTATTCCCATCATGGAGAGATCCAAAGTTTCCTATGTCCTTATCTTTAACTAATAATGCTCCATAGGCATTAATAACTCCCATTTGTCATATGTGACTTAAATGCTTGTGCCTCAGCATATCTTGCTTTTTAATACTAGTCTTATCTTGTACATTCTCTGCATCCTTTGGGATTTCTAAATGCTGGTCAGAATCTGGACATCAAGATAAAAGTGGAGTCCTTCATGAAGTTTATGAGATTTTGGTCTCTAAATGGTCTCTATGGCATTAATAAACTGCAGAAATTCTGAGATAATTTTTCAAGACCACTGAAAAATTTAAAGCTAATGGCAACCACAGCCACTTAACCACTGCCACCACCTCCATCATTTCACTAAAACCTAGGCAACAATTCTAGGCAACAACTGACAAAAAATTTATGTCACAAAAAATAACTTTATAAATTCAGCAAACAACAAATGCCAGAACTTACCCAACATCCATCTGTGCTCAAATACAGGTAAAGCTTTGGCTTGAATCTGATCTTCTGCGATGAGATCTGTATGAAAAAAAATCCAGGTCAAACTCTCACCTCCTCATCTGCTTTCAGGAACTGCCAGTCAAAAAATCTAGCACGTTAGCTTTGATGAGCTGTGATAAACTAAGAATTGCCATACTCAGACCAAAATGAGGCCATCTACCCTAAAATGTTGTGTTTGATAGCCGGTGAAAAACGGTTGCTTAGGAAAAAGATGTCCACTGCTTTCCTCAGGTGGCCTGCAGTGACTTCTACTCCAATGTTCCTCAGGTGGATGCAGTTCCTGTGAACTTTGTTATGAGTTTCTCTTCCATTAACTTTTCCATGTGGTTTCCTCTTGAGCCCACAGAGTTTTTAGTGTCTATAGCTTACTGTAGGAAGCCACCCCTAACTACATTGTGACACAAAGAACCACCTTTTCTTCTGGATTCTACCATTTCATTTGCTGTCTCCTGCTTCTTGGATCAGAGGAAACTGTGACCAAGCAAATCCCAGCCACACTTTCCATGTACTTATTTTATAGACCTCTTATATATCCATCTTAGTCATCTGTTTTCAAGGGAAGAACAGAATAATGAGTCATTCTTTATACATCAGCTGTCTCATAGCTTTAGTTATCCTTGTTGCCTTTCCCTACATCCTCTATAGTCCTATATCCTTTTTGAGATGGAGGCCTGGAATGCCACAGTCTTCCAACTAAAAAGTTGGGATTTATATAATATTATAATATCAGCTCTTTTGTTCTGTAGTTGCTAACTCAAACATGGCTAACACCTGATTTGCATTTTCAGATGCTGCTGAGTTTGTTTTCTTGGAACTATATTTCAAAATCTTAAAATCTTGTCTGATGATAGTCAGTTCAAAGCTCATTTTTTTATATGTGAGTGAATGTTGTTTTGTTTTGTTTCCCCATGCGTATCACCTTATACTTCTAAGCCACATTATGGTATGGCTGCTTAGTTTTCTTAAAAGCCTTTGGTGAAAGAATTTGTTGAAAGCCTTTTGTAAATCCAAGATCAATCAGAACACCCTTATCCACATGTTTTTTGATCTCCTCAAAGGACTATCTTGTGTTTGTGAAGCAGGGCTTCCTTTTATGAAAACCTTTTTAAGTCTTCCCAGATAAATCATATTTATCCAGATGTCCACTGTTCCATATTATAGCTTCCACCTATTTATTTTGTATAGATATTGGGCTGACAGGCTTGTTGTTTTCTGAACCTCTGTTGGAACACTTCTGTTAAAAAAATGACACTCTCTAATCTCAGGTAACAGTTTTAAGTAAGAGTCAGCTATTTCAGCCTTGAATTCCTTTAAAGCTCTGTGTGGTCTTGGTGACTACTTCTTAATTTCATTTGCCTCTTCTACTGTAATTTGTCCATATATTTTAATTTCTCATTGTAACAATTATAAGGATTCTGAACAGGTTTACTATAAGTGGATTTATATAAAATCAAATTTAAATCAAGTTTTTCAGTAGCTGAGTTCAGAAGACATTCCACAAACGTGAGAAGAAATAAGACATATGTTCGTATTTCATTCAGCAATAAAAGAAAAGGTGTCATTTCACCTAAAGTTTCTTACAATAGTATTCTATATCTGTGGATTTTTTTGGTAATGAAAACCTTTCCACCCATCCATTGGTAATGAGGAAGAGAGGGAGGGAAAGGGGATGTCATGATCTGTAACTTATGAGCAGCATTTTACTGCTGTAAATAGCCAGATGGTCTGATTTCCTCCTTTTTAGGCATTTCATTTTCTTTTCCTATCCAATTTTTTTCACATAAAATTAATATAAGCTAGTTCCCCAAAAATGCCTATTTAACAGCTTTCTAGCAGATTCTAACTATATAATCTGTGTAAACAATTTTATAAGCTACCCAGTTTATTGTAGAATGTGATTTTAGCCAAATGGGAGAATCAGCAGGGGAAAAAAAAGACAGTGCTTTGTTTGTTTCTTTATTATTTGCTTGGGAAAAAAAACCAAACCCACACTTGTAAATGTGTGGCTAGTTTAATGGAACAAAAGATATAATCATAGCCATGCCACTTAAGATGACATAACATACAGTCTCTTCCAGATGAAGTGAAAATGGCCTCTTGGAATATATTCCTTCAAATTAGATTTTTTTTTACAAAGTGGCTTCTGCAAGCTGGGTAATGTGAGGTAATGTAGTATATGCTATTATTACAAATCATTGCCTAATAACATTCCTTGCATCATAGTACTACAACTCAGTAATTGCAAAGCTAAACATCATTTTCCCCAAACCTTACAGAAGCAGAAAAATACATATATGCTTAATTCCTACCTTTGTTTTTTGTTCTCCTGACTTTAGAAGCAACAAGAAACAGCCACATGGAAAGGACTGAGCTTACAAAAAAGGTATAAAATGACAAGACAAAGCAAGTGAAATATATTGATGGAAGGTTCAAGTGCATGGCTCCAGCCAACATTCATTAAACCTGATTGTTCTTCATTTTTTCCCATCTAATTTCTCTTGTCCTACAACAGAAATTAATATAATCCAGATGTTTTGATTGCATGAGGAACTCTGCAGTGTACTGCAAGCTAAAGAGGGTTTGCTGACTGAAAGCACAGACATGGAGTGGTAAAGATACTACAAAACAGTAATACCAAGTTCTTAGTGAAAAGAAATTAAAAAGACAAGTCATATATAATTATTAGCTACCCCCAAGGGCAGGCAGGAAAGCTCTGCCCACACTTGTAAGAGGCATGAGCAGTTCCTCACCAGTAAAGGTAAAGGCTTCAAAATTTATTCCCTAATGTGGATTATTAGACTAGATACTGTGTGATGGGTTGGAATTTTAGAACTAGTCCCACTTTATTATTTTTTCCCAACTTGAAGAATGGCAAATAAAGCACAGTGTAGCTTTGAGAAATCTGCTTGAAAGTCTGAAAAACTTGGTTTGTAGTTTGATAATTGTAATGCGCCCATAGTACCCTGTTCTTCCTTCTTTCCTCTGTACAACACAATAAGCTGTAAATTTTGTAAAGCAGTTTCTATCATTCACTTTACAAATATAGTGAAGCATTTTGCTCAGTGACTGCCCCAGTGAGTCTGATGTTCATGGTTCGAACTACATCATTTAGCAAAAGGATGGTGCATAAAGCTGCTACGGCATCAAGTTACATCTGTCTAAGTCTAACAGCATTGCTGGCTCTTTGCAGCTGGATGGTTCTGTTTAGATTTTTACCAGAGAAACAGTAACAACAAAGATGATACAGCAAGGACCTCCCTGCATGAAATCTCACCTCCCATGCAAAAAACTGCAATAAATTATAAAGCAAACCAAATGTCTTTTTTTTTTCTTGGCTATAAGAACAAGAATTCCAACTCTCTGCTTCCATATCTAATTGCTTTCCAAATGGAGCAGATTATATGAGAAAAATCTGCCCTCCAAAAACACCTTGATGTTTAACCCCTGCTGATCCTACATCCTTTCCTGTTGTGCTGCATATTCTTGCCAGGAATGAGTCGCCAGGCTTCTCATCTCCTCTGTCTTTGGTACAGGCTGGCTTCTGCTTTTGGTGGTCATCTACTGCCTGGCTGGTGTTGGCATGGATGCGCCAGTGTCTGCAAATCCTGAACAAGTGGGTTTTGTGCCCCCACAAAGCAAACCTAGTACGTGTCCTGTGACATCAAGTGTGATGTAGAATTTTGCTCCTATCCTTTGTGGTTTTTTCTTCATGCCAGCTGTGTCTCCTATCCCTTTGTTGCATCCATCATGTAGAAATAATATGAAATTTAAAAAAAAAATCTGATTTTCTTTAAGTCTGATGCTTGCTTTTGTTGATGATGGAGAAGGCATCAAACAGTTGATACTAAAGGTATCCAAATAGTGCAAAACCAGTATTTTGAAAAATAGTTTGTAATCAATACTGATATTTTTACAAATGACAGAAATGCTTTACTGGTATGTAGCACCTCTATGATTTTTCCACACTCAGGTAGATTTTTCACTCCCACATGAATGGTGGTGTAAAGCAGAAGCACAGTGAATGTGAGTGTGAATAAACGTAGAAGTATTTGCATCTTATGTAATTTCGTAGTGATTTTGAAGAGCTGGTTTTCTTATGTAACAGATTCATTCGATAGTTATGAGTATTTGTCAAGACTAACAAATAGAAAACTTATTCTGCTTGCGATATCAACTGATCGAAGAAAGGAAGCAATATCATATGAGTTGCAGTACATAATCTATTACATGGAACAAATATGACTTACTAACAGTAGGACTCAGTGTTGAATGGTCACTAGAACAGGCTCAAATGCAACTGCCTTATTAACTGGACAAATGGAAAAAACCAGACTGTAAATCCATCCTGTGTTTTCCAAAACTGAGTAAATCAGTCAAATAGCTAGTTTGCTGTTAAGAGTTTCCTGCTTCTTTCTTTCTTTCTTACTTACTTCAGTTACTTTTTTTTTAAATGATATTAAGCTTATTTGAGTACTCATCTATAGCGAGACTCCACAGCACATCAGAAGTTTTATACATGAGCAGGAAACATAAAATGGAAGATAATGAGCATAAAGCTACTTCAGATGCTTTTGAATGTAAAAGTGAACTATATCTAAGTTTGAGAAATTCCATACATTCAGCAAGCAAACATGGAAAGGATCACCTAACTTTCTGCTGTCCTTTCTTAGTCTGATAGCTTAATGTTTATTCACAGTGCTTTGTATATTGTACATTATTCATCAGATTATAATGAGAAGTCCTCATGTTTGTTTTTATGCTACGCTTTGTTTTGTAGCAATTATGGCAGGCTAATCAAGTTGTGGGTATTTTAAGAACTGGTAGTGCAATCTTCCCCTCTTATGTATCTTAGACAGTACTAAATCAATTAAAAAAAGATAATGAAATTCCCCAACTGAAACATCGCAGCAGTTTTCTCAGAACACTGTATCTGTCTCCTGTAAATGTTCCAGATCAAGTTGCCAGAATGTTGATTTCATTAGAAAACCAAAATAGCAACAACCAGTGAGAGCAGGCAGAGGAGCCTCACAGTTTGCAGATACTGAAAAATCCAGAGGCTTGAGCTACCCAGAAAGTCTTTTTTTAAAGAAAGCAGCCACAGTTTTCTAAAGCAACTTTGCTTCTATAATGTGTGACTTGCATAGAACTTATCACATGTGGACTATAGAGCATTTTATAATAATTTCTGTTTTACTGAGTTTCAGCAAAAGAAGTGGTTTTAGCAAACAGGGACCAATCTAACATGAAATCAGGAGTCTGGCTTTAAGGCAAGTGCCCTTTTCACAAAACCAAGTCTCTCCTAGGCAAATAATAGGATGAAATACTATTTCACTTTCATATCATTTTTCCTCTGTAAATATAAATTTTTGTTTTGCAAATATGCTGGTAAACTTTATCAACACTCTGCAAGGTAGGCAATGAATGTCCTCTTGTGGTGCTCTGTTTGGGGGAGTTAGGCAGGATGAAGACAAAAGGTTCTGTCACTGGGGACTTAGCAGCTGCTAGTGGTGTTCAAAGGGGTTGGGCAGGGAGGGAGGGATGCACTCCCGGTCCTTCCTCTCCTCTGCAGAGTACAACAAAATGCAACCCTTTCTAGGGTGGAAAAATGCAGCTGTTCAAAAGCTGCCAGCAACTGTACAAGTGCAACAAAATCGCCCCGTTTACAGCAGGCAATGGAGAGTAATATTGGGTCTAAATTAATTTGCAGATGAATTCAGACAGACTGTAAGTTTATGAGTTGGATTTGGATTTACACTCCTGCTCATCTAAAAGTATTTTGGAAACTTTAATGCACACAAGGTGTCAGGATCTCTTTGTGTAGGGTGTGATGGAAGCAGCCTGTGAGGTAGAACAGCCTTTAGCAGCACTGCGGAGTGGGAGGTCAGTACTTGGCAGGAGGGAAAAGAGAATCACTTGCAGGATCCATGTGCTCCACAATCCCTAAATGTGTGCCAGTGGTCCCCATGAATGGCCAGGCCTGATTTTGGTTCTGGGTGCTCTGACTCACTACCTGCTTAATTAGTGCCTGATCTTGAAAAACAAAAATTAAAAAAATTTATAAAAGCAAGGAATTAAATCTTCCTTTATTGTGTCCCTGTGCTTGAGCTGAAACTTGGTGACAGAGGATGGTCGCCGTAGAAAGTTTCTATTACCACCAGTTACTTAAGAGGAAATACATATAGCAATGAATGTATGCCAAGGATTTTAACATTACTGTATTATTAATAATTTTCCCTGAATAACAGCAGCTACATCAGTCTTATCTTCTGAGAAATCTTTGCTCTCTGTGTTTTCATTTTATACAGGGCAGTGTTTAAAGGGTGAACTCCAATATTTTCTAATTGCCATCGAGATTGTTTAATCAAAATACCAGTATTCACTTCTGTTGTACCCCTATTTATGTTTCTATCGTGCTTAGTTTTTATATTAGAAGTGTGACTCACAACACTGATGTGTTTCTTCTTACAGTAGTGTTCTGTTTCCTGAAATATTACATCTTTCCTTTTTCTTCAGGTAGCATTTTTTAATCTGACCTCACAGTCACACTATTTTTTTCAGGAAAAGCATAATCCATTCAAAATTTGATTGCTTTTTTTTTTACCAAGGTGTTTGCTTTCATTTTAAACAAATACAACTTTTATAAATATTAACTTGCATTTTGCTTGTAAAGCACTTTACACTGAATTGTAAACTCTTTTCCATAGATCTTAACTGGACAGTAGACAAAATGCTAAAGAATACTTTACTGATTATATGTAAGCAAGACAGGAAAAGAAAGTAATCTTTTTATGTAAACAGCTTTAAGGACCCTTCTGATGTTGTGTGAAAGCAAACCTGTGGCTTTGTCTGCAGGACACACACATTAAACAGAGAAAAAAGTGTCCACGAAAAAAAGAATCTTTGGAGTTTTCTGAACTATTCCTTGTGGTGAAATAGTCTTTTATTTAATGAATGTACCAAATATTGCCCATGTCTTCCCGCAGAAAATGGTTTAGAATATATAGAGATTTTTAAAAAATCTATACAGCACTGAAGTGCTGATATTTGTCTTGTCACAGCTTTGTGTTAACACAATCAACATTAACTGTTACAAAAGCTGTACTAGACCTATCATAGTGAGAAAGACACATCCATATCTCAAATGCATTGTTGTGGTGTTCTGATTCTTCCTGGCAGCTTGTGCTGAGGCTATATTTTAAGGACATCCTCTAAATGAAAAGGTTAGGTTAGGATTTAGGTTTCCTTGAGTCACACATTATCTTAATGCAATGTGCTATAAGACACAGACAAGAATTCTGCACAGTTTGTCCATGAGGGGCTTCTATAGGCCTCCAGCAGTAACTTCAGGGAACAGATCAATCCCAAATGATTAAACCAATATTTTTAAAAAATGAATATTGGTCTCTGAAAGATTTGAATTAGCCTTTTACAGAGCCTGTATTGGTTCTACAACCAATAATCACCCAAGCTGATGGAGGACTATTTCTTTGTTTCAGAACTAATAGAAATAAATCTAATGAGAACTTGAAAAGCAGGATTTTCGAGGCAGGGGATTTGCCTTTTTTTAATATAGATGAAAAAAGCATATAGATTTAGACAAATTACTCTGTTTACTTCACCAGTACTAACTCCAGATTAGGTCTGAAATATATGAAATCACATTAGTTTTCAGCAGCACTGCATAGGTGCAACTTCAGGATAAACTGATTGCTAAGAAAGGTAACTTAACCTACAAGATGTTCATTATTGATGGTGATACTCAGATTTTATTAATTAAAATTATATAATTAAAATGAAGTGAGAACACTTTAGCAATCCTGCAGTCTCATTTTTATGAAATTACTTTGCAGACCAGGAATGCACTTAAATCTTTAATGATGTTTCCACATTTCTGAAATGGAAAACCTTAAATTACTTTTAATGTTATAGGCAGAAACTGTAGATAAACACTAGTTGTAGCTCCAAAACATCCTGGACCATGACATGCTGTGTGCCTTTCCCCTGTGTTCCAGGCTAAAGGACAATGGAAGCCAAGCTGCATCCTCAAAAAAAGAGGCATCCTGTTCCATTTCCAGAGCATTTCTGAAACAGGGGAAGAGCTGACACCACCACAGCTTCTCCGTGCTATCTTCTGCTGATCTCATCTCTCAGTTTCACTAGAGCTGATTTCAGGGAGAAGAAATCTGATAGTAAGTATTCCGTGGCCAAGTACGTGCACGGTTCCTCAGTGCTGAATTATCCACAGCTGCTTACTGTTAATAGCTACCAGCCAGACACAACAGGACTGGTGGGACAGTGACCCGCCTGTCTCCACAACAAAATAGGGAATGTCCAAAGTTAAAGCTGTTATTTTCTTCAGTGGCAAGGTATTTCAAAATAATTGTGCATAACTGAAGGTACTTGTACGTGTATTTTGCTCTGACATATCCAACAGTATCTGTTCCAATAAGATGTAGAAAAGCAGCTTATATTACTTGGTGTTGAATCCAGCCCTGGACAGAAAATGTGAAGACAGGTCAAGACTTGTTCTTGCCCACTTTGGTTTGCTTGCTTGAGCCTTCTTGCAAGTCTTTCATGTAAAAGGCACCCCTGTGTACCTTCAATTTTACATCTATTTCAAAGGCACTGGGATTTTTTTCAGAATTATTTTGTGTAGTAATGAATGCTTTTGACAATCTTGTCTGAGGTGGCTGTTACTGAGATTTAGCACCATTTAAAACTGTTTACTACTTTCAAAAGCTTTTTCAAGGTTGTAGAACACCCAAAGGATAAGAAAGCTTGTGAAGCCTGAATTCCAGATGCATATAAGTTACGATGCAGTCTTTAACTGAGTGATAACTTTTTTTATCCCCACTAATCCTCTGCCACTTCTTTTTTACTTTAATATCAAAGTAAATGGGCTTTTTTGACTGGAAGAACAGTCACTTTACCAATACATCTTTCTCATGTTACTCCTGTGTTTCTACTTTGTTAATTAGAAGAACATTGACTCTCTCCACTAACCAAGGCAGTATTTTTAAGTGTACTTGAACAGTAACTAAACCCAGAGAGTGCAAACAGGTCGTACCTGTATTGTATTTCACTCTAGACATTCAGGTGGCATAATTTTACACACATATATAGCCACAGATGAAAATATGTTTTAAGGTACGTATGAGAAAAGTGTCATATTTGTAGGGCACTTCTATGTTAAAAGAGGAATTTCATCCCAAACACAGATGGAAAAATGAATTGATGATAATATTTATAAACGGTTGTTACTCTGTGTGGGTTTCTAGCCGATCTAATCGAGTTACTCGGTGTGTTTCTATTTGGGAAGCCACGTCAGTCCCACAGTCCCTGCCCCGAGGTGTTTTCTGAGCCGTTTCCCGTTCCGAACCCCGCTCCCGGGGGCGCTCAGCGGGCACCGCCGCCAACGCGCCTCTTCGCTTTGGTTGCAATGAGCCCGTTCTGCACCCGCTGGCCGCCGGTGCTCGAAACCAAAACAGCTTGGGAAGAATCGGGCTTTCCCACAGCAAGGCGGGGAGTCGCCTTGGGCACCGGGCCCGGGAGCCGCCAACTCCCTGTCCCGCCGGGCGGAGGGTCCGGCCGGAGAGTCCGGGCGCCGTCCTCGCTCCCCTCCCCCGCGGCGGCTGGTGCGGGCACGGCGTCGCTGCGCGCACTGCGCAGGCGCTGCCACGGGGCTGGCGCGCTCCCGGCTCGGGAGGGGGGAGCGAGAGGCGGTGGCGCGCGGGCAGGCTCAGACGTGGCAGTTGGGCGAGCGCGTGCTCCCGAGCGGCGGCGCGCGC
The DNA here is from genome assembly GCA_013399365.1 of Pampusana beccarii. Classification (NCBI taxonomy): domain Eukaryota; kingdom Metazoa; phylum Chordata; class Aves; order Columbiformes; family Columbidae; genus Pampusana; species Pampusana beccarii. Next base: position 4,489,767 of record VWYH01005061.1, read on the forward strand.
GAGCAGGCGGGGGGCAGCGCGCGGCCCCCAGGTAACGGTCCCAACGGCGCAGCCGGAGCGGCCGGCAGCACCACAGCCCGCAGGGTAACTCCGGCCGCTGCCCTGCAGGGGCGGCGGGGGTTCGGGCCGTGCCGCCGGGCACTGCCCAGGTGAGCAGCCGCGGGGGGCGGCGGGGTCGCGGCCGTGCCCCACGCGGGGAGCAACAGGCGCTTTCGCGGCGGTCCGGGGCGGGCGGGAGAGCGCCAACAGAGGCAGCCCGAGGGGCGGTGGAGAGGGCAGCGGCTTTGGGCGCCCTGCGGCAGCAGGCAGCCGGGGCAGTGTGCATCTCGCCCGTGCGCGTCCCACCCGCGCAGCTTGCGGCCCACCTGCTGCCCCTCGGCCGGCGCGGGGTCAGGGCACAGGTACCCGGGCCGCCGCTCTGCTGTGCCCGCGGGCTGGCAAACGGGTCCTGCGCCCGGCGGGGCCGTAGGGCCAAGCGGCTGGGGAGAGCGGTTACAGTGTTACAGGCACTTAAGATTGTTAGTTAACAGGGTAGAAAGATGAACTGTGTGCAGGTTTTTCACTGGATTGGAGTAAATTTGAGCTTATGCTTTTGTAGCTTATTCCAAAATGCAGGGTTTTTTTTAAAAATGTGTCTAGCCATATTCCATTCTGTGTATATTTTGCATGTAGACACACACACACCCTGAAGATGATTTGCCAAGTTGAGGTCGCAGCATGCCTTGGGGAGGGATAGCACCTTTCCCTAGATGATGTGTTACCAAACACAGTTTCTCTGAAGAAACGTAAAGTTAATAGTTCTTCAGTTAGCTGAGAATGCGATGCTCAATTTTTGATTCTGTTATCTGACTTCTACATACACATAGTGGACCTTTACATCTTCATAGAGATACCATTGCAGTAGAGCATGGCATAGATTTCATCAATACTCTGGAAAAAACAAATAAATATGTCTACTTGTTCTGTAATAGTGGTAAATTAAATCACAGAGATGTGCTTGTGTTAGTGTTGTTCTTCAGGCTACGGGGTATAAGGTAAACTAGTGTTGAGACAGGGAGAAAAAAGTTTTCACATCCTTCTGTGTGGTGACAGTTGTAGTAAACAAACCCAGGGCAAGATCTGGGTTTAGCAGATCCTCTGATCTTTCTCATGCGATTTCCGGCACAAATCTATATGTCTCTTGTCAGAACCTGGTTGCTGAAACCTTAGGTGATCAATTTCTATTGATACTTTGGGTGTTGCATCCAAACTAGTTTCATTGTGTGTTAGTATATGTATGTGTCTTGAGAAGGGATTAAATATGCTCGATATTAAATAGAATCTGGAACTGTGTTTGTTAAATCTATGCTGTTTTGCCTGTGATTCCTGTCTGTCTTCAGCACCACCTCTGTGTGTTTATACTGTCTGTGGGAAGTTTGACGTGGCAAGATTTTTTTTTGTGTGAGTGAGGAAGCTGTGGAGGAAGTCATTTCCCCTGGATGCTGTCACAGCTAAAGGTATTGGCTGTTGCAGCTGCCTCAAAGTGAACATCTCTTCCTTTACGTAGATATAAAAGATATATATGTTTATGGTAGTATGTAGGTAATTTAGTGCTGATTTACTGTCTTTTGGAGCAAATAAAGCTCACACTGCCACGTGTTTTCTGATGGGGGCAGGGAAAGGAAGAAAATATGACTGGCAGCAAGAAGCCTCTCTGTTTAAACTTTTTTCTTCTTCCCATGTTTACCTTATTAACTAAGAAATAGGAGACAACTCTTTAGGATTACCTGTCTGAAGCAGTTTAATGCTGCAACTGAGGAATTTTATGCCACAATGAGTGTGGCTTACAGGATTGCACGGCTAATGCATGAGGAGGGCTAGGCCCTGTACCCAGCTCAAACTGATTTATTGTCTGTCATGGAAGATAAGTAAAACTGTTGCTTTTTTTCCCAGAACTGTATACTTAATTTGAGAAGTCTAGAGATGGATTTTCTAATAGGGATAGCTTTTCTCTGCTGACATGTGTCAGTGCAGCATGAATTTGCCTGTTGTGATCTTGGTGCTGCATGTAATTTTGAGATGTCTTTGTGTGTGCTGCTGCAGCACAACTCCTGATTTACTTTGATCCAGTTTGCATACTCAAAGCTGATTCCATGGCTCAGTCCTAAGAAGAAGTATAGACGGTTGGGAAAGCTATTTCAAAGGAACACTTAACATCTAAAATCCTAGTTTATATAATGTATCTTCAGTTCTTTGAGGATGCCTGACCTGTGTTCTTGGGACTCCAGAGAAGTAGTAAGTGCTTGTTTTCTCTCTCTCTTGTACTTTATGCTCTGTTTTACCAGCATCAAACACAGGGAATCTTCCCTGATTTGCTTGGAATAGGGCTGATGAAGAAGGTTTAATCAAAAGCTGGTGCCCTGTTCCATACTTGCTCTAAAAATAGGCATACTAAGACAGGAGAAGGATTTGCTAGAGGAGTTTCATACTCTGGTCACTCAACCTTTCCTGATTTTTCAGTGTGTTTATTGAGATGCCTGGTATTTGGGGAGCAGGACTCACAGTGTCTTTTTCAAGTCTAGGTTTCCCCAGTAAAGGGAACAGTTTGAGACTTTCTTTTGAGTTTTTGTCTACCTACGTATCCATCACTTACAGTTTTTCTCTCTGTGGGCCTGGGACAGGTGAATCCCATTTGGATGAATTCAGTGTTTTGTTTAAATTCATGCAGTATGCAGTAGTACTGGGGAAACTAACCAAGGAAGCAAGCAAAACCGTTATTTTTGCCACAGTCCCAGGTCCGTTTTTGCCATCAGATGTGGCTTTTGACTTTTTAGAAACACAATTCACAGCCTCTTATAATGCACAGAGAGTGAAGAGTAGTAGCAGGTGTCACTTTCTCTTTTGCAGACTCTTAAAAAGGACCCAATTCTTGGAATGAGAATTTTGCCATCATGAGTCAACAAGGTTATGTTACAGCTCCTCCATATTCCCAATCCCAGCCAGGGATAGGAGGCTTTTCTGCGGGTTTTGGACCACCTAGTTCTTCACTTCATTATGGGCATTACGGGGACCCTAACTCATCATACTCAGCACCTCAACCAGGTATGAAGTTGGTTTAAAATGTGTTTTCAGAGTCTACCTTTCTATGAAGGCATTTTTTATCTCCTTCTTACTCGTGTCAGCACAAAATGCTCAATTTTACACTGCTACTGCAACAGGATTATTGTTGGTGCTTAGATTATGATGTAAGATGCCTGGTAGTGGGTATCTGAACTTCGTATGTAATTTCTGTTGTTCAGAAAGCTATAAGCACCAGCTCTTACTGCTGTATTATGAGTAATACTTAATACAGATAAATACAAAAGGAGCAATTTCTGGGAGTAAATAGATGTTTGTCAATTTATATGTGTTAATGGCAAACAAGTTTTCTGAAAGGAGTTATATTCTTCACAATAGGACCTTGGTCCTACTGAATTCTTAAGAGTTCAAACTTGCCTATGAGTATGAGTTGGTGTTCTCCTACTTAATCTTGCTTACTAGGTGATGTATTTGGATAATGCATGATAAGTAGAGCCAATCTGATTTCTAACCACTCAAGCAACAATTACTTTCTATGAGGAAGTGCGCCGTGGATACAAGCAAATGGGGTATTTGCTCTATTTCTACCAGCATAATCCTGCTACAGATAATGTAATTGGTATCCAACAGAAAGCATGGCTGTTATTGTCTCTTCATTGATTTTCATTAATTTTAATTTGCTGTTACATGGCTTCAGCTCCTTCAGGAAGTATAATGTGAGTACGTGGTGGCCGACTCAAAAAAAAAAAAAAAAAAAAAAAAAAAAGAGATCATGGAATTGAAGCTTGTTTTGCTGTAAGTTATGCTGGTCTAATTTTCGTAAAACCAAAGTGCGCATGCTGGACTAGTGGATTGGGCTGCGGAAAATATCCAGAGAGTAAGGTTTCTTTTTCCCTCTGTAAGTCTACTAATTGACATAGCCGAGACAGGGAGGCAGGAAGAGGCCTCTCAGTATTTTACCTGATGTCACAGGGAAAAATTAGTTAAAATAATGAAGATGTCTGAATTATTCTGTCTGAAGGTGTCCAAAAAAAAGTATTTGTTAAATTTTTAAATAACATTCAGATCATGATAAGTTACATTAAATTTAGTATTTGAGATGGTGGAGGAGGGTAGTGACAGAACTAAGTATCCAAATATTTGAGTTTTAAAAAATATTCTGTGTGTCTTTGATTTTTTTGTGGCATCATGAAAATAGGAAAAGTAAGAAGTTTTACCCAGTTTCTCTAAAACTTCTCATTATAGACAGCAGGAGTTGTGTTATCATAGTCCAATGCTGAACATAGGCAGAAGATAGAATTACTTCTGGTGGCTGGCTTATTAGAATACTTGGGGAAAATACCAGTTTTAGTGTCAAACATCTTTTTGATGTTAGAGTAATTTAAAGGAAGATAATTCAAGAAATTCACGTTGAAAAGTTTTTTATTCAGTACTGCTGTTTACGTAAGTTATAGTCTTCACAGTCACTGTTCCAGTTCTGAATTAAGAACCATTAAAAACTTTTTTTTTTTTTTTTTAAAGGGTTGTTCCAAGTTTTCTTTCTGATCATGGTCTCCGAAATCAAAGGGACCTCTTGCTTCTCTCTCAGCTGGCAGGGAATTTGCAGTATACCAAATTGAATTGCAGGGTCTGTTTGTCCACTCTTGCTTCTTTCTTACTGTCCCTCTTGGGTTCCTTTGCTGGAAAGTTACCAACTACTGTTTGTTTCCTTTCTATTATCTGTTCTCTTTCATATCTGCTTCTATAGCTGACAAGAAATCTGTCCTTTCTTATGAAATCACAGAATGACTGAGAATGGAAGGGACATCTGGAGGTCATCTAGTCCAACCCCACTGCTCAAGCAGGGCCACCTGGAGCCGGTATTCTTATTGCTAGAGCCGGGCCATACGCTTGGATTGCTTGCTGTTCTTGTGCTTTCTCACAGGGTTCTTACATGAAAGTACTTATTCTTTTGCAGGTATTTCAAAATCAACTGCGCCTTTAGGATCTTCGGCTCCTGTTGGGCCTCCACCACCTGGTACACACCAGTTCAACCAGACCAGCTTCCACAATGGGCCCAGTGCACCAGGCCAACAGCCACATAGGTGACTTTCAAGAATTAATACATGAGATCTAAGCTATTTGACCTCTCTTTCCTCTCTTTGGCTGCTTCACTGACATTTAAGTATGGCATCCCTTTTATCTTCAGCAGTTCTGACTTATTCCAATTCTAAACTGGATCTTCTAGTTTGGTTCCCTGTGATGTTAAACTGCCAGATCATACAGTGTGATCTGTAATCCCATTAAGTTCTATTTTACAGCAAGTCAGGTCTTTACCATGGGTTGTTTGTTTTATTTTTAGTTATTTTTTCTGCTTGATCTTAGACCTATTGCTTCAAAGCAGCAATAAGTTGCTGTAAGCAGTAAAGTGTTGTAAGTGCTGTTTGATATTGAAGTTAACGTTATTTTTTTTGATCGCTTTATGATGTCTTAACTCTCCTTTGTTATGAGGTGTCAAGAAGTTGTTATTTAAAAAATAGGTAGTTGCTAGCGAGTTTTAACTAGAAGCTGGTGCATGTCTCTATATCTGTAGTTTCTCCCCTCCCTCCATTGTTAGGATGTCTTTGCTTCATTGTTGTGGGATCACAGCCAAAGCTCCATAGGGTTCCCTAAAGCCATTTTATACTGCAGGTTTGTTATAGTCTCTCAGGTGGATGACTGCTACTCTTTTGCTTAGATCTGACGTAAACTCTTCATAGTCAATTTGAAGTGCTGCTGTCTTGCCTCCTAAGCTGACGGGAAGAAGTGGAGGAGAGAGGAGTGGGGAAGGGAGAAAATAGGGACAGGCGGAAACTTTAAAAGAAATATTGGAAAAATGATAGTATGAGGGAATAGACAAGCTTTATTATACAGTGGTTGTATTGCAGGTAGTTATAAGTGGGTAAATATGCTTAGCTCTTTTATTTAATTCTGTCAAATGTTCATTATTTTGCTCACCTACCAGACGTGACAAAATTAGAATTTTGGTACCGATAGCTGTTTTAGTTTTAGTGAACTTGATGCTGTCTAACAACATTCTTATTTTAGTTGGTTGAAATCTTAAGCTGATTCTGTGCTTTTTAGTTGTTGTATAGTTATTTGTGTTGAAATAAAGCCAAGTATATGTTTTATTAGGCATCAAAATAGGGAAGCTTTTTTATTGTCATTGTCTTATCACTGTGTAAAGACCCGAAGAGACTGGTGATCGATTCTAGAGGACAATGCAGAGGGAGAAGCGCTTGTTGTCCTGAAGATGTAAAAACAAAGAAAAAACAAGGTGAACAGAGTTGAGTTAACATGACCAACCCAGCAAAATACTGATTCTCTTTCTTAACTTCTAGTCATTGCCCTGACAGCTGTACATCTCCTGTTTCTTACCTCGTTTTGTTTTATTCCCGAATTGCTGAGAGCCTCTATATCCACATCAGAATTTCAAGGAAATAAGTTTTACTCTTGATATAGCTAGTACCCTCCTCAGTGTTAGAAGTGGTTATAGGAAAATCGGTGTAGATCTTTGGGAGGTGGCCTGAGATCTTATTTTTCCGGAGTGAAATAGTCTGGTAGAAAATATCTTTATAAGCCACATGTATGTTACCTCTTTGTTTTCTTTAGTTCTTTTTCTTGCATGAATAGTTTTCCAGATCTGATAACCATAAAGCAGTTTTTCTCCACCTGCACCTTTTTTTCCACTTCTATAGGGGACTCCTTAAGAGTTTCTCACTTCATTTTCCTCTCTTCACAGATTTTTCTCCTAATCTTATTCACTCATCCATGGTAGGGAATCTTCCTTTATAAGCATGAGAAGAGGATGGAGGGATGCAATATGTTCAGAAACTTGTGTTCCTTAATCTTCAGACTTCCATATAGTTATTACCACTCTCTCTTTGCCGTGGCATACTGTCTCCTCTTTGTTTCTAACTATGCAAACAGCCATTTACTGTCTTTTTTTTAACATTCTCATTGTGCATTCTCTCTGTGCTTTGTGACTTTTAATACAAGCATATGTTTTCTGAGCAGAACATGAGCAAACTCTCTTAAGAGTTTGACTATCCTAATAAATTGTTTCCACACCACCCTTTAGAAGGTGTGAGACCTTCTAGAATTACGATTGGTTGATGTAATTTTTTGCATAACTGCACTAATTTTTCACTTTAGGTTTCAAGGCCCTCCACCTCCAAGCAATACTGGACCTTCCTATCCTCCCTGCAGTCCTCAGTCACAGCCAGCCTACCCAAATTCTGCATCCACTTCATCTACAACACAACTTGCTAACCAGCTCAACAGTATGCAGTTAAATAGCTATGGTAATCACTTTTATCTGATTGACTTTTTCTCAGTTAAAGCTATTGAGACTATGATAATTAGAAACTTACTGAATTTCTACTGAAGCAGAAAATGAAATCTTTGACCACTATCACTTGCTTCAGTTTTTAGATTTTTTAAATCTCATCCTAAATCAATATTCTTAGATTAATTCTAAAGCAATGTTTGATGAACCTTCCATAAAAGTCAGCTATCTCATCAGTCACTTCTCAAATTATTTGGTGATCCTGTCAGTCACAACTAAAGCATGAACAATAACATGCAGACAGGGTTTCATTTCTTCTTCAGCTTTTTCAAGTTTCTCTCTGTTTCAAAACTATTTTATTATTTTTTTGGTCCAAATCTTATAGTTCAGTTTTTCATCTAAATTTATTTGCATTTATTTTGAGGTTAAAACATCTCAAACCTAAGCCATGACGTAAATTTCTTCCCATGACTAATTTTCTGTTTGGTTATATCTGCTTTTCCTGAGTATTTCCTGGTGAAATTTACCATTTCATTGAAAATGAATGGAATTTAGTTAGCATCTTGTTTTGCTGAGGCCAATGTGTTTAGGAAGATGAATTTTTTAAATGAAGATCACTTTGGTGGTGGATATCCTTGTAAGATATGTGTAAAGATGAATTTTTCAGTTCAGACTGCACTGATAATATCACTCTTCCTACCCTGACTTTACAAGTTGCTGATTTGACTTGAATTAAATCTACATACCTACCATGGGCTGACCCTCTGTTTGTACAGTTGGTTGTGAAATCTTACACATTTTTCACCTGAGAAAAATTAATTTAGACTCTAATTCAACCCTGAGGTATTGAACTGCAAGTGCACAATTAACTCAGGCCTTTTTATACAGGATGAAGCGTGGCTCAGCACTTCTACAGCACTTAATTTATAGCGGCTTGTATTATTTAGAGCCTTTTTTTTTTTTTTGGTTACTGCCTTCATTATATGGCCTTCAGCAATAATTATTTAAAATATAATGTTCTTACTTATCATGTTATATGCTAGAAGGCTGAGATATTCTTCACACCACTGAAGACACGGTTTCTGTACAACTCTGCCCTATGTTGGGTTTTTTTTTCTTCTAATTTTCCCTTAGCTGTAAGTCTAAGCTGGTATAACTTGACAGAGTGCTGAAATTCACAGCTACTTGTAAAGTTACTGGAGTGATGTTTCCTTTTATCAGCTGAGAACCTGAGCTTGTGTTTTGCATGATTTTTTTTTTTTTTCAGTTAGCATGTCCAGCAGAGATGCATTTTAATATTTGTATATTATCACATTGGTCCTTTTACTCCAGACCTGATTTTGGTTGGTTTTTTTTAGCTTAGTTGAAAATTATTTTCCTGAAATAATAGATAGAAATTAGACAAAAAAATGTAGGTTTTGTAAAGTAATAAGTATTTACAGATTGTAAATCTCAAAGCCCCCCCGCTATTTCCAGGGTCCTCTTAATTCTAGTTGGAATCTGTATCTTATAAACAAGCAGCTATTCCTCACCAGTGTATACAAAGTAATTCCCACATGCAAACTGATGAAAACATGCCACATAAGAGAAATTGATTATTAAGCAAAAATAATGGTGTTTTGCATTATGAAATTAAATATGATTTCAAAAGCAAATAGTGATTTATGTGTATTCTAAACAAGAATTGTCGAAGGCTAACCTCCCTCTGTCTTTCCCCATCCAGCCCAGCTGCACAGTTTCATTGAAAATAGAGCCAAAATAGAAAAAATTGAATGTCTGAGTCAGTTCAGACTTAAAACTATGAGGTCAGATTTGTTATGTGAACAGGCATTCAGAACCCCTGTAATGCAGCATTGTCAGTATGAGATACAATATGTTGCAAAAGTATTGATCAAAAATAGAACTCTTTCGACACAGAGTTAGTAGGTTATCATTTTTGACTCGGCTGACATAGAGTTTCTTGCTCAGGTCCTGGCACTGCTCCGAGCTCTTGCATGTCTTCTGGGCATCCGACATCTTTTCAGGGTCCACAGTTACCACCACCGACTCAGCAGCAAATTGCTTTACTACCTGGATCACAGGTTCCTCCACTAGCAAATAATGTTAATGGACTTGGTGCTCAACCATCGTTGCCTCCTATGGCCAGACAGGATGGGATCACTGGATCTGTCCCCCCAAATCCTAACTTGCAACAGCTTTCAGGACAGCCTCCAGGGCCTGGATATCATCCTCAGCAAGGTAGGGAAAAATGTTTATTATGTACTTGAAAACAAAATATGCATTGAGAATCACTGGTGGAACTGTGATTGTTCATAGCTGATGTTCTGCTCACTTGGCAAAATGAAAAATTATTCCTCTTTTTGTAGACTGGAAAGATTCACACTGTCAGTCAGTGCATTTAAGGCAGGCTATGCTTTTGCTCAAAAGGTTAGCACTCTGTTGAGAATGTACCAAAAAAAATAAAGGAGATTAATTTGGGTCAGGAACAGAATTATTCAGTTAGCAGTGGATTAAAGCACAACATGTTCCAGAAGGGAGTTTTTCTTATATTGTGTAAAGGTATAGGTTGCTCTCTGTCTTACACTGTCTTTCATAAGCACCGTTCAAAAATGATTTACTATAGCAGTAAAGAATTGTAATAGCATACAAAAAAACATACTTTATTTCACTTGATGTAGTTGAGTAAAATAGTTATTTTGGCAACTAAAAAGCCAGCTATCTAGACCAGTTTGCATTGACTGATGTTACGGGAGATATTCTCACTAACGTAATGGCCTGGTTTGAGAAGCTGTGGTAATCTCTGCTAACCATCCGACTTGGCACATGCCTGAAACCAAAGTTGTCACACCTAGTTTATGCTTACCTTTACAACACAGACTGCATGAGCCAAAATAATTAATTTCTTTTACTTGCTGAAAACAAAAGGGAAGGAGAAGTTGCATTTAGCTGTGCAAGAATGAAATGTATGGTAAAAGTTGGTGTTAAATTGATAACACAACTTTAATACTTCAAATTAATTGTCATTTGTAACTCTGCAGCAAACTATGGTCCTCAGATGGCAGGATCTCAACTGTCTTATCCTGGTGCTTTTCCTGGGGGTCCAGCACAGCTCTCGGGTCCACCTCAGAAAAAACTTGATCCTGACTCTATTCCAAGCCCAGTAAGTAATACGCACTGATTTTTTTTTTTAATGACAGAATATTTCTGCTGCATTTAAGATAAAGGAATGACAATGCTAATATTGTATTTATTTTAGTTGTGGTTTTTGTTTGGTTGGTTGGTTTTGGTTATTGTTTGTGTTGCAGGGGAGAGCTGGAGGTTTTTTGTGACATTTGTAATCTGTGCTGTCAGTTTTGGAGAAATGAGTAGTGCGTAATGTTAGCTTTAGCACTGAAGAGGCTTTATAACTTTAGGCAATGTGGGACATACCCCTGACTCCATATACTTTAATAGGAATTCTCAACAGGGTTAGTGTGACAGCAGCCAGTACTGAAGGATTACTCGCATTCACTCCAGCTAATCACTTTCCTTTTCACTCCAGAAAGTTTGTAGGCTTAAACTTAGTAACAGATAGACACCTGAAGTAGGATTTGTGCCGAATATAGGTATGTGACCTTTAAAACTGCAATCTGGGAAAAGCTGAGAAGTCCCATGCTCAAAAGGCACCTCACTGTTTGATTACAGGAGTTTGTCAGGCAACTGGAATTATTTCCCTGAGCATCCCTCCAGTTGCTGCAGCCTTGTAAGGATTTCAGTAGCTTGGAATATACTTAATGCATAAGGTTCCTACAGGTTCTAGAGGTGCAGCTGTTGAAGCACGCCTGAATGTGCACCGGTGGGACAGTCTGTTCTTCTCAGAGTGGTGTTAGAGAAAGGGAAAACAAGGTTATGGTTATGTTCATCTTTCTTAAATAAAGTTATTGTTACCCAAAGGAATAGCTAGTCAGATGCAGGTTGCATTTAACTTCTTTTTTATTGAGAACAGCTGATTGAAATAGGGAGAGAAAACATGCTGAACTCATGGGGAAAACACATTCTGATATACACACTTATACTGGCTCTGGCAATAGGCCAGACAGGTCAAAAAGTCCTTGAAAAGTCAGGATTCTTGAACTAGGTGGTGTCCTGCAGGTTTAACCTGGAAATTTCTACTTAGAAAAATGAATTAACCTGTAAGCTAGTCTCGGTGAAGGAATCATCCACATCTCTGCTGAAGCAGTATTGCTGCCCAGGAAAGAGTTTCTGTTCCACTGAGATGAGGGAAAAGCATTTGTGTAAAAGCCTGGCACTGTCTACTAGGGGACAGCCCTGCCTCCTTAAATTGGGATATTATTTTATCCTTCTAGAAGAGATTATTTGTTTTATCCAGTAATGATTTTGACATAAAACCCCCAAACTTTTGGAAAAAATGTTTGTTGATAATGACTTAGAGGTTAACCTAACAACTGTAATTGCCCCTGGTAAAGGCAATTTTCAAGTTAAATGGAATTGAAACCCATTGTGTAAAAAAAATGAAGTGTCTGAATAATTAACAAATGCCTTTATTAGGTCAATCATTTTTTAGTGTTTCAGTATGGTGCTTTTTACATAAGAACAGTAAAGTGGTCTTGTCTAATTAAAAAAAAAGGGGGGGAGGAGATGGAGGAGGAGGTCTGGCATGAAAGCGTGGACTGATGTCTTATTTCAATTACACATGTAGAATAAACAGCTTTGACTATGACAGCGATGTTAAAATAGGTTAAAAGGTTTGTTGAAGCAGCACAAAGAGGATCAAAATGACATGTTTAAAAGAAACACGATCTGGGTCAACGTCTGTAAAGGGCAAAAAGCTAATTCAGAATGAGGAATAAGTATGACCATGTGTATTTTTTTTGTTATATTTACATTATATAGTTACAGTAGTGTTGCCAGATAAATTTACTTCTTATCTGTAGCCATTGTTGATTTATGTTTTCTTACATGTGTTAGAGGCTGATACATGCTCTGACAACATCTATGAAAAATAGCATCTGGGCTTTGTCAATGATTATTTCCAAGAACAATGATATATTTAGGTCAGCTAACTGCAAAATACCATGGTACATTGATCCTTTGCAGAGCTAAGTCTGAAAGTGGTTTGCTTTCTTCAGCCAGTGGACCTTTTTAGAGCAAACCCTTTTTCTTTCTAATGCAAGAGTTAGCAATAAGTATACAAGCCAAGGAGGCAGGGAAAAATAATCAAGCAAAGATATAACAAACTCTCTGAGGAATGTATTGTATATTTAAATTGCAATACAAAAACTTTATAGAGAAAAAAATGTTACAGGCCCCAGATTATTTCCAGTGTGTTAGGAAATACCTCTTGGACAATGATCAATAGAATCTCTGCGACTAATTTTGTTTTCCTTCTCTGTTTGCTTTCCAACAAAGGCTTCTGAACTTCCCTAGCTATTATTAGAAATTCATGTGCAGTGTAAAGATATAATTCCATGGGATACCAGCAGCAGTTTCAGAAATTCCCTGCCTCATTCCTCTTGCCTCTCATAGCTGTTCAGCTACACTCTGAACCAGATTACTAAAAAGATAGCTTCTTTGAGGGAAAAGGAGGAATAATGGTATCAACTTGGTCATCCAGTTTATGGTGTGGAACAAAATACAGCTTTGTATAGCTTCAGTTATATCCTGAAAACTGTCAGACTTAAACAGGGACGAGGGACTCTGCAGAAGTGACAGGGGAAGAAGTATATGGGAAAGGAATTTGTTACATAGTAAAGCCAGCTTCATGCACGTTTCATGACATTACATTGTAAATTGCTATAAACAAGGCTTCAACTAGAGTAAATCTCCAATGTTGAAGAATCCACCGCTTCTCTGGGGAGATTAGAACTGTCTCACATTAATAAAAGTTTTCTATGATTGCTCTCTTTTACTTGCTTTTTAGGAGGAAGCTCGCAACATGGTAGTCTGACCTAGAGAATGAAAACCTTGAGCTCCAGTATTGAAAATACTACCTCATGGCCAGCAAGGCTTTTCTCAGGAGTTTAAATTTCTGCTTTCTAAATGGCAGTGCTGAAGTATAGCTCAGCTAGGAAGGTTATATACTATATAGATCATTGTTTATTTCTTAACCACCCTGTGCATGGAGCCTAGTTAGGAGGAATAAGGGCTAACCCCTCCCTCCGTTGTAGTCTGATCACCTGTGCATTCATTTATGAAGAACAGCAGCTGGCACAACTATGGTCATACAAAAGATAACCTGGTAGATGTGGCATCTGAGTAAGGTGGTGCAGCCTTGCACTTCAGTTTGATCTGGGAGAATGTAAGGCCAGATTCAGTAACAAGGACTTTTTCACACCACTACTCTCTTGGATTTGCTGGCTAGCCTCTCTTGAGAAGGTCTGTCATTCTAGCAGTTAATATGCTTACTGTAAACAACTAATTTGTTCACTGTATATAGGTCTTATCCACCCCAATGTGTAGTGTTACCACTGATTTCCAACAGGCAACTGCAGTTGTAAATGAGTTATACTGCTCAGCTGTGTATATAGTTTTCTAGTTAAGTCTCCCCGAAGCCTGTACTGCGATTGGTTTGTAGCACCTGTGTATAAGGCAATGTCAATAGTGCTACTTGGTGTAGATGTTAGCAGAGCTGTTTATGATTGTAAATGAATGCATGGCTTACCTTTCTTACACTGTTCTTGCTTCTAATTCATCAGATTCAAGTAATTGAAAACGATAAGGCTTCTAGGGGCGGACAGATCTATGCTACAAACATAAGAGGACAGGTTCCTCCTCTTGTCACCACAGACTGCGTGATCCAAGACCAAGGTAACTGTCCTTGTGACTGCTTTGGGAGTCTTTCTAGGTGAAATCAAATATAATTATATATTAAAAAAAAAGACTAAATTCTCAAATTTCTCATCTGAAAATGGTGCTTCTTACGTTAAATTGGACATGAAATAGGGAACTGCCTTGAAAGAAAAAAAAAAAGGGTGAGGGCAGGGGGAAGAAGTGGGAGTTGAATTCTTATACCTTGGGTTAATTCCAGTGAATGCTTTGAGGCCACTGTGCCCTCACCTCTTCTACCATTCCTGACCTTTACAATCGTATTAATAGTTGAGACAACTTTTCTTTTTAACTTAAAATTTTTCAAGGCTTTAAATTTAAAGTTAAATAATTTTTGGATTATTTTGAGATTTTAAAAGATGGACACTAGAAGACACAATGAGACTAGCAGAGGCAGAATACAAGCTGTCTAGTTGACTTGGTTTTTTGCTTTGGCCAGTGTATCTCCCTTTGCCTCTTCCCAGAGTTTGGAATTGCCATATTCCATGTGCTGTTCTTGACAGCAGACTTGATATTTTAATACAGCTTAAACTGATGGTATCATTCAGTCCAGCACATATTTATCTGTGTTTGGATAAACTGTAAAAAATGTACAAACACATCAAGACTTTTTGGCATTATCTGAGAATGGGGTCTTGCAGTTCTGATGAACAAAGAAATTCCTTTCAAGAAAATGAGCAGAGCTGCAGCTTGGTGGTTAAAAAAGGAGTATTAAGGAAGCCAGTTTCTGAACTCATGTTGCCTTTCAGTGCTCTGATCTGCAGTGCATGACACAATTTCTCATTGAGGGAACTGAGCTAAGTGTGTTACGAGAAGTGGTGTAGTGATTTCAGCACACTATTTTGCAAGACAAATGAGCACGGTGATGTTAACACAGGTATTCTATTTTCTGAATCAGAGCTCGCTTGTTAGAGCAGTCCTGACAGTAGGTATCAGTCTGCAGCATTTCATTATAGTCAATTTCCACTGGGGATTTCATTCATGTTATTTCCTTTTAAGATCTATGATATGTTTCAAACTAATCTCTGTTGAGATTTGTGTTGCAAATAATTGTGGGTTTTTTCTTGACATGTTTAAATCTCCGCTTTAAACTCAAACAGTAAGAAAATATTTACCCACAGGGACAGGGAATGGGCTGACATATAAAGAGGACAGATGGGCAGAAACTTGCATGGGAGGAAAAAAAAAGCATGTATTTAACTTAGCGTAAGCGCTCGTAGCTTTATGTTGTTGTTTTGATTTTTCTGGTTTGTGTTTGGGACAGGTGGGTTCCTTTTAACAGCCTTTCATTCTGCATACTATGTTGGGTGTTTCAGGCCATGCCAGCCCTCGTTATATCCGATGTACTACCTACTGCTTCCCGTCATCTTCAGATATGGCCAAACAGGCTCGCATTCCACTGGCAGCTGTCATCCAGCCTTTCGCTGTTGTTCCACCGAATGAGGTAAGGACTAACTGAATATGTGGTTTTGTCTCCTAAATATTACTGACTTGTTCTCCTCTGATTGGGTTGGTGGTGACGGTGTTTTACTTCTGACTGTGAAGGAATAAGAGAGTAGAGAGGTGGCAGAAGACTATGGGATGCACTTGGGTCGTGGTGCAACTTCAAGGGATAAAAATATCTGTTTAGAAAAGGTACAAGAATGACGACTCTGTAATCTGAACAACTGGCTTCCTGTTGTTCCCCCAGCTGCCTATAGTTTATGCCAGCTTTGTCAGTTGCTTGCTCTGCTGGAACTACTTAGGTATAGGCAAAGACATTGAAAGAGCATGACCACAAACTACAAGTTAGTTTTAAGACATGTACAGTTACATGCAAATAATGGCATTTTTCCATTTAGTTCTTTACAAAATAATTTAATTGCACAACAGACTGAGAGGATAATGGTATTTTCTACTTGGATGAGCTGTCATAGAAGACAAATGTAACCACCCATGTTTGGCACTCATTCAGAGGCACTAACCTAATCAATTGCTTTTCTCACGTTACTGTCTCTAATAGCCCTTCATATTCCAAATGTATCCCTAGTTCATCTGCAAAATATTTCTGCAGACGGGCAGTATCCTATGGTCTTAGGATAGTTATCCATATTTCCTGGCATCCCCGAAGGATGGTATCAGTAGCAGGGAAAGAAAAAAACAGTTTTCAAGTGCAGCATTTAACCACATCATCTGTAGGATCATCTTTCTTGTTCTTCAACTCCGGCCTCCTCCATTGCACGTCGTCTAAATTCTGCAACAAAGGTCTGCAGTATGCATTTCCTTTTAATGTGCTGTACTAACGTTCAAGGCACTCCTTGCTAGAAAAAACAGGGATTTCATGGGAATCATACTATGTGACTGTGTCTTCAAAAACTCATAAAATGCGTGCACAGAAAAACCTAATTAAAATTGCAAAGACTTTCAGGGCTTGGTTTTGCAGTCTTTGATTTTTCTTTAACTTTGTTTTATTACTTGTAAATTCTTAGCGTTTTTTAAAAAATACGTTGGAAAAAAACAGATGTTGTTCTTCATCAAGCTGGATAACTTCCAATCCAACAGACCTCTGTAGTTTGAATTAAGCGTATTATTTTAGCAGGGTAGTGTGTAGTTATCTATTCCGTGGTCCACAGGGAAACAGGATGTATTACTTACAGTTCTGCAGATACTGAGTCTCACCATTTGTCTGCTAGGCAGCAGGTTTGGGTTTCATTCCAGGTATTTTGGGGAATGTGCAAACTTGGCTTGTTGCCTCACCTGCATATTCTCCTAGATGAAACTCCTGCTGTTACTGCTCCACCCCTTCACTTTATCAGCCAGCCTTTACTAGCTTTTATCCCAGTTTCTTTGGCCAGATGGGACTTATCGATCCCGCTTTAATGCTGGCTCTTCATTTGTGTGTTTTCCAGTCTGCGCCTAGTCATTTATGTCCCACATGCATGGCTTCCCTGTCTCCTGCATAGTGTTCAGATAGGGTGATCTAAATATCTTCTGCATACATAAATTAGCTGTATGTACAAACACTTGCAGTTAGCCAAGTTCAGGAGGGTTTTCCCAGCGTTGGCAAAAGGATGTACTTGGTGACCCACCAGTTCTGAAGTGCTCTCAAGCTGTTGGAAAGGTCAGTGGAATTCATTAATCTGTAAAGAGCAGTGTATTTTTCCGCAGCGTCTTTCTTGGAAGAGCCTAAAAAACCTCTGCAAAATGTCTCAAAATTGGCACAAGTCCAGCGTGGAAAATTTTAGTCTGAACAATTATAGCTTGGTAAAGTTATAAGAACTGAGGAGATGGTGTTATAGTAGGACATGCTGGGCAATCTTAGCTGAGCTGTTTTTCCCAGGCTTGTCTGTGCCCTTTGTCTTCACTGTTACTGCCAAAATAAGATCTTGCTCTTAACATCTTTTAATCTTCCTATCAGATTTATAATGACTTTAATTCTGAAAAGTCACTTAATTTGAAAGAACTGGACTTTTAATAGAGGTAAAATACACTGAGGGGCTAATTTGTGTTTCTGAATTTCCTAGTATGGTGCATTCTGTCTGGAACTAGTGACTACAAGGCAGAGAATGTTCTTTTCAGAATATCTAGCCTATTGTATGAATGCCTTTTAAATGCCTTTTAACAATGCCTGCAGGTGATGCTCATGTTACAGGGCCCAGTGCAAAGTGGGAATCTGTCTTATCTCATTATCTCTTGATAAACAGCATGTTGTACATAATAACTGTTTAAAATCCTATTTTTCTAGCCTTTTAATGAATGTTTTGCCTTCATTCATCTTTGCTGCAGCTTCAGCTGCAGATATATCGCAGTTTCTAAAATATTCATTGTTAGCTCCCAGAGAATTTCAGTTCTGTTTCCTTTCAATGGAGGAGGAAGAAGAGCGATGGCTACAAGGGTTTAGTGGACTGTGGATGTGAAATTGCCACAAATGGTTTGTGCAGCTGGTAATGTGTTTAGGAACAGCTGAGAAACTGACCTGTCTCACCTGAACTGTAGGGAATTTAGCAAATCTACACAGTATACGTAATCCGTTATGATAAGTATTGCGAAGACCATGCCTTTCTATGTTAGTAAAGCCGTATTTGAACAGCTGTGGGCTATCAGGGTCATTCAAATAACTAATAAACTTATGAATGTTCCATAAATAGAATTCTTAATTAATTACTATTTTGCTTTGATCATCACTTATAGTCAGGAATTAATTTAAAAGAGTAAATAAAATATATTTGCATTTTCAGTGGTCTGTTGCCATAGAATTAATGTCCATCTTTTTTTTTCTATGTGATTACTGTACTAAGACAGTTAGAAACAAATAAAAAACCTTACATTGCTTCCATTTCCAAATAATATGAGGGTTCAGTGCAGTCTTCAGATGGCTTGTTCTTCCTTTCTGAAAGCCAATCCTAAGTGTAGATTTTGATTCATTGAGAGGATTGTTTTTTGCATTGATGAAGCATTATATTCTGTCCAGGTGATCTAGATGATATCAAGAGAGCTGCAGATAGTATTTTCTCCTATCCATGCTTTGTTCGGCACTGTACAGTCTGAACTGCAGCAAAAATTCGATTAAAAAAGCAGTGAAATAGCGAAGTCTACTGACACTGATAGAATTAGATATGTGTTTTAGAGGGAGAGCACAATTGTACAGACCTTATTTTCTTTCTTAACATATTCACCATTTTAGTGAATGGCTTGTAAATGATGTTACCTGTTGGTACCAGTTGGAGGGTTGTGCACTCTGATTAGTGTCTGTTGCTGAGTTGACACTTTGAGCAACGGAGCGAAGTGTTGCGCTGTTCTTGGGTGTGCAGGCAGCAGGAAGGAGTGCCTGAGATATCCTTCATCTAAAGCGATTGGATAGGTGGGAGTAGGAAAAGGTAATTGGGGTCCTGGAGTTGGCAGAGGCATATGTGTAGTGGAGATGATAGGCATCACTTTGCTGTCAAATCTGTTTTGTTCCTGTCACTCATTGACAAGGAGTTCCTATGAGAAAGTCTGTTTGGAGTTTACCGTAGCTTCTGCAGGTCAGCAGCATTTTGTTCTGCCAATTAGGTATTTTTCACATGTGTCTTGTTCAGATTTTACTTCAAAGAAACAATAGTCGCCCAGCTGACAGAGCTTGGAGCACTCCCTGAAGTTTTGGAATTGATGTCTGTCATGAATTTAAAACAAAAACAAAAACAAAGCAACCTGTCAGTTCCATTCATAGAAATAGCAGTCAACTGGCAATTGAGCTTTGAGGGTTTGTTTCCTTTGACTATGAACACAGGATGATGGAGATAAAAGGTCCTGGGAGCTTTCAAATAAAAAGTTTAGGTTCATTGACTGAACAGTAGTTTTCTTAGAAATACTCTTCCAGTTTGGAGGTCCAACCTAGAAGAGAATTCAGGATTTCAGCACATCTGAAAGGCAGATATAAGTTCATTAGTCACTATGGGTTCTTTTGGGGGAAATTGAATGTTTACACACAGGGGCTGGCATCCCATCTCCACAAGTGGAGTGGGAATGTTAGCACAGAAAGTGAGTTTTTACATATATATGTATATATATGTATATATATTTGTATATATTTTTTTTTAAACTAAGGTCTGGGAAAAAACTGTCAGGAGCTGAGAAATACACCAACTTGATCAGGAACATCTTTTGGATATACGTACAACAGATATCTGTGTTTCCAGTAAATAATGCAATACAGATTATCCCTGTGGTAGGAAATAAGAACAAAAAGAAAAATCATGGTGCTAGATAGGATGTTAAATGAAAAGATGTCATGCGTGTCTTTTGATTAAGTGTAACGTGTTTTGGGTGGAGCAAGCCCAAAACAATCAGGGTTTTGCCCTGCACTGAGAAGGAACAAATTCAAAGTTACAGAAATGCAGTGGAATGAAAATATGAAGATGCTGTTACCTTGTATCCTGCTGAAAACTGTCCATGCAGTTTAGACCTGATGGAGTAGTACTGTGTCTGAGAAGTTCCACAGCATCTCGAAGTCTGGTAGAAGTTCTAATTTGTGAGGACGCAAGGCCAACATATGTGAATACATATCAAGGCATAAAAATATACCTATACCAGTAAGCTGTTATATCAGTCTTAACATCAAGAGAGGAAAGCTCACCTTGACAACAATTTATAGTTGAAAGAGTAAGAAAGATCTGATGCAACTGAGATGCAGGATTTCAGGTGTTCACATGTAACCTGGTAAAACTGCACGATGAAAACATTCTAGAGAAGACATTATTGAAATACAAATAGTAAAGCTGGTCACACTGAAGATTAGCGCACAAAGGAGGCTTTACTTCAGTAATGTTAAATCATGAGTAAGAGCTAATTTAAGACCTAAATAAACTGTTCAATAGAGGTGGCTGTAGGGTTGTGTTTGATGTCCCAAGAAGAGTTAAGTCAGCAACATTTGGCACATTAAGCACTGAGCTTCAGAACAGCAGAGCAAGTGAAAGGGGTTTATTCATAAAAGCCCTCAAGTTGAAAGTTAAAGAGTCAGAATTCCTGGAGGGCACACAGATTCTCAAAGGTGGCTACAAAAAACCTTTTAGACCCAATCTAGAAAATTCTAAACTGGTGAGTGCTACATGAATGCTGTATATCATTTGAAACAAAGGTTGTTAAAACATTCATGCCTTCCACTCTGCCCCTGCCCCGTGTCTTAACAGCTCTAGGCATTTCGGAATCTTATCTTTACCAAGTCCTCATTTATTATTTCTCAAAATTAACAGTTCATTTTCATTCTCCTGATTTGGATGATCTATGGAAAGTATTTGTTTGTTATAGATTGAGAATACAGTATCATTGTTTGACAGAACTTATTTTTAGTCCAGCAGTGCTTTAGCAACGGTCTATAAAAATAAACTAGCTCTCACAGTTATCATCATAGACCAAGCCCTACATGAATTTGTTTTGGAGATGTATGAATGTTTCCAGAGCCTGAATAAACCATGTGATCTTGATTTAACATTTAATACTAATTGCTAACAAAAGGTAGTTAGAGTATTTCATATTTTAAAAGCAAATATAAACAACTGCAAATAATTATCTATAGTTTTTAATACCTAAATTATTTTCTCCATTGTTCCTTAGTAGATTTGTGTCATTATTCTGTACCATATTCTTTCCCATTTAATTGACTTTTTTTTGTAGAAATATTCATCGGTAGCATTTTAATATTTCACTTTTTCTTTTCTCCACAGTTAATTAACTAATTAAAAGAAAATTGGAATGGAATTACTTCTCAGAAATGGTGATGTTCTTGAGTTACAAGACATTTAACCTTTTCAGAATAGCAAACTTTGAATATGACCAGTGCAGCTGAGTGTTTTGGAAAGCCGTGGTTTTAACAGGGATGACAGTTGAATGTCCTAGGTAGAGCTGTAAAGTTAGCAGAAGCTAAAATTGAGGGAGGTGAATAACTAGCACATGATGCAATGTTATAAATATTTTTTTTTTGTTTCAAGAACAAAGTAAAGTACTAGTGTGCAAATTTTCTTTCAGACCCCAAGTCTGCTCCTTTGGGTTTTAAATACATCATTCAAATGTTAAATCTTAAGAATTAGGGAAAGCCCCACACTCTTGTAGCGTACCCTGGGCTCAGTGGGGGCTCAGGTTCTGCTGTCCTTATTCTGCAGCTAGTAAGAAGGGTGAGCGGGCTGTAGCTTTGTTTTAAAGTATATTTTTATAGAGACACATGCATTTATTAGTGGTTATGTGTTCATACAGAACACTGCTTTGAGGAGATTGAGGAATGCTTAGTTTGCAGGCAATATGAAACGGTTCATACTAAACATTTTACTGATTGCTCCTTTCTATTAGGGTTTCGTTAGAGACCACAGACTGCAGAATAGTTCCTTGAGGTGCTTGCTGATAACATCTACCCACTGTAAAAACCTGGCACTTTTATTTTACCCTTTGATTTCTGTCTTGTTACTTATTCACAGGAGGCCCTTCTCCCGTATTGCAGAGAGCCTAGCTAATTTAAGAGTTTTTTATGAGGGATTCTACAGAAAGACTTTTTTCAGAAGGAATACATCATATCAATTAGGTCATGCTTACCTGCATGGTGGCTGACTCTTGGCAGAACTAAGTAGATCTGTATGTCATGACATCCTTCCTCAAGAGTCACATCAGGTCTTCCTCTGTATATCCTGTTTTTCCATGTATCTTTTTATGTTCTCCCCTGTAGGATCTACCAACTTGCTCTCTGTGGAAGTAAGACTTGCTAGTCTGTAGCTCTGGCATCACCCAGAAGTTCTTCATAAAGTTTCTCTTTGTATTGCTGCCTTCTTTCCTTTTGGGGGGTTAAGCCTGGGTAAGCAATTGGTTTTGTGTACAGTTCAACAATTTCACACTGTGAGTCCTTCTAGGTAGGAATTGTGTGGTTAGACAGTAAAATTGTCCATACTACTAGTAAGCTATTTTTAACTATGAAAAGATGATTATTATTATTTTTATTATTATTCCTTTCTGAAGGAAAAGTTCTGAAAGAGAGATTGTCAACAGCCTTGCCCTGCTATGTGTTCTGAAATGTCTCAGCATTTTCAGTGTTGGCTTGTAACATTGTAATCCCCATATGTACTTGGGACTTGATGTGAGATTCCTCTTCAGAATCACTACTGGAAATGAAATGTCAGCACTTATTGAATGACCTTTTTCCTTTGTGTAGACTTCATGGGGCCCTTTATTATATCTAGGTTATTCAACATTGTTTCATGTCTGTTGACAAAACTGGACTTTGCTCCATTGTAGGTAACTCTATAGCAAAGCCAGTAAGTGTTGACCAGCGAGGAGATATTTGCTATCTCTGAATCCTAAGTGGGACAGACTACTTTGCGTGCTCAGCAGTTCTGTTCTCTGGATTGTCCAAGATCCAGCAGAGAATGATTTTGTCAATGTCTTTGGGGTGTACTGTCATAGTAATCTATGTTAGTTGTCATGTTTTTCTAAAACATAGTGGGAGTAAAAGCCCTGCACATGTGAAGTAACGTAACAGTTAGGACACTTAGTCTGACAGTGCTGACGCCCTTGTTCACCCTCCAGGAAAGGGGGGCTGACCACCAAGCCATTTACCAGTTCATACAGAAGAGTTCATTGCCTCTGTTTAAACTTCCACAGATGGAAGTCAGTGGACCAGAAAGAAAGCACATGTACCAGTACCACACTGCAGATTACAACCAGGCCAGTTAGCTTGAGGATAGGGCCGTGCTACCAGACGTTGCTACTTGTTCTCAGGACTGCCTTGGTATTTTTACAACCAAGCCGTCGTCGAGCTTTTTGGAACAATCAATCGCTGTAGAGATTGTCCATGTAGCGTGAACTTGTATCCTGAACTGACTGCTGTATACCATACTGTTAAATGTGAGCCTAAGCACTGCTGTTTCTTCAGTTTTCCAGATATTACAATAGAACAAGTTCCAAAGCATCCTTGTTGATGCCTTCATTTGGGAGAGAACTGTGAGACTGCAGTCTCAGTTCTGAGTCTGCCTGGACTATGGAGCAGGATGGGTGTTGGACAATATTTGTTGCTCTGTCAGTGCTATTTTATTTTTTTTCCTACTAGCTAGCAGCAGGTTGGTGTCTGGGGTTTTTGCAGAGCTCCTCTGGGGTGCCCGGCTCTCCTATGCATGGTATAGAGAGCCCAGAACTCTCAAGCATGTGCCTCACCCCAAAATTTTTATGAGACTCTGGAGGTCAGTGCCTGTAAGCTAGGTTTGCAATGCCTAATTTAGAGGTGCATAAGTCCTCTATTAGATGAGGCGTTCTTTATGGAGTATGCCCTGTGCTAGTCTGCATTTGGTAGTAAAGTGTTTGGAATTGGATTGCTTCCCAAGACTTCATCTAGGAGAACGTTTTTGTTAGCCTGTTGGGCTGTAACTGCACCCTGTAACTAGAATGAACTTTCAGAGCCAGATGTAGCAATGGCATTGGCATCAGAGCTTTCCCTGATTCAAGTAAATTTCTTGATTTAGTTTTTTATGCCTTTTTTTAGTATACATTTTAAAATAATCTTTAAGTGTACTCTTTAAAATACTTCTGTAGTATATTATTCCATTCACTGTTTTTATGGTAAGGAAATGATTCTGAAAATGATTGGGGCAGTAACTTGAAAGTTTGACATTTATAGAAACATTACTTATATTATAATCAGAATGCCTGATTAATTTTTTACAAATTTGATATTTAGACTGGAAAAATGCCTTTCTAAAAATGTCGTAATTAGTTTTTGATAAGTTGGAGACTGAGTCTGTTCTTCAGAATGATAATGACAAAAGAAAAACCTGGCTAGCAACAGTAAATATAGAAGCAAAATAAAAAGTAACATTCATATCTACTTAATTAGCTGGCCAACGATACTGATAATTTGCTTTGCCAACAAAAGTGACACTCAAGTAAAAATTAGTCTCTAGATACCTCCAACTCTAAATAGGTGCTTGAATGACATCTGCCATTCTACATGTGTATTTTCCTCTACGGACTGCACGTTGCTCTCCTGAAATGGTGTTTCTCTTCTCTTACGCACTGGCCAAAATGGATCATAGCAACAGCAGTAAATTAAACATTATAAGACTCTGCAAGCTCTAACTTTAAGCCATCAGGGATGTTACTTAGTTACCTTGGAAACTTCACAGAGTCAGAACATGCTGATATTTAGTAAGATCAAGAGGAAGAGTTTGTATTTTGCTTTTTAAACTGAAGTTGTTATTGCATTTTCAGCTTATATGTATTTTACTTATTTGTGTATGTTAGTGCAGTATTATATTTTGAATGCAACCATGTAAAGTGTGTAATTACATAGAAAAATGTTTTTTAAAGTTTAATAGGAAGCTGGTGTTGGAGGGTCTGTGTTTGTGGTTGGGTGATTTGTTATTTGGTATCAAAAAAACACTGTACCAGGTTACATCTAGGGCCTAATCACAGCAGGCTCTTAATGCCACCCTGTAGAAAAATAGGAGAGACTGAGTGTTCTTTCACAGAATGACCATTCATTAATTCTGTGGGGAGGGAAACTCCTCGTAGGATGGGGAATAGGTGGAGGGGGCTGCTTTTTCACATATCATTTGACAGAATTAGGTAATCCATGCTTGCTAAGTAGAGGCATAGATTACCCCTCACCCTAGACTTGAAGGAGCAATAGAACAGGTCTGTGCCTTTCCCAGGACTGCGTAGCTCATAACCCAGTTCTGCACAGCCCCCTGCTTGTGACATTCAGCCATAGCTCACCGTTGATAAAAGAGAGGAAGGCAGTTGCATACAAACATTATTCATGTTCGGAGGTTCTGGAGTCTGCTTGTAGCATCCTAGCTATCGTAGTAGCAGAAGTATTTGTGGAAGAGAGACTCAGAGTATGAACATTCCTACCTGATGCAGTATTTTTAAAGTAACAGCTAGTTTTGCAACTGATCTTCAAACCTAACATTGTAGAAAAGACTTGACTTTTTAAAAGGATATTAAACTCATCCCAGATATCCTTGCTTCAGAGATGAAGATACTCAGTACTGCCTTTTGTTCACATGACAAAAACTCCCCTTATACTTTCTAAGCACTCCTGTGGCAATTGGCTAGCTATAGTTGGCCTGTGAATGCAGCATGACACTTAAAGTACTCCCAGTTCTTTCTGATTTCAATGTAAATAAATTAATTAGCCTTAGAGGCATGTTTACTTATAAACATTTTTTTAAGAAGGCCTTCAGGTAAGCAGAACAACCTTATCCACTTCCAATTAATACGCTCTTAAACTTGTATATGCTTTTTTCCTAATGAAAGTTTCTTTCTTTAGTATGTTTGACAGCACAGAAATAGGAGCAAGAGAATTCCTATTGTAGAAAGTTCTCAGCAACACAAACATGAGTAGTCAGTTGATTTAAAAAGTCACAGTAATGATGTGTAACAAAAGAAGAACAAATCCAAGTTCTCTAGAAGGAAATAAGCTCTCCGTTCTTCAGATTTTCATGCATGATCTTAAGTCAGTAGTTGCTTTTCTCTCAAGCGCTGAAAAATATTTTTATATACGTATACATAAATACATATATACACACATATATCTATCTATCCACCTGTGTGTATGCATATATAAAAAGAAAAAAAAGCCCACGTGTTTGCTCTCTAAAGTTGATGATAGCCCAACAGGCCAGAATGCTCCTGAGATCCAAAGCTAGGTTTTCATTTTGTTCTTGCTACAAAGGGATGAAAAACATTAATGAAGTTCTTCTGCTGCAGAATTTAATCTAGGAGAAGTGTGATCTCTGAAGCAACTATGCTACATTTGGATTCATTTACAAACTTAAATATTTGTTCCCTAAACCTAGACCTTCGTGTTCCATTAGTACTATTTGGAGTGTTGCTTGATTGGCTGTCTTAAGGATATTTGAGTGCATGGTCACAGCTGTGTTTGTATTAAATGGTTTTGACCTTCTAAAACAGAACCGATATGTCCATTTACCTGTTATCTTTGTATGTTACAGGCTGTGCATGTATTTTAAACTGTGGTGTTAGATTTGTCATCTGTTTAGCAGAAATGAAAAATTTTGTTTTAGAGTAAACTAACAATAATGTGACCATACAGCACGTGTAAGAGACTGGGCCTGTCAAGAAGACAGTAGTAATAGTATGTGGAGCCCAAATTCTGTCTGCTATTTTGAAGATCATCTAGAGCTCTTCTGCAGAGGTCTGAAAAAAATGATACCTTTAAGAGTTTACTTTGGTAAAATATATTCTAAATATCTTTTGTTCTGTGCTGAATGAATTTCAAGCCAGAGAATAAATCACTGAAAATCGAACTTCTAATTTTATTGTGAAACGCTTGTGATCAATAAACCTAGACTACCTCCTTGTAATTATTACTTACTGTTTCTGTAGAGAAGCCTCCTAAAACTTGCCTGTCTTATTTTTCAGTGGGTTTACAGCTACTGTGACAATCATACCTACTAATCTCAGAGAAGGACTGCAGTGGTGTGCCATCTATGGTACTGATATGTGGGAAGCAGAGCTGTGGATTAGCACAGGCACGAATCCAAGTTCTCTCATGATGTAACATGTGTATATCATCCTCAGGAGTGCTAACAGGAACCGGGGATGGGGTGGGGGATGGAGAGGGAGACTGACACTGTCCTAGAGTAGTTTTGTTTGTCTCTTACACCTTTCTTTGCCCTCTTCTTGTGTACGTGCCTCTGCACCAGCTCCCACTCTTGCTAGGATGAGTACAGACTGGACTGAGGCAGGTTGAGACCTGATTGTTTCAAAGTGCAAACATTTTAAAAGTCTGTTGTTCAGCACAGTTTCTTGATTATCCAATTTCACGCTCCTGCTTATATCATCAGTTAATCCTGGCTGCTGACCTTCACTTGAGATACAGCATGTCCGTACATCCAAATAACAGTCAGCACTTCACAGCTGAGAAGTGCTGGAGAGGGCTGACTTGTTAATGTGTGGGATTCCTGGCCCAGCATCATCACTGGGAGAACTTCTGGTGCCTCTCTTAAGCATCGATAGTAAGCTTTTTTGTCGTCGTTTTTTTCCTTCTGTCACCTGTATGATAAGGAAGTTCTAATAAGAAGCTAACTGATTTGGGTGTTTCTTTACATCAAAATTTTATCATTATTACATGCATTTTCTCCCCATCCTCATCTTTTTAAAAACCCTTATTCTGCTGACCAGAGTAGCCCGTATTTACACTCTTCAAGCTGCCAACTCTATTCAGTTAGTTGTAATACTCCCCTTAAAAAGTGAATGCTGAGTAAAAATTTCCAGGATAGCCTGAGGTATGATGCACCGAAATCAAGGTCTAGCTTTATTTGTTGTAGTACACCCTGGATCATATCCCATGTGCAGTGTCAACTTGAAACTCCCCTGCTATGCCACAGTATTTTTTGCACTGCCATGTATGCAAGTGAATGTTCAGCCTTGGTCTGAAGGGTTTCTGAGCAAGAAAGTTTGAACATGTTTCTTACGTTTTTATATGGCCTGTAAAACTGAGGTTAAAGCCAAGGGATAATCAAATGGTTGATGCTTTAGCTGTGCTGCAGTTCCTCAAACAAGCAAGGAAATAGATGAAAAAGCACTGTTATGGAAAATACTTGAACCTGCTGTGAGCCTTGCAGAGGAGATAGTCCAAATTGGCTTGAGTTGTCAGCTGAGGACCCTGATAGCGTTGAACATGTACGAACCAAAACCAGGCAAAATAATTTCTGTCTTCAGCGGGAATGGCTTCTGATAAAAGACAGTAGGAACATCACAAGGGGAAATGCTTTCTTGACATTTTAATGTGAATCAGTAAAGCAGCTCAAAACCAAGGGATTATTTTTAGACTGGTTAATCTTTCTCAAAAGCAATCTATGACGGTATAATAAAAGCAAACAAACCCCTTCAACAGTTCTAGGAAACAGACACAGTTTGGTTCATGACCTATTTTTTTGTTGTTGGTTTTTGTGGTTGTTTTGTTTTTGTTGTTTGTTTTTTTTTTTCCCCAAGAACATCAGTGTTACATTTCAAAATTCTCTTTGATTTAGCGTAATTGGCCAAAACCCTTCTCCTCTGTTCATTAGAAAGTTGCATTGTATAGTGTATTTTAAAATTCTCGTATGAACATTTTAATGATTAGATGTGCATCAATGTCAGTGTAAAAAGTAACTGTAGAAACACTGTCTTTATGAATTTGTTGTGCTGGCAAACTGCACAGATTATATGTTTAATGAACTGTTTGGACTGAATAGCTGGCAGTTTTCTGTCTTTTTTTTGTTAATCAGCCATGCAAATACAGTCTTTAATATTCACTGTACATCAGAAATATAAAATATTTTTTCTGCTGTAGTACTGCTGACCATGGAGTATCATTTAAGGAACTGTCATATTGGAAGTCATCAGTAGTTGTGTATCTGTGCAGCTCTCTAAACCCGTGAGATGCTTTTCCCTTTTAAACAAATAGCCCTCATCTGGGCCATGCTTCCAGAATCGTTTGCCCCTGAGATAATTTGTGGTTGGAAAGTCAACTTGTGAGTAGTATACGATGTTATATGGTGTAGAGTGGCACTCCATGTTTGCCAGTGGTAATGTTCTTCAAAAGCATATAGAAAAACTGGTGGTAAATTCCAGTTCTTGTGGGGATGAATAAGGGTGTGATAGAGATACTGATCTAGTAGAAAACTACACTTGTGGAAAGAGTTCTGGTGCTCCTCTTGGATGTAGGCAAACTGTTCGAGTTGCATGGGTCTCTTTCCGATAAGACAGTGTTCCTGTTGTGTTCCTGTCCTGTTAGCACACACTGCTGGTGTGTTAAATGCACCCAACTGATGGTGGCGGCAAACTAAGGGCAAAACCACAGCTCCTCATGCAGACTTGTCACTGTACTGACAGAGCATGTGTCAAGGAGTGGATACGAATCTGCTTTGGCTGTGGCAGGTAGGAAAAGGCAAAGACAAATTGTGGTGTCCATTGCATGTGAAGATTTGCCTTGCAGCACAGCTACAAAGTATTTTTGTGCAGCCCAGTCTATATGCAAGCCTGGCAGTGAAAACAGATGCTGTAGATATTTTATTTTGTTGTGTGATAAATGGCTGGCTTTCTTCAGTGTTTGTGGATGCCTCTTTTGTTCTCCAGAGACTCTCTCATGGTTTTTCTCTTTAGGATGTCTTACTGAGATATGCCATGATGATCTTAAGTTTCGTCACAGTTCTTAGTCCTACGCTTATAATTTCCAGCTGTGGCTCAGATCCTGCGATATGAATATGGTGATACTTTGCAGGCATCACAGGAAACCCTCATGAGTGGGTCAGGACTTCATTTTTAAAGCAAGCAATAGTAATTCAGCTTTCTCAGCCTTTAAAGTGCAGGTTACAGTCCCTTTGGAAATTTTTATGGATGTATTTCATCTTGGAGCTGTGCCACCAATGTCTATCTATTGCTTTGTGATGTTGTTCTGACTCCTGAGAGATGTTCTTGCTGAGATATTTCCAAAATAAAGCTTGCCGTCCCAGCTATATTTGGTCTAATAGTGGGATAAGTTATGGTTTATCAGATCGGCTTTCAGGACTCATGCTCCAGTGGGGCCCTGAGGTTCCAGACAAGGGAAAGTTTCTGCAGGTCTGTTAGAGCATTTCCCATCTCTTCTGCCCAATCTTCCTTTGCTTTAACCTAAAACTGTCATGTTCTGCCTCTTTACTCTTCTGGCTTACATAAAAGGCATATCTTTTATGTGTCCTCTTCTGATTTAGGCTACCAAGTATTAGTTTAGTCATGGGCTTTAATAAATATTTATATTTTGATAGCGCTGATACACCAACAACTAATACCTAAGTGTTCCTCTTTGTGAGGCCTGTCTCTGTTCTTGATTAGATAGGCAAGCTGAGCAAAGATTTGTTGAAGAAATGAGGGGGAAGAGAAGTGTGAGGCCATAACAACTCCACAAGGATAGCAAATGTCCAGCTAGTTATGGTAAATATCTAACATGATTCACTTATTATTGGTAGAGAATTAAGGGAGGACAGAAAGGAAATCTTTATATGTGGAAAGGCAAAAAAAACCTCCACAACTATTTCTTTTTTTTTTAAAGTTTATTTTTTGTTCCCCTGCTTCTATGAGAGTTTGCCACTGACTTCCACGGGACCATAACCAGATCTCTGCTTTATCTTCTGGTACACAGTGACATCTACAGAGAGTGGAGCACATCAAACAATACTTTCCTATTTCGTACCATGTCTTTTTACGACCATTTTTCTTTTAAATATTCAGTGGTTAAAACTTATTACTCCATGTTATGCTTTTTCATGCATGTACAGTATTATTTGTCTTTGTAAATTCCCAGAAGATCTACGTTGTTTTGTTTTGTTTTGTTTTTTAAAGTTACTTCACCCTGGCAGAAGTTATTTTGACGTTTGAAATTGCGATAGCTGTTTACACACCCAATCAGAAATTAATTTCTCTTGATGGGTAGAATGTCCAGTCTCATGATGCCCTGGAAAATTCCAGCTTTTTTGAGGGAAAGTTTTTTTCACAACTATGTTGGTCACATCAAGAAGTAGGTTTTTGATGCTTTTGGTCTGAGTGCTTATTCTGAAATTATCATACAAATAGCTTTATTATTAGATATGTTCATTATGGAAGTAATGTTCTAAATTATTTTAAGAAAATACTAAAATGTAAATTCCATTTAATTTTTTAAAAAATCCAAATGAATAAATCAATAAAGGTACACATAGTGCTTTTTTTGCAGGATATTTTCTTTGTTAGACAAAATCCTTAGTTCTATTTGGGGCATATTCTTTGCTTGGTTTTTCTTCATTGATTTTATTTTCTCCTTAATTTTTAAGTTTCTGCAATCTTGTTAGGAAGAAAAAATAGCTAGGTTCTGCAGGATGATTTTGTTGGTGTTTCATCCTTTATTTCTCTGGGTAAGACAAAACAGAATCCGGCCTAGTGTATGTTTACAGAGCATTGCCTGTGGATACTATTTTCTTAAGACCTGGGCACGTTTTAAGTTCATGCACTGCACGTAGTTGCAGTAACTTCAAGACAACCATTTAATGCAGAAAGTTAAACGTGTGTAAATCTTTGCAAACGTAACCCTTAGGCTACTAGGGCTCTAACTCCACTATTTAAAAAGGACTTTGTAAAAGCTTAAAGGGGAGGGGAAACTAAAATTTCCACTCAAAATATGAAAAAGACAAGAAAAAAAAAATATTTGTCTTTAAAAATGTTGTCTTTTCTTGTTTTATGGTATAAGCTTATTTATTAAGTATGTGTAAGAACGTGGGCACTTAGGCTCTGAACTTCATGGCATTTTTTTTGTTGTTGTTTTTCTTGTTCATGCTTTATATGTAAAGGTCTTTATTTTGGTAAAGTATTTGATCATTTGGGGGTATTTTTCTTTGCTCTTGGACAGCTTTAAATGTATCACAATAAGGTTTAAAATTACTGCATCGATATGCATACATGCATCAGGAGTTGTTTTAGTCTTTTTTTCCCCCCTTACTAGGTCGGATACTATAATAATATTAACTGCAAATGAGATCCAGGCCTTATTAAACTAATACAGCAGAATGATAATCAGAAAATTGCCAAGTACTGAACAAAACCCAGAAGTTTTAAAACTTATTAAGCGATTGTGGCTGATGAGCAGGTTTTATAGCCAAGGCTTTCATGTCTGAAAAATGACCCTGATAGTTTGCCAGATGACATTACTGTATAGTTTGTGGTAAACTCAATTTTTGTAGAAGAAAGAGCACGAAGTGTAATAATATCCCAGTGGAGCAGGAGGGAGCACTTGAAACCCATGTAGTGAAAATCTCATGTGTATAAAATCCTTGGTAAAAGGCATTAAACCCTTTAGAGAAATAAACGGGTAAAATAGACTCTGTAAAATATAAACAAACAATAAAATACATGTAAGCAGTGAATTCTAGAAGGATATGTATGATTTTCTAGGTATTCAAAGACTATTGTGCTACAATAAAAGATGAAGTTTATAATAGATGCAATATGTCCATTCCATAAGAAGAAACAGAATAATTTTTTTAAAAAAAAGTGAATATACTAGTGGAAATGTTTTAGCGTTCAAAGACAGTCAGCATTTTTCCTCTTTTAGAGATGTGTTATGTGTCCAAACTCTGGATTTCCTTTCTTATTCTTACGGTCAGAGATTTTTTAATTGGAGTTGAAGGGAGTAAGAAAGAAAAATACAGAACATGTTTATGCTTCGTATAGTTTTACGAATAATTGAGGAAACTTCCATTTGTACAGTGGTTTCAAGTATGACTTTTCTAACATGAAGTATAATCACAGGAATCTTTCAGTTGCTGCACAGTTATTACTGCAAGAGGCATCTGGAAAATGTTTTCCATTATCTGTGGGTTTTGGCAGAGGCTATAAGCAAGCATGGTCAGTGTAATTAAACTGACAAGTGCTTGAGATACTGTATTTGTCTGCTCCGTGTACTTTCCTTTGATAAATATTAGTATTTCTTCTAAATCTTCTACTCTAGCTGGTCACCCTGACAACATTTAAACGTTAGTACAGCATGTAACACGGCAGCATTGGGGAGCGGCATTTATGACAAATTATTAGCAGCTTTCTAGTAAATACCTGTTTGAGAGACCATGTGAAAGAGGTGAGAGGAACAGATTTCTTTAGGAAAAGCTCAGGCTGACAGAAGGTGAAATACCTGACTCCAGCAAATTGCTGTTCATGAGCTGTAAAAACCCTGTGCTGGAGAAAATCAGCTTGGAGGCCTAAACTTCCAATGCTTTCAAAAGTTCCTAGGCTGTTGGTGTGAATCCTTACCCTCTTTCTGATAAATGTTGGAATATGGCCTGTGGACTTCTAAATTTAGCCCTGCAGGGGACCTATGGGGTTGAGCTGCCCGTACTGCAGATTTTGGGTAAAAGCTGAACAACTAATGATCTCTTAATCAGGTGATCTCTAACAGGAGTCAAGTCTGAGCAGTAGCTTTCTAGCTCATTTTATTTGGTTTCAAGTTTGCAGTGCTTTTTATAACTTCATGTACTGCTTCATCTAGGCACCTCTTTATGTGGTAAACCATGGTGAGACTGGACCAATCCGATGCAACAGGTGCAAAGCTTATATGTGTCCCTTCATGCAGTTTATTGAAGGTGGAAGAAGATACCAGTGTGGATTTTGCAGTTGTATAAATGATGGTGAGTGGTGTTTCTCTGATCTGTGATTCATATATATTCCATAAAACCAAAACCGTATTCCTAAAATTATTTTCTTGACTTGCTGACTTGATGAAAAAATAGTTTAGTGAGATGCAATAACTAGGCTGATTTTACAATTTAAAAAAATACTACCCAAGAAAAATACTTAGAATTTGTCCAGTACAACTTAAAAAAATAAATGTATGAAAAATAATGCTGACTCACAAAGTCTAGTCTGATATGATCAAAACTATATTTAAAAATATTATATCAGTATAGGATACAAAGCTGCTTCTATTGCTAACTGAAAGCAACTTTTGTGTGGAGAAGAATATTTTCTTTAAGAAATCTAAGTGTCCAGCAAGAACCAAATATTTAGAACCACGTTAGCCTAGTCCTGTCCATGATTGTGGATGCAACGGTTAAATAACCTATTAATCTTACTGTGACAAGTGTTGGTTTTCACAGAAGATACCATGCCATATTTGTTCAAGTGTGCTGCATGTGACTCATAACTGTTCTTGTGCTCTTGGCTAAATCCCAAAGCTTTGCCAGAACTAGCCTTTCTAGACATTTGTGTCGTGTTGGATTTCCTCAGCTGGATCACAGCAGTATGTGCTTTCCCTAATACAGTCATCTTTTCAAGTCTGAAATGTGAACCTTGACAGGCTCGTTCCAGCTTCTTTTCTGCTTAACGCTCAAATGTTTGTGCAAGCATAGCAGATAACTCATTTCATGGTTTGTTAGCAATTTAAACTCTTATAAAGAGAAATTTAAGTGCACAGTGAACATACTAAGAAAGACATTTAAGTTGCAGTGTAATTTTAAATTGTGCTTTGTATTACTACAGTGTCTTTTATGCGAGTCAGAAAGCACTTAAAAAACCAAACCAAACCAAAACCACAAAAAAACCCCACAGAACTTTAACAAGGACTAAAAATGGCCAACTAACTAGATAGATATTCCTCCCCCTTCCCTGCCCCTCCTCCTGCTTTTTACAAGCACAAATGTGAAAAATAAGCATTCTAAATATATATTGATTAAGGAAAGAGGAGCTAAAATCCAGAGGCAATTCCTCCTCAGTGTGACTCCAACCATGGGACTAGCTACGTATCAATTGTTGGAGGCAAACCCACTTGATTTCTTAATGCTTTGAAGTTCTGCAGCTTTTACGTGTAGCTGCAGAAGGTTCCCAATACAATGAGCCCGATGTTCTTTGCTGTACAATGGGCTAGGGTTGTGAACCTGGTAGAGCATTTTCGAGTGAAGTGGTATTTTTGGATAAAGTGGTACAGGCTTTAGGAAAAGTGCTGGTTTTAGCCCTGTCCCTCTGCAGAGCTCGGGTGGTCTGAATTAACAGCCGCTGTGAAGTCTGGATCCTGAGGGTGGCAGACTCCTGCCCGTGGAAATGGCCTGGGTCAGTTCTACCTGCTCAAGCCTGACAGTGGAGAGAGAGGTGGGGAAAAAAGGGACATGTATAGGGGAATATGACGTATTCTCCAAATACAAAAGGAGCTGGCATTACTAGAATTTTGTGGGATTTCGTTTGGTTTGTTTTTTTTAAGCCAATGTGGGGAAAAAAACCCCAAAGCACTGCAACCTAAGTGTAAACTCTTCCCTTGATCCAGTAACAGAAGAGCCTACATTAGTACATTGTATCTGTTGAAATACCTTGTTGGCTTGTTCCCCTCCTCCCGAAAATATAAACTTTTTTTCTGCTCTTGTGTTGGCTTTTAGTACCTCCATTCTTCTTTCAACATCTGGACCACATTGGCCGACGGGTAGACCACTATGAAAGGCCTGAGCTATCTCTGGGATCTTATGAGTATGTTGCTACTTTGGATTATTGCCGAGTAAGTATTTCCAGGATGTAAACTAATTTACAGTTTTATACATTCAGTGGAGGAAATGCACGTGTAAGCTGAACATCGGAGTCCGGGAACATTCTAGAAAATATAGGTAGATGTGGAGAATTTAAACTTACAATATTATGTTTTGATCTTTTGTGCTGCAGAATATGAGACTAGCAAGTAAGAATAACAGGTAGTGCGGTAAAGTCATGGATCACCAGTCTTTAACTGAGCATTCGCTTGGTCCTAGCTAGCATGTTGCACTGTTTAGAAGATATGGTTGAAACTCTGATGCAGTGTTGTATTTTAGCTGAATGTCTTTTATTAATTTTGAAAACATGCAGATGCCTAAATTGCCTTCCAAATGTTGAAAACCTTAGCAAGGGAATTTGACCTTGTAATCTTTTCCTGACAAGATTAGTTTTAGTATTCTGATCAGGAATAAGTTACAATTGAATAGGTTCTCTCTCCTAACATTAGCTCACTGAAGAACTTAATCCAAAACCCACTCAAGTCACTGGAAATATTTGTAGGTGCTTTTATTAGAGAACTGTTATTGGATACTTGCAAAAGCATAAATTACTTAAATTAGCTATTTTTACAAAACTGCAAGTGTGACTTCATCTGTTCACAGTATGGACACATTTTTCTGTTCTTGCTGAAATCAGGCATAATTTTCTTCCTGTCAGAGGAACTGAGGTCACGGTAAGGTTAGGAAAGGCAATTGGATCCTATAAAGTCTCGAAGTAGATAGCAGTCGCTTCCTTCCTCAGAAAGTCGAATTATTACTGGTATATAGAAAATGAACGGGTTTAATTCTGCTTTCTCACTAAAGTGCTGTTCCAGAATCCAGTGAAATCCCTAAGTCCACCTATATAGATTTTATTGAGATCTGGGTTAAACCTCAGAATAGGAGAGAACTGTAGTGAGGCATAACAGAAATACAGCGTGGGATCCTTAGTGTACATCCAGTGTAGCTTCAGCAAATTCAGTTAAGCTTTACTGATTTCTGGCACCTAAACCTTTGGAAGCTTATATGTGGCTTTGTGCCTTTTTCGCAGTTCTTTTTCTCTACTCCAGAGTGTAACCCTGTGTGATGCAGCCATTGTCACGATGCAGCTTGCAGTGCAGTGGCTTTTGCCATAGAGCTTACTTAAATCAGGGAGTTTCCTTGACAAGCCATCCAGTATGGTCTGTTTTCTTGTTGCAAGACCTGTCCATAGACTTCCTGGAATATCAGAAAAAGAAAACTACAAAATTAACATGCTGGAAATGCTAAGTCATTGAATTTTAGAGACGTTACTGTTATAATTCCTTTTGCATTTTGTTCCAAGTTAACAAAAGTTTAATACTTTATAAATCCAGTTTAAGATCAGAACTGAAAAGTCATTTCCTTTTGTGCTTATCAAATGACAAGGATGAACAGCTACAAAAAATGTTAACAAATAACAGCTGTTTTGCATTATTGCGCTCCTGCTATAGCGGATGTGGCAAGAGCACAAGTCCTCAATTCTGCTATATATTTGTCAGAAATTACGCAGGGATTCTTTATAAATGATGATGCGATACGAGAGTTTAGAAGTAGTGTTTGATGTAATTTTTGAAACTAGAATCCAAATACAGTAAACAGAGCAGGTTTTAAAAATACTGCCTGGTTTTAGTTGACAGTAGTTAATCCTGATTTACATGATTCAAATGAAGTGAGATCAAAGGGTATAATGTTTAGTTTCAAGCATGCCAGGGACTATGGATAAGGCATAGTTGAAGGGTTAGATGATTTTTTTCTTAAATGGAGTTTTCTTAAGTTTAATATAAGAATAATTTGATAGGTGGTCAGAACTCTATATATGAAGGCTATGAAACAGTATAATGGAAAATCTGTCCTGAATTTGACAAAAATTAATGACCACTGCTCATCTTAAAGAGAACTCGGAAAGCTTTGCTTGGGGAATATGATGATTACTGTTGCTGTGTTCACTTTAGATTATCTTCTTCCTGGGTACATCTCAAAGCAGTACATTGCTTTATTTGAAAACAAAAGACCATCATTATTTTTCCTTCTTATAAAAACTTGTGTCAGTAGTATATGTCACTATTGTGTGCCATTTACATTATGAATAAGAGACTATGCTAAGAAGTCATGCCCAAAGGAATCCATACCAGCAGTTTATGCAGCAGTTACATACATTAAATGTTCCACTCTCATGCTCTGATTATCTTACAGAAAGTCAGCTTATTCCTGAAAGTACAGTTCAGCTGTCCAGAATGCACTGGAGCATGAGACAGCAAGACAGACAGGATGCAGATGATCACCACTTAGCACTGCTAAGAACTGAGATATTTTAATTCTGGTTCAGTACCTAAGTTGTGTTTTCTGTTTCCAGATCGGTTAGAAATCACTTAACAGTTGGTAGGGGCAAATGCTAACAAAAACCGAATTTAAGCATTTCTATTAACAAGATGGCATTATATATTGATACAGGGAATGCAAACACAGTATGGGTACAGAAAAAAGGCAAATTTGTTTAAACATTGAATTTGAGGAGAAAATGTTTGTGTTTCATTCTTTCTGATAAACTGTTACCCTTTCCATATTTTATTCCATTAGGATGCTGTTTTCTGGTAATAAAGTTTAATTGAAGGGGTGGACTTTTACCCAATATGTGTCAGCTTTCTGCAATAATTTCTATTTCTGATCCATAGCATTTTTCAAACAATTGAACACTGTATTTAGATTGTCTTATGGTACCACCTGTAAATGTTTAAAATGTAACAGGACACTGTCTAATTTTCCCTGTGAATGGTCATTTTTTCTGTAGAACAACAAGCCTCCAAAGCCACCAGCTTATATCTTCATGATTGATGTATCATACAGAAACATAAACAGTGGCCTAGTTAAACTCATATGCGATGAACTGAAGACTCTGCTAGATAAGCTTCCAAGGTAAAGAAACATAAGTGTGCTTTGCTTGACTCACTACACTGCAATTTTCATGCAGCTTTGCATGTTGGGAGGTGAAAAGAAGGTACAGAATATGTCAAAATTTACCATACAGGCATTTTTGGGGTGACAGTGACCATATGTTGATTTTAACTCTGCTGGCTGACTTTGGTGTCTGGGCTTAATACACAGATGGAAAGAAACTTTGATACTAATGGCACATGCAGCACGCCTTCTTTTCCTTTCGTGTAGTGAACTCTAGTGGTATTATCAGCGAAGTCCAAGCTTGTAGTTTTCACTTTACTTGCTATAATTCTGTTTATTGCAATGTTGTATTAAATTAAGCAGGGAAATATCAAAACCAGAATACTCAAGAATGGCAAGTCTCTATAAAGCTGAAGTGCTGGTGGCTTGTGTCTTTTATTATTAATTAGCAAAACTTCTAAAGCTTCTTGCTGTGCTGTGAGGCTTTTCTGTCCTGGTATGTATCTGGGACAAGAACAAATCTTGTAGGCAGCAAACATTTTATGAAATGTAGCACATTTGCTTTGTGAGCATGAAACACACACTACTAGTATTACTGCTGATCAATATTAATAGCAATATATTATTTTAGTGTAGTTTTGAGTATAGTATGTTAGTATAGTTTTCGTTAAAGACATTTCTCAGCTGAGGTGTATAAAAGCATTGAAGCACATAAAGACAGAAAATGTGTTCCAAGTAACAATACTTGCAGAGGGAGGACAGACTTAATGGAGGGAGCAAAGTGAGGAAGGCTGGGAGACAAGTTCCTTGAGATCATCTGGGATATGTTAACAATCTTTAATCATATGTCATTCTGGGATCTCTGTGCATGAAGGAAATTCCAGTCCAGGGTGGGGGGGTTAGTTTGTCAGATGCCCGTGTAAGGTGCCTTTCAAGTACTTTATCATTGAAGATTACACTGGAGACACAAGTGTTTGATATTATCCTGGACATATCTCAGAGCCTTCCATCAGGATTGGTCATGACTCTGAAGATATTATAATAAAAGGCATGAGTGTAGTAACAAAAAGCAGTTGGCAGTTCAGGAACACCTAGGCTTGAAAGTTGAGGAAGAATGAAAGCAAGTATATCTATATAATGAAAAAGATACATTAATTCTCCTCACCAGCACTCTGCAGAGATCTGCTGCTATATAATTTGTTTGCTGGGCCAAATTCTTCATGTTCACTGAAAAAAAAAAACCCAAAAGAGTAAAGACACTTCAGTTTATTCAGAGACTTGTCTGGTGTCTTTAAATGATATTAAGTAAAAAAAAATAAAAATGAGGCATTCCACCAAAATTTGTGGTGAAACTTTTATTTTGGTGCTGAGGCACAAAGGTCACTTTGTGTTCATTTTCTGTTACCGGAGAACGACACCTGCAAAAATATTCTGCTCTTCTCATGTGAGGTGAAAGCCCTGTGCTGGGAATTCCCCCTGTGTTCAGATCCTGAAGAGGAAAGACTTGGGACAGCAAAGCAATATCTGTGTAACAAAAAGGCCATTGGTGTACAGGCCTGGGCCAGTTAAGCCTGTGAAAGTGGCTGCGAAGTGAGAAGTTAGAGGCAGCAAGGGAAGAATTAAGGTAGGTGGCTCAAGACCACCTTATTTAGTCACTTGAAATTTTAGAGCAGACATTTTGAGACTTACGTGTTCCAAATCAGAAACCCCTGACTCTTAGAATACTTAGAGAAATACAGATAAATGTGTTTAGAGAAATTGTGCTTATGAGCTTGGAAAATCAGGCTTAAGTAGTTCTGCAAGTATGATTTTTAGGTGCCTAATTTAAAAAAATAAAACATTTGAATGCATGTCTGTACATATGATCCAGACATCTCATTCTGAGACGTTAAAAAGAACTAAATGGTGTGTGAGCTACGTAGGCAATTGGCTGTGACATGTACAGCTAATCTTTACAAACTATGATAGCAGAAATCGGATGAAGTGTGGCAGTACAGCCTGCCACAGGTAAGAGCAGTAGCTGAAAAAACTGTCCCAAGTACCTGCGGTGTAGCAGCTATGGGACTCGATGATATGGGTGTTTCTCTTTCAGGTAGGAAAGTGCTGTATGTGCAGAAAGTTAATAATACATTGTCTTCATCAAACTCCTGAATTGTTACTAAGAACATAGTCGTGTCTGAGTGCTGGGAATGATTAGAATTTTACATCCAGAAACGCATCTGTTTGAGTATCTTGGAGGAATTATTTAAAATGCTTCTTCATGGAGTGTGTTCAATATAGAATATTATTTTAGAACAAAGTAGCCCCCTTCACATCTAGCTATATTCCCATAAAGCAGAAATGGTGGATTAACATTCTAGACTGACATGAGCGTTAAAGATCATAGACAAGAAAAATTCTTTCCCTCCAAAGCTCAAGATTTTAAATGAAGCTTATGAAACTGCCGATGACAACTCCCCCACTTCCCCCTGAGGACAAACAGATTTGACAGGAAAAACACTGACAGTTTTTTCTATTTGCTGTAAGAAAAATATAAACAAGAATTGCAGAAATGTTCCTATGTTGTTTCTCCTCTTTAGTTTGACTTTTGATTTTGCTAGCATTTGTGAACTCATGAAATGCAGTCTCTCAATTGCAGTGGTACGGAATGGAGGCCTTGCCATTGATTTTGGTGAGGTCAAGGCTTTATGCTGCTTAGGAGCACATTTTCAGACCCTGGCTGCTGTACTGTGGTGAAGGCTCAGGATGACTCTTAACACTCCCTAGATAGATTTGGGTGTTTTTTTTGCCATGAATGCCTGGTAATTGCAAATACTATATGCCACAGCTCTGGTATTAAATTCCTTTGGTGTGATAGTAGCATTGAATATGAAACTCTTTGCTCTCAAACATGCAAAAGCATTAGAGTACAGACTGGGTATTTGCTGGTTTTGTGACACCTCACTGTAAGTTAAGTAGGCTCCTGAAATGTTTAATGTTGCCGTACAGAGCATATGGGCTGATGTGTACTAACTGCAGGTACCACAGACTTCTTGTCTGGCATTTTTCGTACTAAAGGCTTGGTTTGGCATTTATGAGAGGAACTCCTTCCTGCTATGAGGGGGTGCCATTTTATTAGTAATTAAGACTGATTTTTTGAATAGGATTGCTTTTTACAGAAAAAAAAACCCCACTGAACTTGGAATGCAAGCCTGGTAATGGTCTGACTAGTACTGTTAATAGTACTGCTACTCATGGCACAGTGGGCTGCTGCTTAGGGGAGTTACCTCCCCAAAGCAGGGGCTGAGCCTGCTGCTCACAGCAGCGCTTTGTGAGCCTGGCTTGGGCTGAGAACTTAGTAGCCATCGTGAGCCATTTCTAGTGTTTGCTGGGTGATACACAGCTATGGAGATCTAAGAGCTCGTGCTGCTTAAAAACAGTCCTGTGGAACCAGAGGATTGACCCACCAAAGTCAAGAAACGTTATTCAAGCCTAGCTAGTGTTCTTACTAGGCATCAATCATTAGTGTCACTGAATTACAGTGTATTCTAAATAAAGCTGATTTTCTGATTGTATATTGTAAATAATTGTCCTGTTCTCTCTTTTCCATGCTTTGAGGACAGCATGGTCTATTCTTTATCTTAAGGACTTTTGACTCGCTTGGATGGGATGCACAGCTGATAGGATTGACATAAATATTTTCTTCTTCAAAAATAAATAATATAGCAGTTGATTTTATCAGCGTGTTTTAATTTGACCTAAGGCAAAGACTGAGGTCATTGCATCTGCCTGGTGGTTGGTTGCTTTGTTGCCCCCAGTACAGATAATGATCTGAAAGCAGCCGTGCATTTCAAGGGAATGCTTTTATTGCAAGGGCAGAATTTCAGAATTCTAACCAGTTGGGTTTTGTTTTTCTTACAGAGAAGAGCAAGAAGAAACCTCAGCAATTCGAGTTGGGTTTGTCACTTATAACAAGGTCCTTCACTTCTTTAACGTAAAAAGCAGCTTAGCCCAACCTCAGATGATGGTGGTTTCAGATGTCGGAGAAGTTTTTGTTCCTTTGCTGGATGGCTTCCTTGTTAACTTTCAGGAATCACGATCTGTTATTATCAAGTAAAGTATAATTATTCCATATGTAAATAAGATCTGAATGCTTATGATATGCATTATGCCTTTTAGTCAATTGTGTTGGGTTTTAGAGGGTGCATGTATTTATTGCAATACTTCAGAAGACAGTAGATGCTTCAGAGTTGTATATTTACACCTCTGATGCAAAGAAAAAGTGGTTTCAACAAGGCCCAGTGCTGAATTTGAAAGCCTGTGTAGGCCAGGTGTAAGCCACGCATCTTCAGCTGTCCTTCTTCCAAAATGGGAGGGGGTTGCAGCTGTGTGCCACCTTGCATGTTTTTATTCTTGTGATGTATATGATGCACACCTGAATATGATCTAAAGGATTCTTAAGTCATTACAGCACATGAAAACTCTTTAATTTTTAATTATTTTTTATTTATTACACGTTCCTGTATGTTAACAGCTTTGAAATAACGTATCTCTTAGAATTTAAAAATCCATATTTTGTTTTATTCTGGCTAGAATCTTAAGAAATGGAGCAATTAAAATTCATGGGTTTTTTAAAATACAAATTTACATGGAAAACACCTTCCTGTGTGAAAACATGGTATGTCAAAAGGTATATTTGGAGACTATCCCAAATATGCTAACCAGCTGAGGCACTGATCCTTTTGTCTTTCATAGCTTGTTGGACCAGATTCCAGAGATGTTTGCAGACACTAACGAGAGTGAGACCATCTTTGCTCCTGTTATCCAGGCTGGCATGGAGGCGCTGAAGGTTAGAATGTTCCTCTCTGTAGGAGAAACAGCACTTTAATGAGAATAAGACTTGATAAGCTGCAGAAATTTCCCTTTGCTAAAAGCTAGTACCAAGTCCTCCTACAAATCACAATGGGAAATGACAAAAACAGTTGCTGATTGTTTCCAGGACTAATGTTCCGTTATTCTAACACTATGTTTGAACGGCTTTAGTCCAGACGAGAACACTGACAAGCATAACATCTGTTTCCAGATTTTGCTTATTGAGGAAAACCAGTCTCTAGTGTCTATTCCACATAGAATCGATGTTT
This sequence comes from Pampusana beccarii, assembly GCA_013399365.1. Lineage (NCBI taxonomy): Eukaryota > Metazoa > Chordata > Aves > Columbiformes > Columbidae > Pampusana > Pampusana beccarii. The sequence continues at coordinate 4,533,479 of VWYH01005061.1, forward strand.
GGGAGAAGATGAGGAGCAGGAGTCGGTTTCTTGTTCAGCATTTGAAAGAAATAAAAAAAGTGTTTAGTTACTGCAGCAGAACTAAGAGATACTCTGGATGTTTCCACAGACATCCAGTCCTTGCACATGCGATGGGCAGGAAAAGTCAGAATAAGATGCAGTTTTACCCTGTTTATTCTCCCACTTCTGCTGACTTCTTGTGCAAAACAAGATATTTATGACTGACTTGGGTGGAGAGTGGGAGGGTTTCCACTTAACTGACAAGTCCTCACAGCTTGAATACAGCTGAAAATGAATCCACAGGTCAAGATGCATCCCAGTTGCTTTCTGTATGTCTGGGACATCCCCTAAAGCGCTGACATTTCTGTGGAGCGCTGCCAATTCAAAGAACACCACCATGGTTCACCGCAAGATTTGTAGGGGCAGAAAACAGCCAGTGGGGTTTTAAAATAGTTGATTTATCTGCGAGCTGTGCATAAGTAAAGCATGAACTTTGAGTAGATACATTTCTTGAACCAAAAATACACATTTGTCAAATCCGTTTCTTTAATATTTAATTATTACCTGTTTTCTTGTAACTTATTTATACTGCCAGAAGGTATGTGTGCAAAACATATGTTTGGTTACAACTTCTCTAAGAATGCACGTCCCTAATAGCCAACTTCTACAGCACAAACTTAAGGACCATAATTGTACATTTCCTTCGACGCTGACTTTAAAAGAAAGCAGCTCTTAATTAGGCTTTTTATTTAGCTCAGTATTTTACAGTTATAAATCATAAGGATTTTCACTGTGAATTATTGTGCATATATGTGTGCTCAAGAAAACAATTGTCTAAAAGGAATAAAAAGGATTGTGTTCTTACTTGAGATTAATTTTGTTTCTAGAAATAATATATATACATTTTAGAAAATTTGTCAAAAGCAGTGTTAGTAATTCCTGATGCACATCATGACAAATAGATATTAAGTCTTTCAGACTTCAGCAGAACGCTTCTTAACAGAAATTGAAGAAATGGGCATTCATGATTAAAGGTAACTATGCTTGAAATAGTAGAGGTGAAATTTCAGCTCTGTTACAAGTAAGATACCATCTTCAGTTGCATTTCTGCCACAGCAAAGAGTTTTCCCAAAAGAATGCCATGGCTTATTCTAAAATGTGGAATATCTTTATCTTGTGAACATCTTAAGATTTGGAGGAGAGACAGTACCCAAACTGATTTGTGACTGTAGTCTTGGGTATTGCAGTTTTAACTTGTATGTGCAGTTAAGTCTGGAGCAGGAAAAGGACAAATGTCTCTTTCCTCCTTCCTTCTCTTCACCCAGCTTCTTCAGTACTTGACCTCAGAATTGCTTACCAGTTTTCATTTCCCTTTGCTGTAACTTCTGGTCAGTCCTGAAGTGCTCAGGCAGTTGGGCTAGATGATCCTTGCAGGTCCATTCCATTCCATCCGCTGTCTCAATAGTAAGAGTGAGCGATAAACTGCATTTTCTAAATTGTGGTGGAAAAGTTTGTTAACAGTACAAAGATGCCTCCGGTATTGCTACTGCTGTTATTCTTTTCTTTGGAATTCAGGGGTTTCTGTCAGTGGTTTGTCATCTTGGTAAATATGTTCATTAAGAGTTCTAAATATGAAAGAAAAATAAGACTGGCAGTTACTTCATTTCTTAGTGACAGGAGGAAATGTTCATTACAACTTTTGATACTCCTACATTTCAGTGTAGATTTGAAAGCGGAGTCTAGTACATGAATGTAATCGTTGCTCATCTATAAAAATGTAATGTATGCTACTGTGCCTAAACTGAAAGAAATAATTTTTCTGTTCAATTATATTTTCTTTTAATTTTATCCAATTTAGTATTTATACTTTTAATACTTGTTGCTTGTTGCATAATGTTTCTATCCAATTGGCAAGTCTCTGAAAGAGGTACTCCTACTTTTGCCCATCAAGGTTTTAGATTCTTGTGTAGAATTACTGTAAGAACGCGTCAGCCAACATATCTGTGTGCTAGACTGAGCTGTTTACTGCCATACAATTCATAGTTTGTTTCAGGACTTATTTCCATTAAGTAAGTTTTGAGTTTCTCAATGAATTATTTAGCTCTGAAGAACCTGCAGAAACTTTACATTGTTCTTTGAGATACCACAATGTATGAAAATTAGGCTTTTTTTATCTTAGCAGTAATAAAAATGCCAATATGGTGTCTTTGCAACAGGCTGCAGAATGTGCTGGAAAACTGTATATCTTCCATTCCTCATTGCCAACCGCGGAAGCACCAGGGAAGCTGAGAAACAGAGATGACAAAAAACTACTCAATACAGATAAAGAAAAGGTATTTTCTACTCTGGGTTAACAAGGACTGCTGTTACATTGAGTTTCTCTAACAGAACCTTTATATATGTGTGTGTATATATATATATATATATTTTTTTTTTTTACACAAAGATGAATTAATTTTGTAATATTCCCATTCTCACTGTGCCCTGATTCAGTAGGTCTGTTGGTTTGGGCCCTACAGGAACACCAAAGTCAAAGTAGGGTAGAGCTGCCATTCCCATCGATAAAGGAAATTCACCAGCTGCAAATAATTCCACCCATCTAGAGCCTTTGCTGCCCACCTGTTTAGCTCTCCAAGACTGTACTGAGTTGGTTCCCTGCATACGAGCATCACTGGACTGTGTGGGCAGGGGCAACGTGCTTTTAATCCAATCCATGCCTCACTTAAAACTTTTACTTCATCTTTTTTTCCCCATAAGGGCATTTGGATTGTGGTTGGCTGCCAAAGGATCTAATGTTATGACATTTCTATTTTTCAATTCTGTGCAGACACTCTTCCAGCCCCAGGTAAACTCGTATGAGGCCTTAGCCCGGGATTGTGTGGCTAATGGCTGCTGCGTGAATCTGTTCCTCTTCCCAAATCAATATGTGGATGTAGCCTCCATGGGTCTTGTCACAATGTACACTGGAGGAACCCTGTACAAGTACAACAATTTCCAGGTAAGTGAGGCAGGTTTCCAGCCTTTCAGATGGCAACACCTGGGGATTTGTTGTTTCCCTGTCATTTCAAAGTGTGCTTCAACAAAAAGAGAGTAACTCTAGAAAACTTAATTATGAACTCCAAGGGATGAAGTTCAAAATTAAAAATGACAGATCAGGCTCAAATATATGTCCTGAAACGGTAATAAACATGTTGGTATCTTAACATGAAATCCACTTAATTAAACATGCCGGCATCTGAGCAGGGAAGTCAGTTACTCCTGTATATACAGATAAAAATGCTTATGATAAAGACGCCAAAAAAAGCAGTAACAACACCTGTTTATGTAAAATTTCATGGCAATCTCTATGGGGCGATAAAAGCCCAGCTAGGCTGCAAGGTTAAGGGCAAGAATGGATGTTACTGGAGATAATTCGATCGAATAGAAGTTCTGGATGTTCAAACCTAGTGATGAATTGGTGAATATTTGCATATGTATCGTTCTGTTAAGAAAACAACAGTCAAAATTTCAAATCTCTTTTTAACTGAAACCGGAGATGTTAAATGTGAAGAGAACAGATGTACGTTGGGGTGGGGAAGACGTGGGTTTCTGCTGTCTTGCTGCCACCCCGTGGTGAACTGCAACTTTTGCTTTTGCTTTGCATTTCTAGCTGGGTTCCGACAGCCCACATTTCTTAAGTGACCTCAGGAGGGACATAGTAAAAAAGACCGGATTTGATGCAATAATGAGAGTTCGGACAAGTACAGGTAATAGTACCCATTGGGAATGAAAATAAACCTGAATACATATGACAATATATAATTTTAAATGATATAGTGCTGTACAGATCACTTGTAATACCCAAGCTAACTGTTTTAACTTATGTACTTGCTGGAAAGTAATTGGATAGACTGATAAAATGCTTGAATATGTCCTTCCGGTACATGCCTCTTAATTTTCAAATCTGAGTAAGGCCTCTGATCATTATAGATGCAGCTTGGATTGCAAGTTGTATAAAAAAAAGTGTTGCAGCTGCTTTAAATATTCCTTCATTTTCTAAATCCTTCCAATGAAATTACAGTGTGTGCTTTTCCAGCATTCATTCGTAGCTCAAATGCAGGTAATTGAGAAACATACAAATTCAACAAGCCAAGTGAACAGCACAAAAGGTTCTGGGGGGGGTGTCCCCAAGTCACCGTGCGGCTCTGTGGCCCATCAGCTTTTTGTTCCCACTCAACTGTAAAAAATGCCATTGGCAAGGACAGCTGGTGGGGCCCCCTGATGCTGCAAATCCCTCCTGTTTCAATAAGTAAAATTGACCATAAAAAAATCACAAAATAATGTCAAATGTATTTGCAGTTTTTGAATAAAAGGACATTTGTTTTATTTTAATCTGGCTGTAGGCTTCAGGGCTACAGACTTCTTTGGTGCTGTTTACATGAACAACACGACAGATGTGGAGATGGCAGCAGTTGACTGTGACAAGGCAGTGACAGTGGAGTTCAAACATGATGACAAACTGAATGAAGACACCGGAGCCTTAATTCAGGTAAAAAGAAAAAAAAACTTAATTGTATGTCATTTCATGACACTGTGAGCAAGAACTTCTGCAGCCATAACAGAAAAAATTTATGGTGTAGGACTGATGGGAGCAAGGCACAGACTCTGGTGCCATAATGCCACTAATAAAAGAAGGTTCTAATTAACCAGCCAAAGACTGCATCTTACCTCAAAAGCACCAACTTCTGGTTGGGAGTTAACCATGAATGCAGGAATGCCCCTTGTGACAGTTAGTGTGTTCAACTGCCTCTATACTGCATATTCTATTCAGAGATATCAAAATGCTTTCCAAATACTAAGACCTTGTTGACTATTTTGCCATTATTTTACTAAAGGAGTTTGTTTAGAGTGCAAGATTCGTTAGTTCTTGTATGGAAACTCTTATTGCTGCGGCATTCCTTGTGGCAGTAACTGGGGGTCTGTGTTTACCCTGCAGGCTTTGGATCACACCTTAGATTGAAGTAGAATTGGAGTCATAAGCAAATTCTTGAATTACCCCCTCAATTTTTAATACCTAACCCCATGGTAGATGCAGGATACAGGGGTTAGCAGGACCTCTTGTGTCACTTCATAAGCATCTTATTCCTGTAAAAAGAAATATCTCATTTTTCAAGATTAGGAAGTTTTTCTGTGTTGTTCTTTGTCAAGAGCAAACGTGATTGGCGCAGTACTGCCCAGCAAGCTTCCCATCACCTCTATGGCATCTTTTCAGATACATTTGTTTGAGCTGTTCAAATACTACACAATTACGAAGTATGATTTACCGATTTACCAATTTACAATCAGTGTGTAGCAAATTAGAGTAATAAGCTTTTCAATCAGTCATATTGTTTTTTATAATTTTAAGTTTAGTAACTTTGATAAAATGTCTAATATGCTTCCATTAAAAATGCAGGTATGCCAGTCCTATAGCTCACGGACACAGCACTAGGCTGTCTTCAGAAGTAAAGATATGCCTTTTATGCACAAAGTAGGTGGCTCTTGCATGCCGAAAGCTTTTTGTTTTAAAATAAAAATGATAATTTGCTCTTCTGTTGCAGTGTGCTGTCCTCTACACATCAATAAGTGGGCAAAGACGACTTCGCATACACAATATAGGTTTAAATTGTAGCTCACAGTTAGCTGATGTCTACAAGACTTGTGAGACTGATGCGCTTATCAACTTCTTTGCTAAATCAGGTAAAGTTAGAACAGACCGATTATGTTTCCTTTATTTCTTTGGAGTAGAGGAAGGGGAAGGAAAGGGAGTTGAAGTAACTTTTGTCTCCAAGCCTGAGCAATTCCTGAAGTATAACAAGACAAATAGATAACATGATTTTGACATCCTGCCATAAAAGTAATGCTTAGGAAGGCAGCTAGAAACAAGTAATGCACAAAACTGCATAGACACAGTAGTGGAAATGCACATCTTATTGCAGTGGGTTGTTGTTGTTGTTTGTTTGTGGTTTGTGTTGTTTATTTTCAAAGAATAAATAGTCTCCAAGATGCAGTAAAGGAGACTAAAAAAGACTAAGTAGAATGGAGTTCAGAAAAATTAGAAGCTAGCAGCATATAGATGCTTTATAAGTAAGTGTCCATCTTTAGCATGCTTTTTTTGTTCTTCTATGTTTGTAGCTTTTAAGGCCATTCTAAGCCAACCCCTGAAGACAGTCAGAGAGATCCTGGTGAATCAGACAGCTCACATGCTGGCGTGTTACAGGAAGAACTGCGCCAGCCCATCGGCGGTGAGCCAGGTAAAACCCACCCAGCCTCACAGCCCCTCAGCCAAGCTTTGAAGCAGATGAACCACCCACCCTTGCAATATCAGCAATGCCAGAAATTTGAACATAGACTTTTCCTTTTTTTTCAAGATGATTAATGACAGGTGGGATTCAAGGGTAGCAATTGCAAGACACAGAGGCTGTTGCTCTGGAACAAGTGGCAATCCCATTGAGGAAACTGATGATCACATTCACACAAAGGAGCTTAGACAGCCTTTTTTTTCCTGCTGGAATTAGACACTGATTCACAAAGCTTTCATTTTTTAATTCTTTTGTTGTTAAAGATTTTAAGATCCTAACTTTTGACAAATAAGACTGCTATTGTCAAAAAATGAAGCTAACATTGTATCTTAGTAAACAATCTAAATTTGCACATAGGTCTCTGAAGTGTGCTGAAGTGATACATACCTGCTGTCTAGATGCGGTGAAACTCCTTGGGGGAAAAAAAATCCATGATGATTAAGATACCAGTCTATTAACTCTTTTATTTACCAAAGAAAGAAGCTCAAGGAACCTGATTACTTTTATTCCACAGTACTTGAAAATTCTTTCAAGACAACTCTATTATTCTTCAGCCTATTCTTTTATATATACAGAACATTTGGGGAGGTCTAACTGAACTAACAGGAAGGTGTTTTCAAGTCCTTTCAGCCATTATTGTTGTCACATCTCATTTGAAACAATACATACACATTTTTCTAGGTCCTTTTTTTTTCTGTACTCAAAGAAAACAAGCAGCTGTCTATTTAAATGTTTGAAAGTCCAGCTCTCGTCCCCCCATCCATCATAGACTATGTTAAACACCACCACCCTTTCTCTGGCTCTCAGCTCATCCTCCCGGATGCGATGAAGGTGCTGCCTGTGTACCTGAACTCTCTGCTGAAGAGCTGCACGCTAGTTGGCAGACCAGAAATTCCAACTGATGAGAGAACCTACCACCGCCAGCTGGTCATGGCTATGGGGGTGGCCGACACACAGCTCTATTTTTATCCCCAGCTTCTGCCAATTGTAAGTATGTTGCTTGCACATGTTTTAATTTTCAGTAACACTGTTTTCAGTATGCGGTGATTTTTATAATTGTGCAGACGTAGAAAAGATTGTGTCTGCTGGGCAAGTGTACTCCCAAGCTGGATTACACTTCTACTGTGATGTAGCTGGTAGTTGAGCTAAATTGAAGAGGGAGGGTAGAACCTCTGGTTAATGGGAAATGGGGAAGTACCATTATCAGTCACTGACATCAGCATCCTCTAAGAATCTCACTGTCCTTCTAACAGGGTTTTTGACCAGGCTAATGAAAGATGCCAGCTTTACTACGCAAGTGTCTTTCCACTTGTGGCAGGTATTCCTTTGCACTCAGTGGAAACTGAACTGGAAAAGATTTTTAGTTTCAAATTACCTCTAATCTGGAAAGGAAGCACTAAGATGTACTAAACCTTTCAATTAGTTATTTTTCAGTGTCTAATTAAAGCTTTAGTCACCTTGTAGCTGCCAAGTCTGCAACTCTTGTGTATTTTTGCCCCACAGCACAGCCTGGATCTGAAGAGTGACACTGTCCCAGCTGCAGTCCGCTGCTCTGAGGAACGTCTCTCCGAAGGAGGGGCCTTCATTCTGGCCAACGGGCTGAATATGTTCCTATGGCTGGGAGTCAGTGCACCCCCAGAGCTCATCCAAGGGCTTTTCAACGTGCCGTCCTTCGCACACATCAGCACGGAGGCTGTGAGTACATGGAGAGCAGTCACTTTTTCAGAATTTGTGATCTAGTAAGAGCAGACTCCTAATCAGAGAAACAAATGAGATGGATTTGCATGATTCAATTAAAAGCAGAAACAGGTGACCAGCAGGTGTGAAGACATCAGAAGTAACACCTAGAACTTTAATATAGTGAAAGTTTAAGAAGGTTTAAAAATGTTGTGAGAGCTTCTGTCCTGTAAGTGTTCAGAGTATAAAAGCTTATTAAAGTCCTATTTAATGTGTATTGCTAAAACGAACAATGCTAAAATGAACAAACACTTTGCAATTGTTAAACTTTCTCATGATGATGAATTTTCATGTAGTGATTATTTTGAAGTGAAAAATGGCTTAGACAGATGCATATTTTTGTGATGGAGATAGCATTTCCCGGTTTAGAATGAAATCCACAGTTAACTCACATCATGAAGAGCAGCAGCTAGTCTTGTATGAATTTGTATGTGATGTGACTGGACTAGAACAACCTGCCCTACTTTCATTCTAACAGACATTACTGCCCAACCTGGACAACCCAGTTTCTAAGAAACTTAAGTCAATACTGGAGCGTATCCAGAGCCACAAGCCCTACACTATGAAGGTAAGACCTCTCTCTGCCTCAACTCATTCCTCACACCTGTTCAAAGCACCACCACAGACTATGACAAAACTCGCTGTAGCTGTAAAAGCTGTTTTAACTATCAGGAATTTTTGTGTACAACAGCAAGTTCCAGCATGCATTGTAGGTGCAAGCATCTCAAGTGTGCTTAGTTCTCAGTCAGAGTACTCAAGTCTAAATGTTATTTTATTCTGCAAACCTTAATTCACGCTAGTCTTTCGCTCCTGTGTTCATAAATAGAGTTACTGAAATGTGGAGATTGATCAGGTTGTTGGTTCCCACTCCCCCCAACAGCATCCAGTAAATAGATACAGGAAAACAGTACTGCCATTTACTACGATTGTACCTAAAAACTATTTATCTGCTCTTTCCAGCTGATAATAGTGAAGCAGCGGGAGCAGCCAGAGATGCTTTTCCGACAGTTCCTAGTAGAAGACAAGAGTATTTATGGAGGAGCTTCTTACGTGGATTTCTTATGCTGTGTTCACAAAGAGATCTGCCAGCTGCTCAGTTAAGACAAATTGAGTAAAAATGTGTCAGTTGCTTTTTGATTTTGCAAGAGGGACAGTCATTGGTGCCTGAAGGCTCCACCATTCCTGAGCATTCTCCTGTGCTTTAGTGAACCTTTTCTGTGCTCTTGTACAGTTTCATTTCACACAATCTCACTATTAAGTTTACTTATTAAGCTGTAGAATAGGATGTTCTGCACTCAGGTATTAATCTTCTGGGAGTCTCGAGTCTTTAAGTTGAATTGCCAGATTTCAAACTGTCAACGCTTAAACGCATATGGTATGCATTTTCAAATATCAAAATATAATTTAGAGAACTCTTTAATTATTCCTTGTGCTCGTCATAAGTTGCATGAGTGCCAGGAAAGATCTCAAAATCTATACAGAAAAGACTACAAAACACAGCTTTTTATAAGTGAGGGCACACAACTGAATCACATTTGCAGTAATCATGTAGTTCAATCTGAGTACTTAAAAGTCCTTCATGTAAATCTAATCTCTAAAAGATAATCCCCTTTTTCCTGGAAGGGACAAGTGTCACTTTCTACAGCAACAGAGCTCTGAGTAACCTTCCACACCTGGGGTTATCGAGGACACAAAATGCCTCACTTTATAACTGGACTTAAGTTTAACAACAATGGACCACGGGCAGAGCAGTACTCAAACAGTCCTTACGCTAAGTTAGGCAGGTAGTGCCACACTATTGTGGTACAAGTCACTGGTCTTATGGCAGCAATTAATTTAGCATGCTGTTTAATTACATCTCCAAAACTGAACATGTTAGGTTTTATTTAGTACACTTGCTAACTGGAATATTCCTAATACAACTTAGATAAACATCTGTCCCTCAAATTTTCAGTGGCAACTCAACCATAGGAGAGTTGACACAATAACCAAAGGTTATTTGTGGTGCTACAAAAAGAAAGCCTCTTGTTTAACACCAGTGCTATGTATTACATGACTGATTTACTCAATAGTCACTACTTTGAAAACCAAACCTCTGCTAATATCAATATTTAAGGTAGAATTTAGAAGGGCAGAATCTTCAGAAGAGCTGTTTACCTCAGATACTTCATCAGTCTGTCTGTATCTTTAGGACCAACACCTCTGCACAAGGGGTCTGAACTTCTCCAGACTTGAAAAGCTATTGTTACAAAAATCAGTGTTTCAAGGAAACCAAAAACCCTCAAAAGTAAGGGCCTCATGGGGAAAAAAAAAATTAAAAGTGCCTTTAAATATGTCAGTATTGCTAATTAGCGCTAATCATTTTTATATCCAAGGTAAGTACTCCAAATATATACTTTTGGTTTGACCACTTATCAAAACAATTGTATCCTTCTGCATTGACTGAGAACTCTTAAATTAAGTGGATATATTATAAAAACAATCATCAGACTAAATTCAGCTGCCAAGACAAGCACTTTTTAGCTGAAGACATTACCTTGTAAAAAGTATTTGTTGCCATTCCAAATCAGTGTACTTTGTAAAATGACACCAGCAACTCTATTTGTAAAGACATAAGCAATTATTAAATATAATCATTATGTGCGTGTTTATTCTTTCATAGACTAAGTTCTCTCTGTTTTTTATGCTCTTGGTCTCTGTTGAAAGCTGTCCACCGCCTCATAAGCAGCTCATAACAGCAGGACTGTAGTATTCAACTCAGATTTACAGTAGCTAGGCCTGGTTCTTCTTTTTCCTTTTTAATTGCTACAATACTTATAGTCAAAATTACTTCATGTTTCACTACAGAACTTACCTGCTGCTTGCTTTTTTGCCCATGGGAATGGCTCTATTACGGAAAGGATCAGTAAGCTTTCCTCCATGTTATTAAGTTGACCTTCATCACATTACACAGGCATGATTTCTACTACAGCAATAAAGCTGCCACCAACGGTACTAATTTTGGAAGGAAAAATCATTTTTCAACTACATACAGAAACAAGAGGGCTCACTATGTAGCCCTTTCAGTTAATGCATTCTTTAAAAGCCATAGTCAAGAAACAAAGACTTACAGTTTTTAATGTAATGGGCTTGATGTGTTCATTTATTATTTTTTTCTAGAGTGTGTTCTGGTTATTTCTATCCCCTGCAAAGGATTTTAGAACATCCTGAGTATCTCGTCAGTGTAATTGTCAAATCCTTCACTTGATTTATATGGGGTGTAAGATACTCAAAGTACTATAAGCCTCTTCCAGAAGGGAAAGACATGACAAGACATAGACAGGCATCCCAAATCAGACTGGTGGCATTATGCATTTAGAAAAAATTGGAAAGAAAACTTGTTAGGCCTTTTATCTTCAAGGATAACATGCTTCAGTTAAGTCTCTTGTAGCAGATGAAATACTTACCAGTTCACTGGTGATGAGTTTTATCCTTCTCCTTTTGTTAAAATGCTACAACAGAGAAATTAACTGACAACCAGTAATGAAATTAAAAGCTTTTCATCTCTAGATTTCACTTTAGATATACACCAGATCAAAAGTGTTTAAAATAAAAAAAAGTGACCAGATGTTTTTACTGTATAACAGGGGGCAGCGGGGGGGCAGGAATGCTGTCTCACTATGGTATTTTCCAAGTATGATCTCCACAGCCACAAGTACATGACACGAAGGCTTTGGGGATACACACCCTGCGCTACTGCCTTACCTTTACAGGCCGTCTATTGCTGCTGAAACAGCACCTTCCGAGTATGACCAGCAAGCGTCTTTCTTCACAAAGGACATGTAGAATGTTCTGTTTCCTTCTCCATTAACCTCAATTTAAAAAGGTAGGTTGCTCGTTAACAATATGTACGTTATACTTCCCTGGTGAAGATGGCCCATCCACATAGATAAAATCATACACTCTCTGGAGCGGTGTTCTTTTTTTCTTTACTTTTTAGCTATTTCAACTTTAAAGGAAAAACTGAGAAACCTAACTCTGCATGCTCAAAATGGATTAATTTGGTAGAATTTTTTTTTTTTTTTTTTTTAACAAGACCATGTGCAGTTAATTTCCCAAGTCACTGAAGTCTCGAGCAGCATCCCGACTTCTGCAAACTGATACAGATGCACATCTTAAACAGTTATTTTGAGTTTCTTCTTCAGTATAGCCTAGTCTTCTATATTAACAGAGGCCTAAGCACTGAACTATCAGCTATGAACATATAACTGGAAGATGAAAATGAGAGTTAATATTTCCTTTTTTTTCTCAATGTATAGAAATAAGATTTGTTGCTGGCACAAAAACAACCTTCCTAAGGTTGTCTCTGGTATTTACTTTTTGGGTAAGAACATGATTAGCACAGTAATTAAAAAAAAGTTTTCTTAATGCAGCATGTAAGTTCTACCAAATGCTGTTCCAAGTAGTCTTTGGCAGTCAATGAGCGCTACCCTGAGAACCCCCCCCACAACCCTGTCACTCCTCAGATGTGCTAATATAACACCAGAAGACCCAAATGTAACCAGTGAGTTCAACCTCCACCTCAGCAGTCCCTTACCAACCACAACACCAAGGCCCTGAAGTTGACAAGAACCTATAAAAAATTCTGTGCTAAGATTTCATGCACCAGAAGAACAGTTACTGCTTGCTCTTTTACAAACAGTAAGGAGGAAACCACAGTAAAACTTAGTCACTCCAAAACCTCAAGGAAAACAAACCCACAAAATATTAAGAAAAATATTTCAAAATTAGCTTTGATAAACAAGTTTAATAATCCACTAAATTACAGGACAGTCATTTAAAAGCCAGGCTTCAACAGAGAAACTTAATGAGACTTAAAAGCCAGTTTTCCCAAATCCACACCTAAGAATCTGAGACTTCAACAGCCAGGTTTGTTCAGTTTACCAAGTATTGACCAAGAAGTTCAGAGTTGTGGTTTTGCTAAAAACAAATATTGTACGTACCAAAGTGAGTTCCTTCCTCTTCACTCGACGATCTATTTCCAATACACATAACGGCCACGGGCAAAGCAAAACACTCCGTTCGCCCTCATTCTCCAGGTGGTTATTTTCAGGAAGCTCTCACTCTTACAGCATTGCCTCACATTTCCAATACGAGCTCCAGCGAGGCCCTTCTGCTACTTATATTGCAACTGCTCTGCAATAAAACTGTTTTCCCCACCAAAGAACAAGGCTATTATGAACAGACACTGGGTGAAAATCCCAAAGCAATCCAGACCTATGTGGAAGTTCTGGACTGCATATACACCCACAACTTCTTGCTCACCATGAAGCACAACACGCAACTGCACAGAATTACCACTCACCCCACTACAAACATGAAAAGTGACGGCTTATACACCATGAATAAAAAATGAACTTGTTCCCTATTCCCAGGAATAATTTGGGAAATTTAAACCAAATAAGAAAAAATAGAATTCTATTTATTCAATTTGCTCCTTGGTTTAAAAGAAGTTAAAATAGGTGTCAATCTAGACACAGCACTTTTTCTTCCATAAATAAGAGAGTAAGTCTGCTATGGCCACGCAATTAAGAACTGCCCATTCCGATATATTATTCCAAGTCAGTCCAAACCTGGACCCACAAAGAAGGAAGAGGAATCCATGTTTTGGAGAAAATGACAGTTTTAAAAAAAGCCTACAACTTACAAGTTTTGTAAGGGAAAAGCAAGTATTTTCAATCCTACCCATGGTTTGAAAAGATGATGCTCTCTGCTTTGACAAACAGAAGCTGTCAGGAGGTTGAATTTAGTGCTGTCAGGTGCAGGGTCCTGCCTGCCAGCTGAGGTGATGTGCCAGGCTGCGCACTGGAAGGCAAACTATCTGTAACTGCTTGCACCAAAACCAATTTTAAAATTCATCTAGCTTGAGTCCCCAGAGAATTCACCTTCTCAAAAACAAGACTAAGAAAAGATTCAGAGATGAGGCATAGGAGCAGAGTAGGAAACAATTACCTAACAGTCATCAGCGGGTGGGGAAGCCTCCTCTGTGGGTACCTCCCCGTCCCCCTCTGAAGCCACCCCTCTCACCCCGAAAGTTAGTTCTGTTCCTCTCTCTGCCCCTTTCTCCTCGGCCGGCCGAAGTCCCGCCTCTTCCTCCTCCCCTGGGGGCACCACCTCCCCGGTCAGACTTGGACTTGGGTGGTGGTGACTTGGGCCGCAGTCTCTCAATCTCCTCAGTACAGCCGGTCAGGTGGGAATTTGGAGCTGTGAAGTACGAAGAATACGTTTCTGCATTGAAATTGCTGTTTGTGAGGGTGGGTCCTACAGTCAGCCAACCTAAGGAACAAAAGCAGAGTCAACAAAAGCGGTAACCAACGTCATGCTTCATAGGCATCATTGCCTTTTCCTAGCAAACAAACACTCATGTGCTGGGGACAGACTCTTATCTACCTATCACCGGTATTGAACTGAATGAAAAGGTCACCTCTAGGAAAGCCATAGTTGTTGAGAAGTTAAGATTTTAGTTTGATACTTTCAAGGGCTTCTTCTTTATTCCCCCTCTTTTTTTTTAATTACATATGGCTATGGGAACATTGAAGCTGTGGTTTCACAAGACCCTTTCCCCCTCCTTCCTACTTGCTCTTACACTACAAGGCTTTCCAGTCCCTCTGTGGCCACACTGTAAACCAGATCAGTAAATTCATCTAGTTTAAAAGTAACATCATCCTCCTCCTCCCTTTTTTAAAAGGCATTTAAACACGAATTAAGTTATTTTGTCTCCAGAAACCAGTTGTGACAGTGCATCCAAGAGCACAGCATACTGCAAGTGCACATCTGAAAACACAATCAACTGGCAGTGCTGTTGTTGAAGCCCACAAGATAAGAAAACAGAGCTTAAAGAGTTAAACTAACCTGTTTATGCACAAACATAACATTCAGTGGGCTCTTCAGCTTCACCAAGTGAAGCATAGCAGGCAGATATTTAAAACAAATATGTTCTTATTTCTCCATATTATGACCTAACGTAGAATTTTGACCTAAAATAGGGCTCCTTAGAGCACTAAAAATGTCAATGGAAATTTAGTTTTCAGTTGTATCATATATTAATGAAGAAAAACATAGTTCAGTAATCTCAACAACATGCTTATAAGGAAAACAAGAATAATTAAAAAAAAAAAACAAACAAGACCAGTTCTTTAACACTGTTTGCTTTACCCCGGGAATTTACATAACAATTGCCTTTACTGCACATTTGAAAAGAAGAGAGAGAGAGGAGAGAGAGAGAGGAGAGAGAGAGAGGAGAGAGAGAGAGGAGAGAGAGAGAGGAGAGAGAGAGAGGAGAGAGAGAGGGGAGAGAGAGGGGACAGAGAGAGAGGAGAGAGAGAGAGAGGAGAGAGAGGAGAGACAGAGAGAGA